>JAOXNO010000020.1:13926637-13952119 GCA_028565335.1 Limnodromus scolopaceus
TTCATGGCAGATAATATTAATTCCCTCATTTCCCTGTGTCAGAAATGTGTTAATGATCCAAGGTTTACTTCCATGATTATTACCTCAACCCACAGTTTCTTTTATTCTCTGTATAACACACATAGGAGGCCAGGCTTTTTTAAGGAACTATTTGCTATGTGCTATTTTGTTTTACTAAGTGTGTACTGTACTAACTACTAGTTATTTAAAGGAAGGCATAAAGGAAGATGGGTCCATGTACTCTGATGCATTGGTCTCTCTTATGCACTCGCCTGGAGGTGTCAGACAATAGCTCATATTTTTCTCAGCTTGACCTTGCTGAAGGTTCGGAGACATTTCCGTTGCAGCTTCTTGAGACACAGATGTGTGCTGGATGCATGAATCTGGCATTAATACTAGAATATTATGGTCCACAACTGTTGAGACCTTGGTATATTCTTTGCTGGTTCCTGGAACAGTGTATTTTTTGGTCTTTCCGCTATTTTCTTTATGTTTCAGTAATACTGCTGGCTCATCTTGTCTGACTTTGTGAACTTCTACATAATCCATTAATTTAGGATTCAAAAATGGTGACTTGTCATTAGGTCTGTTTTGTTTGACCTGCTCTGTGGTTTGGTCAGTTTTGGAATGCAAATTCTCCATCTCTCTCTGCTTTTCCATGTCGTTGTGGACAGTTTCAGTGATACGAAATTGTGATTGATGCTTTTCTTCATTTCCCACCAAAACTGGTGCAATGTTCACATTTGTAGTATTCAGTGTTATCTTATGTGCATCTACAGTACTGTGGTAGGCAAACACAGGAGGCTGATTATTAGGTAACTGAGCTGCAGGCCATGTGGACGATTTTGTACTCTCATTGTTAAAAAGGAGCATTTTCTGTTCTGAAGCTATGCACTGAGTTTCCCAGCTCCTTTTTCCTCCTTTATTTTCTTGAACATCTCTAACATCTGGTGTTCGAAGTGTTGACGGAAGGGTGCGGCACTCCCTGCACTTCTCAGAAAGAAGAGAAGGGCTATCACAGCTCCCTCGGCCTGAGTCATTGTCTGTTTCCTTGGGTATCATTTTTGTATTTTTACTGGGATGACCATTGGTATGGCTTGGCATGAGTTGCTGATCCTCACTGTCCTCTACCTCCAGATACTCTATCAGTAGTTCCTCACAGTCTGATGTCGGAGGGAAACCATGGCAACCAAGAGCACTCAATAATTCTTCAGATTTTCCTGTCTAAGGGCACAATAAATAAGATATATTGTTTCACCATTAACCTTAGGGTTTATCTGACTAGAACAATTGTGAACAACTTACATATTTAATATACAGATACTTTAATAGCTATATCACTAGACCTAAACTGGATTTCTACTGCTGCAGCAAATAGTGGAAAAACAGAAGAAAATTTCTTGAGTTCCCTCAGTGGGAAGACATAATCCCATAATTCATGTTTCTAAATGGGAGGACTAGGGAGCTTTTGGCAGGTACTGGTTTCACAGGCTAAACAAGAAAGAAATGGAGGAGAATAATAGAGCAGCCATGTCCTGTCTCCTCAGCATGGCAAGACACTGTGGAGAGCTATTTCCATAAGAACTACTAGGAAGATCACACATGCGTTGGCTCTTGTGGTGTCCCAGGGAACAGCTGTGGTCACAAACCCTGTTCTTAAATGCCTTTCTACTGCTAGTGCAAGGCAAGATGCTGTCTCACTCATACCCTCCACACGATCAACCTGAAAGTGTCGCTTATTTTTAACGCTGATTAAATTAATTGAAGCTGGCTTATACTTCATTAAGGTAATTGTGTTTGCTAGTACATAGTTAGGGAAAGTAAGTAATGGTAAATTCTTTTGTTGTTACCAGTGGTACTCACCTCTAAGAGATGTGTATCTATGCCTTTTATCTTTGGTCCTGGAACTGGTGGTAGAATAAAGGCTATCATTCTAAAAAAACAGAACAAATACACAAGGTGTAAGTATGGGCCCTGTCTCTCTATTTGTTCCCCATTTCCTCAGAATATGACTGATACTTTAAACATTTCTCCCATATCTGATACCTCCCTGTTGGACTTCTGTTTCCTGTCTACCTCTCAAGACAAGTAATTTACAAATCCAGTTACAGTTCATAAATTACCCTTAGATGGTTTTGTAAGAAAGACAGTGTAAGTTATTCAACTGGAAAAGTAACACTGCTAATTTCCTTCTATTTTCCTTTGTCCTTTAATCTCCAGTTCTATAATATGCATGTAATTTCATCACTGGCCAAGAAACAGCTATGAGGGGCAAAATTCAGGAGGACTAGTGGGTCTGTACGTACATACTTGACTGTCAGCTGACTGCTACCACACAGGATTTATGATGAATGACTTCTGATGACTTTTCCATCAACAGTTTCTATCTCTTTCTTTTACTCAGCCAGCATTTTTTGCAAGACTTGTACAAAAGTTATAATCTTTGTTAACACCTTCCTCTTTCAGATTTGACTGAAATTAGCCAGCATTCTAATAAATCATTTGAGGAATTGACAGACAGGTAGGCAGAAAGACAACTTGATAATATAACCTTGTTTCCTTTAGGAAATTAGGGCAAAACCGAAAGCTGTGTCTTCTACAGGAGTAGGGATACTCCAGATGATGTTTGCTGAATACTTACATGGCTAACCAAGATGATCAGATCTAATAGTGACATGTCTTCACAAACTGAGAATTTAGTCTGATTTCTCTAACAAACAGAAATACCTCTTTATCAATTGTGAATTGAAAGTCAAATACCTGTAACTTATAGTTTATAAGAGAACACAAAACCTACGGGAAATTCTATCAAATGTTAGCAGTCTATTTATGAAAAGTTTGCTGAGATTTTCATCTCTATCTAATTGCAAAATTGGTGACTTACCTGTACCCTTTCAAAACCATTGTCCAGCTCATGATTAAACATATAAGAGAGGACAAGACACCAACGATGATCCACACAACCATATCTTTTACTCTAAAATCTAGGAAACAAAGATAATTATTTAAGGATATACATCTAGCATATGTACAACCAGCATGCAAAAAAAGTCTCAAATTACTTTTATTTTAAAAATTGATATAAACTGAGACATTTGGTATTGAATCTAGAGGCCTTTACTATCATAGATGAACCTCAACAACCATTGTAATATCTCATAATAAATTACTTTTTATTAATAGCACTGTGCAGGACATAAACTCTATTGGAAAAATAACACAAAAATGTATGAAGAATCAAATTTTGTCAGAGCCAGTTATAGCAATCGGGTTCAAATCCAACTATGCCAATACTGTAGCCATTTCATTATCCGATACATATACAATTAATTAAATGGTGCGTTAAATGATCTAGGGCTAGGTATTTTTAAGGATTTCTATTGTAACATGACACTTTTTACATTGAAGTGTTTATTTCAAATTTGTTCCAGATAGAGTAAAGAGCTGTTACTGTCCGAAGACAGCCATTCTTTGTGGTCTATGTAGCAGTTTTAATGCAGTTACTGGTATTCTTTTAATTAAAAACTACCATCATGAGAACAAATGAGGCAATAAACAGAAAGGACATAGTTTAAATAAATAAATAAATTGATTCGTCTTTTTAACTTCAAAGAGTAATGAAGGGGAAAGCTAACTGGAATTCAGTTACCTCAGCAATGATGTTCTTATCTGTCCTAGGGAAACTATGGGATGTCAATCTGCATGGGTGGCACAAACAGCTAACGCAAGTCCTACATAAATAACGATTACTGAAGGGACGCCTTGCCACTCACCAGTAGGGATCTGAATATACTTTTCAGAGCTCCATTCACTCCATGATCCATGGTGGTCTGGTTTGCAGTGAATCTGTACAATGTACTTCTTTCCAGGATTTAAACTAAACATTTTATATTGTGTTTGCTGTCCAACAAAAATAGTCTGGAAATTAAATAAAAATCATAAAATTGCATATAAAATGGAGACATTTTTGTATGATTTCTATGAAAATCACAGCTAGGTTTGAGGCTTGATAACCAAATTAGGAATAGAGATCAAATTTGGATAGCTTCCTAGTAATTCCATGCCTTATGGAGACATGGAATAACAGTACATTTGGCTTATATGTATAGTTCAGCTTTGTGACATAAGTCAGTCAATTGCTCCAATATATGGTGCAAATTAAGTTACTACAGAAACACATTGTGAGCATATGGCAAATAGGGAGGAACTGTGGGAACTGAAATGGTGAGTGGAGGAGTAGGTGGCAAGAAACAGAGGTGGGGGAAGAAAATGTGGAGAGGAAAGGAGTTGGTGGAACTGCACAGGGTAGTAAAAAGTGGATCTTGCAATGGCCAGGACGCTGGGAAGTACAGTAGCACGGGGGGATGGGGGAGGACGTACAGAGACAACTAAGAAGTATTGCAGCAAACAGGAATGGGATGCAGCCAAATTTCAACAGCTTAGTCTTCAGTTTGCCACCCAGTTGTTTGAGTTCCAGGTCCTGGCTATACACAATTTTTATTATGTGGCTATGAAAACTGTTACCTAATGGATATTTGTACAAATTTAAATGATTTTACTTAACGTGACTGAGCTTTCTGCTACCTAAGAAGTGTTTGTGGTTAAGAACAAATTATCACAAAAGAAACCTGACTAAATGAGAATGAACCATTTAAACTGTTATGCCAATATGATTAATATATAATGGCCACAGTTACAAATAAGTACTTTATCACCTGCTATCACACAACAGCATCTAAGATACCAGTATTCTCAGTACAAAATTGTAGATCACACAAGCACTTCTGAAAAATGATGAACTATTCAGTGTGCCCGCTTCATTACATTCAGGCATGCGACCTGGCTGACAAAATCAAATTGATCAGAAAACATCATCTATCAAAAACTTATAGCATCCTTACCTCCCATTCCTCTCCTTCTTCAGGCTTTAGTCGCAACTCGTATTCAAGGGTAAGCCAACCAGATCTGACATCAGCCAGTGGGGGTGGAGACCATGTCAAGACCAGATATGGTTTTCTATTTATTGGCTTTTTTAATTCCAGAGTTACATTCACAGGAGGATCTGGCTGCACTGTTAAAATAAAAGAAGTGACAGTAAGAGTCTAAATGATCTTTTCCTTGCATTTTAGGAAGAAATATAAAATGGTGTGAGTGGTGAGTTGCCACCTCCATTGTGTCTAGTAATCTAGAACTGGTGCTGGAATACAGGGATCAAGAGTTTCCTGATAAAGTAAGCATGGATTTATAAATTTGAAGAAAAACATGAAGAACAGTAAATACTTTGAGATGATGTTGAGATTTGCCTTAATCATTTATCCCCAGAAATAATTTTTTCTTACATTACCATTTATTGTTGCTTTTCCCCACAACAAAAGTTAACATCTTTAGTGCAGTGCTATGAAAGTTGTGTTTTACCACAATCTTGTCAAAGTTGCCATATATATTTAGGAATGCTGGAAACACAGATATAGGTGATGAAATTTACCTCTCCCTCCCCCCATCTTTTACATTCAGAAAACACAACAGCATAATCCCTACATGAGTATGTAAGGATACTTAGAAATAAAACAAACCAGTAATATTAAAGCCCTGTCTATATATAAAAAATAAACCAAAATGGAACACAGGTTTCTGCTACAGTCAGGCTTGCAGCTTCCTCAGTTCAGGGTTAGAGCTTCTGCATGTCATGTATGTATTTTACCGCTGTCTTATGCAAAGCTTCATCACATAAGCTCTCAGGGCATAGAGGTAAAATGTAAAGCCTTTTATCCAGCAGCCCTTTTCCAGTTCCCAGACAGCCAGATCCTTGGTAACAAAATGGTTATTGGTGATAATGTTCCGTTCCCTTAGAAAAAAACCTAAATACTTGTCCACAGTCACTCTGTGGAAAAAAGTCTGAGAAAAGACATTATCAGTATGCTGGTATAAAAAGCACTAATTCAGCTTTTCTAGGGTCTGGAAACTACTTTTAGATAATAAAATTTAAGTATTATTAGTTAAAAGATCAATTTTATTTCAGTTGCTGGTAGAGTGGAAAAAGATTTTAGCTGGATGACGTTTCTGAGGGTTTGACTGAAAGAAATATGGAAAACCAATAAATGGTTCTCTGAACGCAGTTTTAAAGCTTTTAGCATTTTTAGGCTTCCTGTGAAACTAAAATGGTAAAGGGATGAGTACTGATTTATTATTATACCAGATAAGATCTTATTTGTTCTCACAAGTTTTGAACTTGGATATAATACTACAGATGGGAAGAGCTGAAATTAAAATTTTTGTGCTGAAATCCATAATTTTGAATTATTCGGTGCCACAGAAAGTACTTCTTATCTCTTACCTATGTAAGTCACATCCACATAATGAGGATCAGAGATGTTACTTCCCATTTCATTAGTTGCCCTCACAGTAATATTGTATATGGTCCAGAAAGAGGTATGCTTTTTATCGAAGTAGCATGAATTGGGGCCCGCAGTTCTGTAATCTGGACATTCATAAACTTGTTCTTCTCTGAAATGGACAAATCACAGTGATTAGATTACACAGACTAAACCACCTGACTTTGGTTACTATTAGTTCAGCAACATTTTGGGCTAGATCAGGTTTTTCATGCCTGGCATTGTGAAGAAAATCAGAAAACTGCTTTCAGACTAATGAGTCACTAGAAAATTCCAGAGATTGTAGTAAACATTTCCCCCCCAAAATAAAGTCTAGAAAGCCTGAAGAATTTAGGCTGTTGTAGATACAGCAGTGCGCTAGCAGAGTGCAGTTCTTACTTTTCTGAATGCCATTGTCCACTACATAGCCTTTACAAGCTCCAGAGAACCAGCAGAAGTGATTGCTAAAGTCTTTCAACCCATATGTTAAAAACTGAGTATTTCCAATGTTCATTTCACACTTATGTGAGCTCTGTATATTACAGAACCTATTTTGGTCTTTCATCACCTGTTCCTCAAAAACCCCTACTTTATATCTGTCCCTCCAAATCCATTCCCAAGCTTCCCAAAGCAGGCACGGACAGGACAGAGAGAAGAAGTTGAGCATGTCGCACTTGTTTCCCAGGTCCTCTGAGATGCACAATAACTAAAGTTAAAGTTGTGGATGTCTACATCACACTCCGCCCTGGCTGGCTGGACCAGTATCTGTCTTTTTCTGCTAAGACCCGTCTGATGCGGACAAGTCCAGAGTTTAGCTTCCAGTTAGATCAGTACAAGGTTGAGCAGTGCTGAGTGAATGAAAAATAATTCGCAGCACCCAAACAAAATATTGAATACACCATTAAAACGAAAGTTCAGCACAGTCTAAGTTCCAAGACCAAGATTACTACAGAAGCCAGGAGGTATTCATGACCTATGAATAGCTGCGCAAAATAAGCATTATCAGAAGACACAAATTTTAATATCTGGTCATTTGGAAAGCTTTATTTCTGGGGCTGCATGGCCAGTGAGCTACAGGACTGTGCATTTGTACTGCATACCATTACGCAGTTGCTGCGCCATGGCAACTTACAAGGCAGAAGAATTCACAAACATTTGAAAAACTTGACATTATAAAGAGATCCTGTTTCAACCTTAAATATGCTGCTGATTGTGCTATTCCAGAATATGTCACTTGGACAAAAACATGTGCCATGGAAAATGACATCTCCTAAATGCAAAACCAATCAGGATTGATTTTCCAGGTCCTTCCAATAAAACACTGAATAATTATACACAACTTATTACCCTTCTTTGCTGTAAAGCAAAGTGTAGTTAGTAGGATATCCTCCATCTGAACCAGGTTTCCACCAACAAGTAAATGTTTCCTTTTCCGGAGAACGGCATTTTATTATGGTCGGCTTTTCAGGAGGTGACTCTCCTGTAAGAGATAAAGAAATGAACTAATTAGTAAGTTTAATGCTTTAGGTCAACCCTGAATTCATAAAACAGTATCAAGCAGACAACAGGAAAATATTTCTTTTTCTACAAGGAAAGAAAAAGTTTTGCTTTGTATTAGCGTAGGAAAGGAAGGACAGCTCAGTGGTTGGAGCAGCAGCCTGCTACTTTGACGTGGATTCAAAATCTTTTCCCACTGCAGCTATGCTGAGGAAATATGTTTTAGTTTCCTGGCTGTAGATGTTCTCTGTCCCCAGATTTGGTAAGGGATGCTCAAATACTGTCATAGCAGGTTCTATAAAATGATTTAAAATACACTCTGCTATCCAAACTATTTTCTACATAAACCAATTTTCCTTCCAAAAATATGTTTTTAAGATGCTTCTGAATATTCAAAAAATATGCTGTCATTTGTTTTGGCTTTTACAGGAAAAAAAATGAAGAATATAAGTGTTTGTCCATTTGTTTATGTTCTTGCCAGTAATTCTCTTTTGAAGTATCTATGCTGAGCTGATTCCAAAGATACAAAGAAGCAGCTCTCATATTTCTTTGTAAAGTAACATTATGCTCAGTAGTCAGGCTACTTTCATGATTGCTGCCAAGCAACTTATAATTATTTGGGTTCCTGATAATGTTTTTATAGACTCAAGCAAAGCACTTAGAGTAGGGCAGAGAAAAATGTTTAAATTTTGAATAGGCTGATGCTAGTCAAAACCCTGATGTGATCGAAACTTTTGCAGTTATATATTTGTGGCAAAATATGGTCCTATTACATTAATAATACATATTTTCTACTATTTACAGTAGGGACATTGATTTTCCAAATTTCTAATTGCCTAAGGCAGATCTGAAAATGGGACATTTAAAAAATATTAACAGCACTTCAGCAATCTGCATGTCAAATAATGAATAATACAGTCAGTGACAGAAGAAGGTGGTTTGAGACAACCTGGCTAAAGTGTCTGACAACAAGATATGATGTCATGTGTATTTAAGTTGTCCACTCAAACCCATTAAAACACATTTAATTACTTCCATGTGATAGTAGCTGCAAGTGTTATGCTTTTTTAGACATGGCAGTGCTTTTTGTCCATTTACTAATGAACAAACAAGTGATTCTTATACAAGTACCATTACCTGGTATCTATAGCTTCAGATGAAATCAACATGATTTTAAAATAGAGGGATGGGAACAATAAATTATTTAGGCACACCTGTATCAGAAGTGACTTCCTAGTAAATCCCAGCCTATTTGTCATGGCCGGTTTCCGCAAAGAAGCCTGAGTCAATCAAGACGACTAAATATGCAATTACACACGAAGTACAGCAAGATTCACAACGCTGCTCCTTCAGCACTACGAAGTATTTGTGTGAGGAACCAGGTTTTCAGGGCTACCTTTTAGGAACCTTTCACAACACTGAACCAGTTGGAATTTAAAAACAATTAACAGAACAGTAATCATTCACTCACCGTTGGGGATCTGAATGCATCTTTCGGAGCTCCACTCACTCCATTCTCCAAGGTCTAACATGCAACGGACCTGAACAACATACTTCACCCCAGCTTGTAACCTAATCACTTTGTACTGTGTCTGCACTCCAACAGATATTGTCTGGAAAATAAAATAGACTGGAAAATTAATAAATAATTGGACCTTTTTAACAAATAAACCATAAAGGAGTAGGCTTGTGTCACAGACTTCTGGGCAAGGGTTTCAGTTGGATATTTTATAAGATGTGAATTTCAAAGAAGCAAAGCTAGTGACTTAACAGAAAAACTCACTTCAGTGACGCTGCCATTCTCATACTAAAGAACATATTTAATTGTAGACTTCCTATAGGTTAGTACTCCATCAGATCCACAACGTAAGGAATGCTATAGTCAGTCCAACTCACAGATGGACCCTCTGTGTAATGCTTCTTAGTGGCTAGTTTTAGTGCTTATTATTAAATGCTTTCTTCAGGCTTTTCGAATCTCTCTTCAAAAGTCTTTCAAGATATGTAGCTTTCTTCATCATTACAGCATCAACAATTTCAGTAGCATTGTGGCCACCTGACTATGACTTCAGGAACGACATTTTATCCTGATTTCTCAGCTGTGGGAGTACTGTGACCCACTACTAGACAAATGGTCACAACTGGGAACGTCAATGGAAATAGCATGTGTGAGAAGGACATCCTAAACTTTCTGAGAGGGAGGTTGCCCCCGATTGATCATGTTGAAGAGGATGATGATGACGACGACTCTCAGCCCAATTAAATAGTAATTAGAGAATAACTGAGAGATTTCTGAAAAATAAAGGGCCATCTTGAAAAGCAGTATTAAAGAAGCATGAAAATTTGTAATAGTGGGGGGAAATGGAAAACTTCAGCAGTAGCTGAAGAAGGGTAAAAATAATAAGGAAACTGTAAGAGGGGATGTGAGTTCACGTTAAGTTAAAGCACCCATGTCCCCTGCAGAAACAGGTGTAAATAGAGGAGTTTGTACTCCCAGGAGGGTGGGGGGTGCTTGTAAGGGGAATTTCTCTATATAGCAGCATTGTGGGACTTGTTATGGAAGTGTGTTTATAAATTTGTAGGTGTCTATTAAGATTTTTAACTGCCCAGTATTGTGATTTATCTGTTATATTGCTGTTACTGACCTTGACTGCATAGTTAACTGATTGCTTGTTAATTACTTCTTAACCAATGACTAAACTGCTTTGATCCTGATTTGGTTTAAAGTATATGAACTGAGCAGTCTCTTATTGTGACACTTGGGAACAGACACATTGGTAAAAATTCCAATTAAATATTGTCTCAGTGCATGAAGTAGGGTTTTTTTAGTATATGACATCAAGATGATTGTACAAATACCTTGAATTTCACTGTCTCTACACAACACTACAGTGTTTTTCTTTCTTTAATCAGATTTGTTTACATTAATTTTTTTGTCCTTACAGAAACCAAGATTTTTATAATAACAGTTAAATTCAGTCAAGAGAACTCACTGAAAAGAGCATTTATACAATAAAGATATTTTCCCATTACCTCCCACTCTTCCTTTTCCTCAGGTTTTAGCCGTAGTTCATAGTGATATACATGTGAATTAAAGCTGACATCATCTAATGGAGGTGGAGACCATTTTGCCCAAAGGTACATTGTGTTAGCAGATGTTTTTGTTTCCAGAGAAAGGTTCACAGGAGCATCTGGCCGAACTGTATAAATGAAAAGTTTGCTATTAATAATTTAATTTTCTCTCAAAAAAAGCATTGCTTTTATGGTTTTGTATTTCATTACATTAATTTCAGATCATTCAGCACTTTTGTAAGGTAATAGTGTAATAGACTTTTTTTCCTAATAATGTTTAACTGGCTTCTGATTTACCACAGTATCAGCAAATCTTAGACTTTACTCTGAATTTGTCAGGCTGAGGAAATACAAATCATACTTTCATTAGGCCACTCGTATGAAATTAAAATATCAGATATTTCATAGCTAAAAAGATTAAGTACATTCATCATTACAATGTGTAGATTATGTGTATGCAGAAAGCAGAATGGAGTTATGAACATGAAACAGTACAAAGAGCCAGTAGAGTGCTTAGGCAGTTATTTTTACTATCCCAAGATTGCAATGCCAGCAGCCAGAAAGATGTTTACAATTGGAAAATTTAGGTAGCTTAACCTAATTTGAAAGTTTTAATCTGCGGTGCTAGGAACTTACAACACTGTCACTGAGTCTAATTGAAATACTGGAGATAACTAGAAACTGGAGCTAATTTTTCAGCCAAAGTTAAAATGACAATATAACATGTGGTTTTCACATGAATTAAAAGATGCATATTTTAGATCTTCTGTAGATAAACACTCCTCCATAGCAAGTTTCACCTAACGAGGAAATGAATTTTTCACCACTACTTGTCCTGGGAGTAAAATACCACATGCACCTCCAACTAGTTTGTTTTCCATTTCATTCTTCCCTTTTTACCTATGGAGGTCACATCCACATACTGAGGATCTGAGCTGTTACTTCCAATCTCATTTGTTGCCACTACGGTGATATTATATGTTGTCCAGGGATTAGTGTGGTTTTTATCAAAGTAGCAGGAATTGGGACCTGACGTTTGGTAGTCTGGACATTCATAGATATTTTCTTCACTGAAATAAAATGATTAAAAAAGTTAAAGTTTAAGAAATGTAGCAAAGCAAATTATATTCTAGTAATTGACTAGGTTCAGCAAAGAAATTCGAAATGCTTAACTTTAAACCTATATATAATCCCGCCTTTGGGAAAAATTTTGGTGAGTGTCAAATGCTATTACCTTAAATGCTTCATTGCTATTTTTACTGCAATTTTCAGGATGAACACTTTTATCCCCTTTTTCATACATACGAATATATCAGAATATATCAACAAAAGAATGGCGACAGACATTTCCAGAGATATCATAAGGTAATTTTAAAAAATTACCTTAAAAGCAAGTTAAAAGGCAAATTAAACATATTCATTCTGACTAAAGAAGAGAAGTTGCTTAGTATCTTCTTTACATATTTCCCCTGGAAAGTAATCTGATGGCCCCTGTGTTGGAGAAGGTTTTGTTTTCAGCAAGATGCTAATTTATCTGCTTTTTTAATATGATCATCATCACAAGTGTCTCAACATTTCATAATCTCTTACCTATTACCTTTTATGAGTCTTCAGCTTTTTTAGGAGAGGGATTGTTTTGTACTCAATTAGAGCTGAACTGGGTGATGTACTCAGAGCCTGTTCCGGGTGTGAAGAACTGCACAAACCCAAAGCACCAGCTGAGCTGGTTCAAAGATGCACTTCAGTCCCACTGTTATGACCTATGCACCTCTAATAACAAGATCTTCTAGTTCCCAGGCAGTTTTGTCCCCATTCACAAAGAAAAGACATGAGCAAGGGGACTGTACCTGAGAGACAATGAGCAAAGAAAGGCAACGGTGGCCTGGATCTGGAGTGCTTGGCAGTGCCTGATGTTCAGCAGATTTAATAAATGGAGAAGCACTCATATCCATCCCAAAGCAGGCCTGTTCAGAGCTGTCATACACATGACTTAAACAGGCCATTAAAATTTCTGTTGTGATTGGGGTTGAAACATCTGGACTTTCATAAAATAAAACTTCTGAGATCATTGTTGAGTGTGGTAAAAAGGCTGCATCTTTCCTGATCAATTAATACCAAATATTTTGTTGTTTATTTAATTGAAGCAGGGAAATCTGAGGCTTCACCTTGTCTATTCTGAACCTCACTGGATTTACTCAAAGAAATGTAACCTCTGAGCCTCCCTGCCTTCTTGGCCCTGTTCTAAGACCTCTTGTTTTCAGGAAGAAAGGGCAGTTATACAAAGAAGGACAAGTTAAGCAAAGTTACTAAACATATACACATTTTATTTTTTAACAGGATGGGGGAGACACAGATTGTACCAAAACAGTAACTTTTGAGAGCAATACCTACATCTGATTTTACTGCATTTTGGGAACCATGAGGTTGACAACAAATCCAAAAGGGGAAGCAAAGACTCTCTATAGATTTTCCCCAGATGGGGGTTTTCTGTGCAGGGTAATGGAGAAGCTCCTCAGCAGGTCCCTTGAGGGCACCACCAGCCCTCACTGCCCCTGCCCAGCTTCCCTGGCTCCTTCCCAGGCACCACTTGGGGTCCAAGTCCCCATTTCAGCCCACCACAGCAGGGCTGGTCTCCAGTTCCCCTGCCCTTGCCAGGCATGGGCCTTGCTAAGCCAGCCCCAGTTCTGCCTCAGCCGGTCCTCATCCCCAAGGAGGTGCCTGATGACCAAGGCTGGGTTGCCCCTGGCCTGCTCTGCTCCCTGGATGGGGTGGTGGGATGGACCCTGGATGGAGGAGGTACCCTGTGGTGCCTTCATGCTCCCCTGTGCAGAGAAGCATGCCATTCAGCTAAAAGCTGTGTGCCTCCTGGAAAGATGGACAGCTACACCTTTCCCAGCATGTCTTTAGACCAGATCAATTTTAGGTCAGATGAGTTTCAGTAGGGCCAGGCTGAAGTTTTGGGACTGGTGGTGGTCATGTTTCTTTCCAACAAGGGAAAGCCATTCACCTCACATAGGCCTTGTTGAGTATCTGAGGTTTAACATGGATTCATAAAACCATCTTTTAAAATTAATGTCATGATTCCCTCGTTCTGTCATAATCATCACATGATCACTTACACAATATGTATGCACTGCTTGTTACCTGTCCTTGCTGTAGAACAGGGTGTAATTGGTAGGAAGTCCTCCATCTGAGCCAGGCTTCCACCAACAAGAAAAGGTTTTCTTTTCTAGAGAACGACATCTTATTATCTTAGGTTTTCCAGGGTATGATTGACCTAGGGAAGTGCAGAAATCCAGCTAGTTATGCTAGAGTTGGACAATATTTTTTGTTGTTATTGTAGAATGATAAATTCAGCAAGGAATGCTTTTTTGAGGACAATAAAATTATTTGAAACTATGGACTAAATTCAGAAAATGCCTGAAAAAGGGGTCAAAACGTTCAGAAAAGTAAATATGTTTTACATTAAACTTCTAAAATAGATCCTAAAATTATTTTACTTCTCTTTTTCAAAGGAAGATTTCATTTTTACTCAAACTTAAAAAGTGTAAAATTATCCCCGGATTAAATTAGAAGGTTTGGAAGTATAACCTTTGGTTTCTTCTTAAAAGGTCCAAAATTTTTATCTTAAGGTCATCTTAAAATTAAATTTCACCTTCAACTCTGCAACAGAACCAAAATTCCACTATTTCCACATATTTGGGGTAAATTATGGGTAAGACAAGTAACAAAAAGAAGGAATCAATGGGCTGAATGGAGCATTTTTTGTATTGGCAACCTGAATGTATTAATTAATTATTTGAATATTCCCTTATACTTCCAATACATTTAAGAGTATTTTGTGGTAAGACCACTTGTCACTAACTTCTACCAAGAACATAGACAAGAAATTTACATACATTTTGACATGAAAAGCATGTGGCTTTTCAACCTAAGCTTACCTTTATTTCATTAAAGTTCCATCTCATTATCTCTAATAGTGTTACTAGTCATATGATGCTAATTCCCAAGAAGGTGACAAGCATGGAGTGAGTATAGGGATGAGATAATGAGAAAAAGTGTCTTTCATCATTGCCACCACATAATCATTAAATTGATACTACAAAAAGAACAGAGGACTCACGCCATTTTCAAAATCTGCACACAAAACTTCAGAAGAAAGTAATTTAAATATGTATAGGGTCCAGTGGTGGTCAGGATAGATCCATTAAAGCTTCAGACTTTTCTAAAGAAAGCATTTTAAGGAAAAACAAGTGTTTTGGGAAGTGGTGTACTTACCAGTCAGACCCACTGCAGTCAGAGCAAGTAGCAAAATAATTGGAACTGATGATGTCAATTTCTGCTTCATGATGTCTGCTTCTCCTCAGGAGAAAATATCAGATCAAGGGCTCACTGAAAAATAGGCCATGATGCAATAGTCAATAACAATGCTTAACATGTAATACGTTGCCTTGATCAAACTCCTTTTTGAATTGCAGCTAATTCATTCTTGTTATTTCTCAAAAAGGTGGAGCAACTCCTACAGTTCCACTTCAGAAGTAGAAAACCTGAATCTCAGAGTAGTAAGTGCATCTTCCTAAAAGTCTTGAAATGGTTAGCAGTGCTAGGATTACAATTCCATAACATTAACAAATATTGCATATTTATTTGGCATCTTAGGATAGTGGGTGCTTTTCTTAAAGCTCTAACTTTTAGACTCATTAATTTACCTGAGAAATCACCCTTTTAGAAACAAAAAATACACTTTTATCCCTGCTGATATAAAGAAGACCTCAACATATTTGAACTCTGAAAGTCCTGAAAGCAGAAGACAAATAGAAAATATCCAAAATTTATTTAGAAATTTATGATTTTTGAGCTAATCTCATGACTTCTGAATATTTGGGACTGGCAATGTTGAATTCCGGACCACCTGAGCTGAAGAATTCAACTCATTGTTTTTACTGCAATTGATTTTGCAGTAAAGTGGAAATACCAAGATCAGAGAAAAAAAAACCAAACAAAACCCAAACCAAACCAATCCAAAAAACCAGGGAAAAAGTAGCCTAACTTCGCAGTTAATTTATCAGGTGAAAAAGCAAGATGGGATTCAATTATTCCTCTTTCTTCAGCCTGTATAGGTTAGAGGCTGAAATACTGAGGTGCAAGCGGGAAGCCACCAGCTGTGAAGACCCAGTCCCTGCAGTGGGCTGACACCACTAGATGTCCTCAGAACTCAGGTTACAGCTGAGGGTGATCGAGAGTCCCCGTTGTTGTTAAATCTGTTTGCTAAGCTTAAAGAAAAGACAAAATAGCTTAAAGCAAACCTCCTGCTTCTCACACCAATATGCTTCCTGTTGGAGATGGAGACTCCAGTTGGTTATTTGATTCTCAGCAGTCAACCTCACTCTTCAAAACTAAAGATGAACAACCTACTCTCTAAATAGGAAACTCCTTACCTCACCTTCCCGCTCCTACCAAGAACATCTGACAGCTATCTGTATGCTTGAAACCCATTCAGTGTTGCACAGTGTGGAAACAAGCTGTCTTTTTGCTGAGGAAAAATTCTTTGTGTGACGACTCAATTTTCATTATGCAATTAATTTTCTGTATCAAGAAACTATAATCCATCAGCATATAAATGTTCTTCAAGCACAAAGGCAAGCAAAGTGTCAGTTAATTTAACTGAGTCTAAACCATGTTTGCTTTGGACAATGTGGAGTAGAAAAACAGTTTGCTACATTTCCATATACCACTTCTGAACATCCAGGCACGTTTCACGCATGTAACTGAGCTACAGGCTGCAAAATCACATCTGGGTTAGTTTTAAACTCACTTACAGCAATCTGTGCGTATCAGTCAGGGAGAGAAAACCATTTAAATATAAATTCCAGTATTGTGTAAGCACGTGCAAATTTTATGACTGTAAACAAACAGCAGTTACAAACGCTAGTGTTTAACTTCAGAAATGAGCTGTGTTATATAGTATGGAGAACAGACCACTGAGCCCATGCAAGAACAAGGCACATTTTTCTCAAGTGAAGGTGAAATAATGAACTGTAAACAGTAACTATTTCATGTATGTATGATACGACTTACAATATTTTATTTTTTCTAAAAGTAGTTGGAACATTTGCAAAATACACCACTTTCAAACTGAGACTCATACTGTGCTTCCTTATGGTGAACTGGTACCATGATTATTTTTGTTTTTACTTTTACAGATGTATCTTTTTTGTGTGCAGCATTGACAGATAAGAAAAACTGATTACAGTGAGTAAAAGAATGAAATTTGTCAATATGACAAAAGAGAGAGGCATCATCAAGAAAGAGCTGTATTAGAGCACTCCGCAAGGAAAACAGGATAATTTTGGAAACTGAAGACCTAAAGAACCAAATTAATAGAAATAGGATGAAATTAATGAATTTAAAACCAAGTATTTTTTCTTGTGAACATTTACATTTTAAAAATGAGGTGATTGTGAACCCCTTCTGTACTGTGGCTGAATAAGAACAGGAGAGATACAGGGGAGGAATATGGACCTACTAGTGCCACAGACTGAACTCTATGTATGTACAATTCCGGTCACCTTACCTGGGGGGAAAAAAGTCCAGGTTAACCTCTCTAGAAAAGATATAGAACCCAGCTACATAGCTACAAAGATGAACAGGGGACACAGAAACTGTCTCATGGTGGAAATTTAAGGAATTGGCTTTTTATTTCACACAAGGATGGCTGTATTCTATAAGCATAGCAGAAGATTAGCATGAGAAGAGGGAAATTAAGAATGTGTAAATGTCTAGCAAATGTTGGAACAAGAACAGATGGCCATAATTAGCTCCAAAATTAGAGAAAAAATTTACCATCACAGCAGTGAGTTTCTGGAATAGGCTACCAAACACAAAAATCCCATTTTGTTTTCCCAGGTAGTCTGATCTATTATGAAATAGATATGACATACTACTTTGTGACAGCTGAGGACCGGACTTTGTGATCTAATATATTCTTATCAGACCAGTATTTCAATTCAAGTTATATACTTGAATTATAAACAGTTGCTGTATGCCCTATTTTACATTTAGGATTCAACACTTTCAAAATATTTTTTATTAAAGAAGTATCAGAACCTCTGTTTATTTGAAGATCATGCTTAAAAACCTCTTAGAAAAGCTTCATTCTGAAGGAATATAAACAGCAGAGAAGTAGCCAGGAGGCTCCAGGCATATTATTAACTATATTCCATTTGTTCCAGTGCCTATGTTTCTATAGTTGTCTGGTATTTGGTTTTTGTGGTTCAAATACTGTATATAAGGCTTCTGGAGAGATGGCTTGTTTTTTAAAAACTCTTGCTTTAATAACAAAAATAATACGCACTTTGTCATAACTATATCAAAAGTCCATCTCCCCTATCTGTGGCTGTGAAAATGGTTTCATAAAAGTGTAACTAGCATACTGAAGTTGCTGTGGGAGGATGCCTCACTTTTGGTACTGAATGCATTCATTTATAAAGGACACAGTGGACATTGATTTGCCAGAATGTCATGCAAAACCAAGGGTTGAGCAACTGATATTAAAAGATCACATGCCTCCTTTTTGAAGTTTTTTTTTTTTTAACTCCAACGAAGTTATCACATTCTGACATTAGAGTTGAATTTCTCTATTTTAATGCAGCTGTTATATAGTATCAACAGCTGCACAATTGCACCATTTCCGAAATGGAAATGGAAATGATTACTGGGTTTTAGAATGCAGAAAGTGTTAGATATTCCTGTAAAATAACCCTACTCTGTAAATAACAATATTATGAAATGGTAGGTTTGAAGACTGTGCTTACAACGCTATTAAATGAAGCCTAACATTAAATACCAACTCTGAAATCAGGTGTGGTGGAGCAGGGTTGAGAGAAAAATGTCCCTGTCCTAATTGAGTTCTAGTTCTTACCTTCTTTTCTCTCTTTTTTTTGGCTATGCCGAAGGACAAATGTCTTCAGATTGACAGAGAAGTCTTTACTCAGTTCTGCACAGATGGAAAAAATCCTATCTGCAATGTTTTCAGGCTTGCAGGAAGGGGAAAAATTGTATAGTACCCACTGGCAATGACGTTAGGGCAATCACAAGCTTTGCTTGTGCTGCTAAAGAAATCTAAAGCCAAAAGTACTTTATCAATCTGTACTGAACAAGATTCACATTCCCACTAGTTACGACGATAAACAATGTCCATCTTTCAGGCCTGTGGAAGGGCAGTTTAAGGAGTCTCAAAATGCTGCAGTTCATCACCATTTGAAAGGCTGAACTACAGCTGTATGGAAACAAGTACAAATAAAGAGCAGAATGTAGAATGTAAAGACCTGTTAGACCACCCAGAATCCTACTGGCCATACATTCAACTATACTTAGGACATTGCATGAGTCTGCCTTCCCACGCCAAGTTCTGAAATGCTAGCACTGATAAATGTCCTTAACCAAGACTTGGGCATCACTGTCACTGATGTGTTTCTGAACGACAGTGATGGTTGGGAGTACACTGCAAATTTAAAGCTGTGGATGGGCAGCGTGTCCAGAGCTCTGCTTTCCCTCTCTGAATGAGCCCTAATTGGAACTCTCCAGATTCTGAATCTCTCATGCACCAAATACAGCCTTCATGGAGATGAATAGGCTCCAGAGAAGATAAGGAGTTCAGGCATGTGTCTGGTCTGAATTTCTTGTGACTGATTCCAGGTGGCTACTTTTAGCACATAGGTTTTGTGGGGTCCTTTGTAAGGTTGCTTAGTTCCTGCTGTTGGCTATGTAAGGGGACCTAGACATCCAGGTAATTTCTTGGGATCAAGCATTCATCTTTCTGTGTTGCTTAAACTGGAAGCACCTACAAGTTATTTCAGATTTCACCTGAAAAGACCCTGTGAGGGTTTCTAATATGTTTTTCCTAAATGTCTCTCTTAAATAAACCTTCTCCTAATGACCCCTTGTAGTCCTTCCCTTGACTAGCAGTCAACATGTGATGACGAACGAAACAACTTCTCTCACCTGTAGAAATGTGCTCCTCAGTCTGAAAGACTTGAGTAATTTTTGAAAAAGAAAAATCATGAAACCCCAGATTCTTGACAACAGCTTAGACACTTACTTCTCCATCAAAGTATTTATGCATTTAACTTCTATTGATTTTACAGAACTGAGCATGAAACTCTTTTCAAAACTCTCAACATCTAAACTGACAAAAAAAGCCAAGACAAAAAGAAGAAAGCACCATTATCCTTACTTTATAGATGGGGAACTAGGACAGAGAATGATGAAGTACTTTGCTTAGATTCATACTGGGAATATAACCAAAGCTAAAAACTGATCCTGCTAGGCTTTTTTTCCCCTTTTCTGAATACTACCTCTACTCCCTTTGTTTTCCCAAGAAAACATGATTTAGCTAACAATAGCAATCTTCCTCTACAAGTCTCATAGCTCCTGAACATTCTATTTTCTTCCCTGGTGGTTGGTACATTTAGGATTATTATTTTTACAGTAGTCTTTTACATAAGCTGTAAAGAGTAAAATTTTACAGTTTCAAAGTTAGAATTTACATTAGAACATGAAAATTGCTCTTGAAATATGATGGAAGTTCATCCCTATCAACTAACAAGCCCAGCTCCACAGTCCTTATGTTTGATTGCTTGCCCTTGTCCTGGTGGGAGACTTCAACCTACCAGATATCAGCTGGGAACACCGATACAGCCGAGAGGGAACAGTCTAGGAGGTTCCTGGAGTATCAGGGATGACTTCCTGACACAGCTGGTGAGGGAGCCAGCTAGGGAAGGAGTCCTGCTGGATCTGCTGCCTGTAAATAGAGAAGGGCTTGTGGGGGATGTGATGGTTGGAGGCTGTCTTGGGCACAGCAACCATGAAATGATAAAGTTCCCAATTCTCAGGGAAGCAAGGAAGGGTGCCAGCAGGACTGCCACCATGGGCTTTTGGAGGGTACACTTTGGTCTTTTCAAGACCCTGCTTGACAGAGTCCCTTGGGAGGCAGTCCTGAAGGGAAAGGAGTCCAGGAAGGCTGGACGTTTTTCAAAGAGGAAGTATTAAAATCGCAGGAGCAGGCTGTCCCTGTGCACTCTAAAGTAAGCCGTCAGGGGGAAAGACCTGCTTGGCTTTTCCAAGAGAGATGATCACAACTCAGGGAAAAAACGAGAGTTTATGGCCTTTGGAAAAGGGGCAAGCCACTTAGGAAAATTACAAAGATGTTGTAAGGCTATGTAGGGAAAAGATTAGAAAGGCCAAAGCCCAACTAGAACTTAACCTGGCCTTGGATGTTAGGAACAATAAAAAGAATTTCTATAAATTTATTAGTAACAAGAGGAGGACTCAGGAGATTCTCCATCCACTATTGGATGTGGGAGGTAACAGTGACAAAAGATGCAGAGAAAGCTGAGGTACTTAATGCCTTCTTTGCCTCAGTCTTTAGTAGTAGAGTTTGTTGTACCTGAGTACCCAGACCACTGAGCCAGCAGGTAGGGGTGGGGAGCAGAATGAAGCCCACGTAATCCAGAGGGAGGTGTTGAGGGACCTGCTCCAACACCTGGATATAAACAAGTCTATGGGCCCAGATGGGATCCACCCAAGGGTACTGAGGGAGCTGGTGGAAGTGCTTGCGGAGCCACTCTCCATCATTTACCAGCAGTCCCGGCAAACTGGGGAGGTCCCAGCCAACTGGTGTATAGCAAAAGTGGTACCCATCCACAAGAAGGGCCAGAAGGAGGATCTGGAGAACAGTCAGTCTGACCTCGGTGCCTGGGAAGCTCATGAAACAGATTATCCTGAGTGCCATTATGTGGCACATGAAGGACACCCAGGCGATCAGGCCCAGCCAGCATGGGTTCATGAAAGGCAGGTCCTGCTTGACAAACCTGGTCTCCTTCCATGACAATGGAAGCTGCCCATGGCTTAGATGGGAGTACTCTCCACTGGATTACAAACTGGCTGGAGGACCGGGCCCAGAGAGTGGTGGTGAATGAAGTTAAATCCAGTTGGTGGCCAGTCACGAGTGGGGTCCCCTAGGGCTCATTAGTGGGACCAGTTCTTTTTAACATCTTTATCAATCATCTGGACAAGGGTATCGAGTGCACCCTCGGAAGTTTGCAGATGACACCAAGTTAGGTGGGAGTGTCAACCTCCTGGAGGGTAGAAAGGCTTTACAGAGGGATCTGGACAGGCTGGATTGATGGGCTGAGGCCAGTGGTATGAGGTTCAACAAGGCCAAGTGCCGGGTCCTGCACTTGGGTCACAACAACCCCATGCAGTACTACAAGCTTCGGGAAGAATGGCTGGAGAGCTGCCTGGCAGAAAAGGACCTGGGGGTGTTGGTTGACTGTCGGCTGAACATGAGCCCGCAGTGTGCCCAGGTGGCCAAGAAGGCCAACAGCATCCTGGGCCTGTATCAGGAACAACATGGTTAGGATTCAGGAGGTGATCGTCCCCCTGTACTCGGCACTGGTGAGGCCCCACCTCAAGTACTCTGCCCACTTTTGGACCCCTTACTGCAAAAAAGACATTGAGGTGCTGGAGCAGATCTACAGAAGGGCAATGAAGCTGGTGAGGGGTCTGGAGAATAAGTCTTATGAGGAGAGGCTGAGGGAGCTGGGGTTGTCCAGCCTAGAGAAAAGGAGGCTGAGAGGAGACCTTATCGCTCTCTACAACTACCTGAAAGGTGATTGTAGAGAGGAAGGGATTGGTCTCTTCTCCCAAGTCACAGGCGATAGGACAAGAGGAAATGTCTTTAAGTTGCACCAGGGGAGGTTTAGATTGGATATTAGGAAAAATTTTTACACTGAAAATGTTATTAAGCATTGGTATGGGCTGCCCAGGGAAGTGGTTGAGGCACCATCCCTGGATGTATTTAAAACAGGTAGATATAGCACTTAGAGACATGGTTTAGTGATGGATTTTATCAAAGTTAACGTTGATGGTTGGACTAGATGATTTAAAAGGTCCCTTCCAACCTAGACAATTCTATGATTCTGTCCTAAGATTCTATGTTGCTATAAAAATTTTAAATGTAATTTATATATAGCATAGTCATGAAATATAAAGTCCAGTTTCCTACCTAAAGGATTCATGTGCACGATGAAGATTTTTGTTCCTCTCTTTCATGAATGTCAATTCAGTTGATAATCTGCAAGAGAAAAAAAATTCCAGGATTAGTATGTTACTGGAAGTATCACTTCTTTATTCCGAAAACATAAAGAACTAAAAAAAAAAATATAATTCTTTGTATTAGTTGATTCAGGTACTGACACTCTAAGTCAATACATTTAAACATTGAGAGCAATAGCAAGTACAGCAAAATACCATGTTACTGTACCCTCTTTCCTTTACCTGTTTCAATAAAAGCACAAAATTTTGTAGCAACTTAGGATGCAGCTTAGATTTTCCAGTAGACTATGCTAGTTTATGTGATTAAAGGCTAATCACCATCTACGCAAAGGCTGGGAGAGGATCAGATAAAAATTGAAAGAGTTTGGTGGAGGAACCCTAGCATCCTAATCAGTCAAATGGGGCACAGGGAATTGGCTACACCTAAGACTACCAAAACACAGTCAGACCATTCTTCCTTGTGTGGAACCCAGCAGGAGAAGCCAAACACGCAAATCCCCTTCCCCATATGGCTTGCAGACTGAAGGAGGCATAGGACTTGTTAAGGGATAATGGGGGAAAGAATTTGTAGCGGAAAGGGAGGGATCACAGTGGACTGGGGAGAAACAAGCATGGCAAAATACGGTGAAAAGGGGAATAAAGGGGCCAGTTAAGTGTAACCTGGTGGATTGTTTGACTGTGATGTGTGGCTGGTCACCATAGTCTACCCTATATTCTCAGAGTCCTATTTCTGACTATCTTCCGTCTGGGTGTGTTCTGATCGGAGTGGGTACATTTGGTCACTAGTGAACTTTCAGCTGGATTAGCGAGTGAGGAGTTGGATCGCAAACCTTCAGGCTTGTACTCCACACAACTGGGGAGACCAGAGGATGTGGGGCCAGCTACTGGGTCAACAGAGCACGTAAGACCAATTATTAGTGCGATCCACTTTTTTTGGTGCAAATGCACACAAATACGTGTAATCATATATGTTGTGTCTTTGCTGATGTGCGGACTCTGTGTGTGTTTATTGCGTCCATGTGCCCACCCATCAAGAGCTGCCCTGCTTCCCTACTGGCAGAACCTCAGTACACGGATCTACAGCAGCCTCACATCCATGGGGCTACCTGATTTAGCTGAAGCTGACCATAACAGACTGCAATTATATGTTTTACCAAAAAAAGCCACTATGCTTAAGTAACTGTTTCTTTGTCATCCCATATGAACACCCTATGCTGTGAAGAAATAATTTAGATGAGCTTCAGTGCACAACTTACCTGCCAAAGGAAGAAAAACTATTTATACATTAAATTACTAACTTAGAAATTACTAACTTCATCATGCTATTTCTTACAAAATCATCTATCTTTAAACAGTTTGAAACAAAGTAGAATATTCTTAGAACTAGCATTAAGAATGGTCTGTATCACCTGGAGACCAGGTAGGAAGCTGTATTACCCAGTTACCAAGGTATTCTTTTGTTTGGCTCCATTTCAGTAAGGTTAATGAGAACCATAAAAATGCCATGAAATTATTTGGCATTATGCTGTTACAGAGGATCAGATTTAATTGAGGGCGATAAACGGTTTCTTTTTTGTGTGCGTATATTAAATAGCACAGATAACATAAAACTGAATATTGCAGAAATAATGTTTGCAGTGAACTTACTCAACCATCACATAAGGTGAAAAGTAGTTTAAAGATGGAGCTCAATAACTGCTTCCTGTTTTAAGAGATGACAGAAATCTCATTGTCAGGGTGCACACTGGGAACACAGTTTGTCTCAAGATTGGCTAAGTAGAAGAATTCTCCCCAAATACAAGCTGCTATATAGATCTAGATCATTTCACAAAGACATTTTAAAAATTATGCAATTGTGCCACATTTAAAAGGAAGCATAGTTCTAAAAGAAAATTTTTGGTTATGATCACTAAATAAAAATAAACCTTCCTCCACTTTTTCTGATTTCTACTGCTTGGTACTACATTAAAATACACAGTTCTATCCTACCAGCAAATTTTATTCTGCTTTCATGACTGCTTTCATCAGGAAGTGATATCATGAACCGGTGATGACTCCCTACATAATAAGACTGACATAAAACTTGTTTTTTACCAAAGCTACAATAATGCCATAAGCACTGGCTTGTTCATATCAAGAACTGGCTTGTTCAAGGATCATGATAGAATTGACGTCACCTCCTGCATTAACCAGGAGAACTACGCTCACCCAAGTATTTCTACAACAATTAATCATTATTCAAGTCATATTTAATATGATAGTCCTGAGAACAAAGATAGAATCCCACTGGCTTAGGTCCAAAATATTTTCAAATTACCCCATAAACTGGAAACTGCATATGAAGAATCAGTTTCAGAAAATTAACTTGAAGATGTCATTTCAGAATGTCACAAATTCTTTTTCAACCAAAGCAAATGCATGCAAATTT
>JAOXNO010000020.1:13958311-13976500 GCA_028565335.1 Limnodromus scolopaceus
ACACTGGAACAGGTTGCCCAGAGAAGCTGTGGATGCCCCATCCCTGGAGGTGTTCAAGGCCAGGCTGGATGGGGTTTGAGCAACCTGCTTGAGGGAGGTGTCCCTGCCCATGGGAGTGGGGTTGGAAGTTGGATGATCTTTAAGGTCCCTTCCAACCTAAACCATTCTGTGAGTCTATAAGCTCTGTTATATGTCTATGATATATCCGTGGGACAACTGCAAATAGCAGATGTAAGAAGAAAGTGGTTGTAAGATCCTCTATGTGGCAAAGGCAAGACTGTTCTTCTCAGGAAAAAGCTATTAAGACTATCAATGTTTCAGGAATTATTTATTATCTTATTTTTCCATGTGATGGATTTTTATATCATTGATACTGCATTTTGTTTACATGCCACACATCTGATAATTTCAACTGTTAAAACTCACTCACGCTCATGAGAATTTCACAGGCCAGACTGATCTATTTTTTGGTACAATTACCAAGCATAATTTCTAGGAATGATATGGTCATAATTCACGAGGCTCAGCCATCAAGCACATGGCCTTAGTCCTTTACTATGCTGTCTGTTCATACCTCTTTACTCCTGTTACAGTCCTATTGATCTGAACTTTTCAAGATTTCTCTCTCTTTTCTGTGATGAACAAATTGGAATTACACACTGTTTTATTTAGATTTTTCTTTAACCCTAAGTATTGTAGCATCTGAGGATTTTTTTTAATATAGTACCTACAAAATATGAATTGCTATATGTAGAATATATAGTATTAAGTAGAGTGCTAAAACAGTAGCACACTAAATGGATGTGAATTGTAAAATTTTAGAGTGATTCCTGATTTGACATAATTTTTTCTCAAATTCTTCAGGAAGCAAGCATTTTCATTAGTAGCAGCTTCTCAAGGCCAATTTTGCTTTGGAATTAAATTCACTAGTCTATACTCTGATAGGAAATCAATTTTATTTTACTGAATTAATTTGCCACTCAGTGAATTAAATACTTAGATGTAATCAATCCATTCTAGAAACTATAAAGGATAGGAAATACTTTGGGTTTTTGGAACCACAACAGTGCAAATACTCTAGATTATGGGCTAAATATATCACTTGGATATGTAAACAATCAGCAGGAAGTACTGCTAACACCAGTAAAATAATAATCTTAGAAAATACTGCAGAAATACAGGGTGCAACAGTTAAAATCAGAGGCATTTCTGCAGGCTGTCAGCAAGTGAAATTGGTCGGAACCTCCATTGGTTCAAAGGCTTTAAAACTAGGCTCTCAGTTTAGAGACTTGCTGGTGCAAGTCTTAGCCAAATCTGTGGGTAAGAGAAGAAAAAAAATGTCAAGGGGACAGAATTACAGAGGACATCAAGCCTTCCAACTACCATCCAAGAGGTTGGGATGACAGAATTGAGTATCAGAAAGCAGGACAAAGAGGGAGAACTAGAACTCAGTTCCAGAGTTCTGCTCCAAACTCTGCCAATAGCTTGGTCTCTGACATGTTGGACATCTCTTGTCCACCTGAAAAACGGGCAGACTCCACATCTCACTGAGATGTGTATGGTTTTAACTACACTTATAATTTCCATGTTTGTTGAAATTAAGGTTTCCAAGATACTTTGAGGACTGTAGATTGAAGGGATTACTCATAAGCACAATAATTGCTAGTAGTGAATTTGCTGTAAATAATGTAAAAAAATATCTCAGTGGCAGGAATTTTAGTAAACATTTCAAAGAATCACAGAATTTATGAGATTGGAAGACCTTCAGAGATTGTCTAGTCCCACTCCATTGCTCAAAGCAGGATCAACTAGAGCAGGCTGCCCAGGGCCATGTCCAGCTGGGTTTTGAGTGTCTCCAAAGATAGCAACTCCACAACCTCTCTGGGCAACCCTTTCCTCTGTTTGTTTGCCCTCACAGTAAATTAGTTTTTCCTTATGTTTAAGGGGAATTTACTATACTTCAGTTTATGCTCGTTGCTTCTTGCTCTTTCCCTGGATGCCACTGAGAAAAACCTGGCTCCATCTTCTTCACTTCCCCCATCAGGGATTTACACCGTTGATGAGATTCCCCTGATCCGTCTCTTCTCCTGGCTGAACAGTCCCAGGTGACTCAGCCTCTTCTCATGGGAGCGATGGTCCAGTCCCTTAATTATCACAGTGGTCTTTGTTGGCCTCACTCCAGTATACTCATGTCTTTTTTCTACTAGGTATCCTTGAATCGAACACAGCACTCCAGGTGTTTAAACTTAAGGCTATCTAACCTTTCAGGACAACACTCAAAAAACAAAGCTAAAATATACAACTAATTCCATTCATTGAGAAAGGCAGAGATTATGAGGCCAGCTTTGAGAAGAATTTTGCATTAGAGCTCCACTATGCTAATTTTCCACTGGTGAATATGTATAAGAACTGGCTCTGAGGTTCAGGAAATTCTGGTTCTAATCCTGAATCTCTTTTAATTTTCTTTTATATGATATTTTTCCATTAGTCAAAATCTGATTCCTTTTTTAGAGGTGCTGTGTTCATAACAAAAGCAGCAGCCAATGACCTAATTCCTTTACAGCCTACTTTATTTTTGACTTTACAGCTAACCATTAAATAAGTCACACAAATTCACAACCTGGGAACAAACTGTCATTCTTCTGAAAGTTCGGCTGTCTGTATTTGGCTAACTGCATGGAAAATAAAAGCTTTGTCACTTCTTGATATTTTTTCTCTCCCTCCACTAGCATGCAGGTTAGTAACCCCTAACAAGAACTATATGCCTGGCATTTCTATCTGAGTGGCATTTTCAGTGATTGCACTGAAATTACATCCCAGAATATTTTAAAGTTTATCACTGTGCAAAAAGCTCAGAATGACAGCAAGCTTCTCAGCTGAGGAACACGCATCTTTGTTCTTTTCCGCGTCTATGAAACATGCAGGTCTGTGCTTTTCCTGCAGCTTTACTTATACAACTACATTTGACATTAAAACCCAGCAAAGCCTCCTACTTATATGATGAAAGCAGTACTAGGTTATGAAGTCTGGGTGGAGAACCTGATGGAGAACACTGTGAATTGAGGATATGGGCTCTGTGCCAATCATGACTATGGCAGCACAGAGGAAGGGAATATTCACGCCAGTTTTTGTGATGATTTATTTACCATCCTTCTTCTCAAGCCAGGACATGAGGTTGGAATCACTGACAGCTGGCACGAAACAAAATTCTTTTCAAATAGTTGCATTCTACACAGAGTTATTGACCTATCTTGATGGTGCCAGGGTGTGATGAGTGGCTTTGAAACACTACATATCCCATATACCCTCAGTTGCATCAAAGATTTCTTGGCCATTGCTAACACTTTGTGCTCTTGAATATAGTAAGTCTATGACTTCATGAGAACAAAAGCTCTTTCAGGAACAGTTTTGCAATACTGAGTCAACAGGAATTAAGTTCTAAAACGTGGCAGTAACACATGATTAAGCTGAGACCACACTGGAAAAAAACCATGTTTTTCCATGAGCCATGGAACTAATAAAGTCTGATTTTCTAAGAATTTGTTTCACCTTGACACTGTAATATCAGCTTCCCCCTTCCTGACATCCTCTATGATACTCCATTGGCCAAGAGACTGAAAGGGTATGGGTGGGCTGGAGATAAACTTATGCCAGTGGGGTGCATTCTACATGAATTGGCTTGAATGGCCAGCATGCATACGCTGATGGTCTAATAGGCTTTTGCCAAATGGAATGCAATGTTAACTAAATTCTGCACAATTTTCCATTGACATGAGGAGGAACACATGAGGGCCCCTCTTTTCCATCATTTGACAATTTTTCAGAAAAAAACACACGTTTCTATTCTCTTTGGGAATTCTACTGTCTTTTAAATGTGATTTATACTGGGCAACAGGATAATACAATATTGACAGGAATGGGGCCTACAGATTGTGAGATCAGTTAGCTTCACTTCTTTAGTAAATGAAGAGGAGTTTAACATATCAAAATTTCCTATGATTATTTTAGAGTAATTGTTATTTTATTTTTCTAGTAAGTCTGTAAAAGTGTTTCTGTTCACTCTGAGCATGCAGGTCTATTTTATGGGTTGCCACCTGAGCAAACAAGGCACAGGCTTTTAAAAAAAAGTTTGGACTACGAATTATTGCTTCACTTAGGCAAAAGTAGACCTTTTTGGTCATTTGCCTAGAAAGAATGAGGCATAAGTTAAATTACTATCTCATCCTAGGGGAATTAAATCCTAAACCTCTTATTTCTTATGGCATAGAGTAATCTGGGCTAGAATTACTGTCTGCCCCTCTCTTGTTTCCATTCTGGTAATGAATACAAGTTACAGGGACAGAAAAAAGTTAACCAGGACAGAATATGACTACAGGTTAGTATTTAGGATACTTCGTTGGGAAAGAATGAGGTTTGCTTTCTCCTTGCCCAAGTTTTCTGTATATTGTACAGTAGCTGCTAAATCACATGTAAAATACATGAAGAGATCTGGTGGGCAGGAAACATCTTTAAAACACCAACACAAAGGAATGTGCGACAGCCTGGATGTGAACAGATCTGAATTCAAATATGAAAGGTGTTTTGCTGCTTAACTGGCAGGGTAGTTCAGTCTTCTGCAGTAGTTAAGGAAGGACATAAGAAACAAAGGATTTGGCTGACTGATCAGGAACTGTCCTTGACCCTGCCTAGCTTGCTCTGCTGGTGACAAATTCACAGAGAAAAGTCAGAGGCAGGCCAGTATTTTCCTTTGGACAAAAGGCAAAAAGAAAGGTTTGGAGATGTAGTTTCATGGGTAATCAACACAGAGAAAGTAGATGGAGTTGTTGATTCAGATGAGAAGCAGAATAAGATGTGGGAGGATAATGAAAGAGGATCAAGAGTAGACCCCTGCAGAGAAAGTATAGAGAAGACATGATTCAGTAGTCAAAAGAATTATGGAAGATAGATAAAAGGAAAACTTCTGTTTGCTGTCACGTGTGTGTCTGTACAAGTGTGCATGCAGAATGGAGGGGAGATTAAGGAAGAAGAGAAGACAGCTGTAGGGGGAAAGGGACAAAGCAACTTGTCTTTTGCAATTTTTTAAGGAGAGAAATAAATTAGGTGTTTAATTGATATTTCACAAGCTGCATATTAAATAGTGAAAGCTTGCATAGGAGTGCTTGTGGAATCAGCATCCTTGGAGACCAAACTATCTCTGTTTGTCAAATTCGACATGCAGAAGCATACACTTGTTTAACTTTCCGTTCAAAAGAAATGTTCTAAAAACAGTCTTGAAGAATAAATCAATGGTATTTGCCTGAACATAAGTAAGAAAGCCAAAAAAAGCTAATTGACCTTAACTCTAGACATACAACAGCTGTGTAAGTTAGGAAAGTAGAAAACCAAATACAATATGTTTGTTTAGAACTCCATGAAATTTTGTGAACATTTGGAGCTGCCTAGTACACAGTAAACAAACCCTCTAGGTTTATGGTTAGGAAACACAGTATCCACATATTCTCCTGCATGTGTTAATTACACTGAGCTAGATGTAGCAGGTCAGTCTTACTGCTAAGACTACAAAGACCAGCTAAGTATAAGCTCCTGAAGTTTTACTTCCTACTGGGGCACTGCTAGTGATCAACTGAAAAAATCAGAGGTAACCATGTGGGACTTGCACACAGGAATCATTAAATTCAGGAAATGCTGCACACAGAAACAGTGTCTATATGGAAGTATATTGTAAGAAATGCCATAAAAACGGAAAACAAAAGCAGTAGAAAACCCAGCAGGGTCACCTAAATTTCATGGGACCTATTAAAGTGAAGTAGAATAGCAAAGAACTATAAAATCAAAGAATAATCCAGGTTGGAATGGAGTTTGGGGATCTCTATCTAATCCATCCTCTGCCGAAAGCAGTGAGACCAGACTGGGTTGTTCTGGGCTTATCCATTCATAGCTTAAAAACCTCTGAGTGTCCTTAGGGTGAACAAATGCTACCCTATATTCAGTTTGAACCTTTCTTGTTACAATATATGCCTGTTGTCTTTAGTCCTCCTACCATGCACTGCAGCAAGAACCTGGCCTCATCTTCTCAGTATCTTCCCTGCAGGTACTAGAAGACTGCCATCAGGAAAATGCAGGCCCATGTTTTCTTTTCTGTTTATAGCTTTAACGTCCTATTGTCACTCTCGGTAGTCCAAAGCTTTTACTCTCATAGAGCATTTATCTGAATTTTAAGATGATCTTCTGATGCAGTAACCGCATGTTCATTTTATAATGTCTGTGACCCTTTCTCCCTCTTCCAAGCAAATGAAAACTGTAAAACAGGAACTGGAGTTCCTTCAGTCACATTGGCTAAATGTGACTAAAACTCCATGAAAATATTAAAAATAGATATATGTGAGATAATTACCAAGTCTTATTTTGACTTAGCTATTAGCCTTGTTACATTGTGCAGTCCTAAACTAGGTGTTCTAAATAGGGAGGTAGGGTCACCAGTACAAGGAGTTCAACACGGAATGTGAACCAGTCTGTGGATTCTCATGCTCTCAGGAGAAATGGCTGTTAATAGAACAGTGTTGAAATTATGGATTTCACTGTAGGCTCAGAAAAGGACTTTACATTTTGACTGGTATAATATTATCAGCCTTCCCTAGCCATTTTGGGATGAACACTACAAAAATAACACAAGAATAAGTGAGCACAAAAAAATGCCAACTCACTGCTAAAACAAAACCTATTCAAGCCTTGTGTGCACAAGAAATGATTCAAGAACATTTCATACTTATGAAAAAAGTACTTCTTGAAATTGGCAAGATTAGAAAGGGATTAGCTTGATGCAACTGCCTGCTGTTCAGATGAAAAAGATTAATATAGGTGGGAATAAGTTTAGTATAGGTGGGAATTCATTTTTCATTGTCATTTTCATAAGAGCTGCATGTTCCCAGGTGTAGTTCATTCCTTTTAATGCCACTGTCTCCTTCCCTGCAGATGGAGATATTCTGCAGGAGCTCATTTAAACCTACAGTTGCAGAATAAGACGTTTTACTGGGTAGTATTAGCATTTCACTAAACTGACCTGCACAGGAAGAATGGAACTTATCTGAGAAATATTTTTTACTTGTTAAGTAAGATAACTAGACAACAAATGTTTAGGTTTTAAACTGTTGAAGTGAATGCAGTTACATCAGTAACTAATTATCAGCTCATTATTCATAGTCCCTAAGATCCTAAGGGTCAATATACATGCTCATGGCCCTGGGAGCACATACACTGTTCTCTTTACTATGGCAACAGACTGAAACTCCTTCCTCAAGGAGGGATACAAGAAAGTTTTATACGTAGAGAAAAGGCAGCATCTTGCCTTTACTCAGCAACAGAATACAAAAAGGTTTTTAGATTCCAATATGCTTTCCCACTTGTTGTTGTTTTTTTTTTTTTCTGCTTGTGCTTATGTGGTTATAAGCCTTGGAAGTTTTGCTGATGTTGATGGATTCTTTTACTTGTAAGGGGAGCACAATGCCCTTTTTCTCATGCAACATGTGTATACGGTATAAGTAGCTTGGGAATACTAGAGAAAAACTGAAAAAGTTGCACTCTAACTTAGAACATATCCCAGATCACAGCAAATGTAACGCCTTTATTTTAATTAAACCCATCTGTTTATGTGGAAGAAGTCTGCAAAATGAGAAAGACTCTAATATGATAATGCAGAAGGGTTCCAGTAGTAGAATCGTGGAATCATAGAATGGTTAGAGTTGGAAGGGACCTTAAAGATCATAAAATATAAAAACATATCCTTTCCTTTAAAAAATATTTGCTTTATTACCTTTTTTTCTGTCTTTTTTTTAGGATGATGTATAGTTAGATGATTTTTAAGGATTAAAATGAACGAATGCGAATTATTTTTGCAATACATAACACTCTTAAACAAGCTACTGCTAAAAATAATTTATATAGCATTGCATTTTTACATGCTATTTTTCAAATTTCAGTTTTAGATGCATTCCTATGGCTAATGCCTTAAAAGCTAAGAATGATCAAGCAGAGAATTGCAAATTAGGAAGGGGTTTGGTAGAATTTCTATAAGTAATAAGTGTTGATAAAAGTATTCTTGGAAGCCAAGAATGGGGAGACTGATTCTTCCATAAAAAACTCTGTGAAAGACGTAAACCTGAATATGACAAAACTCAGATTATAAATTCAAGCCTTCACTGCCTGTCCCAGCTAGATCAAGTATTCACTGGTCCCTCAAGCGTTTTTTACGCTGAGGAAGGAAATAAGAAAAACAAAGTTTACATTGACCTAAATCCATTTGATAGAAATAGGCACAGAACAATAACCTTGACACATGACAGTACAAAAGAGGAGGGGAGTGAAGCCACGGGTTAGGGAAGGGTTCTATGAGTAACGGCATTGAGTTTGTATAGTCTTCAAGGGTGAGGACAAGCCGATTAAATTCTGTTTAAGGAAATAAAGGGCATGAGTGGACTGACTCCAGAAGAAGGTGAAGCAGGAAAGATTAGTTTAAGCAGATTCTGTGCACGAGCTGCTTTTCAGTAGCTGGATTTGTCTATAAGAAAAAGCAGTATTTTTACTTTGAACAATTACTATACATATGCAAAATTAGAGGTATCATTATTGCATCTAGAGATGAGATATTGCTGAATTTGAACCTTTACCAGTCTTGTGCTTTGCTGTAACCACATGCCTAGGTAAAAGTAAGCACTACTTAAAGCCTAAGCTGAATACTGACCACACATACTCTTCTGTTAATGATTACATACCCAGGAAAAGAAGCCCTCAGATTTATGTACACCCCCACTGTAAAGCATATTTACAATAAATTCTGCACCCATGAGGTAACAAAGTATTTTCTTTTGCTGCTGTGACTCTACAAAAGCACTGAAACCCTGCTCGATCACAAAACGTGTGGCCATCCGCTCTCACCAATCCGAGCTCATTTAGAGTAAAGCAAACACCTCTGCTCCGTCACAGGATAATGCAAACCAACAAGGTAAGAAGGAGGAGAAACTAACAGGCTGTCTGGGTTATTCCAAGGCCCTATTGGCTACGAAAGACCATGTAGACAAACACAAAGCTGAAAGCAAAACAGCGGATTGAATTAAGGAAGCCATGAGGAAAACTACCAAGAAAGTAAGTTAAGAAAGACTTCTGGAAAGTAGATATAGATAAAGGCATATTTGAAACTCATAACTGAGACTGATCATAGTAAAAAATGCCATGAAAACGTGAATCTATTTTTCCTCAAAAAATCCCTGAAGACTATTTTAATGCAGAGGAATGCTGTTTTCATGCAGAAACTCCTACAGCTCTGAATCTAGACATTTGCCAAACAGGTGAACACGATACCACATAAAATACCTATGAACGAACAAGCTTGCCATAATGTATTGCAGTTTTATTGTCACAACATACCAACTTTCAACTGATTTTGCTTTCTCTACAGACAGCTGGCATACCTAAAAGAAGAGCAACAACCATGGGCAAATGGCTATGAGAAAAAAAGTTATAATAAAAGTTATATATAAAAAAAGAAATAAAGTAGGCATTATAAGAAACAAAATACTCGAGTCACTGTATGCCTTATCTTCCTGAAATCCTTGGAAACTATCAGTATCCAGTTAGCCTTGCTTTTAGTTAACCAGGGTTATAAATATGAGATGAACTGGGACCTACTGACACAGAATATGTAACTGAGCTTCAATTAAAATAGCAAACACTTCTTAAATACCCATGAAACAAAGAGCTTTTGTTGGCTGGCAAATCAAATCTCACACACTCTTGAAAAGCAAGAGATATTAATTAGGTTTACACTCAGATAATAAATTTCAGTTTTCACTTGCCCAAATGTTTTGAGGACTTTATAACCCATGCGTTGATTTGGTTCCACTGTATTACAGGTTGTGCATGGTAGAGGAAGAGCTGCAGCAAAGGCAAGGCAACAGAGACTCAACAGATGGACTCAGATGCAGATCAAGCTTCTCCTGCAGCTCTTGCTGTTAATGCTGCCCATCTCCAGCAATGGGCAGCTGGGGCTGCCACTGGGAGAGCCCAAGGAGTCTGGTACATGAGGGAGAGCTCTATTATTGTTACACGTTTGCATACACTACCCAAAGTTTGATCTGCAAACTTTAAGGATGTGATAAGAAATTACTTTGGGTCAGGAGCAGCCCTAAATAAAGAATATATTTTATAACTGGGAAAAGAGGAGCTATGCTGTTGGTATGAATTAGGTATGTTTTCAGCATGCTGAATAGAGCCAGTATTTCTCGCTACACCAATGGCACACACGCCTAAGCTTAAACACCTAGAGAAAATTTCAAAATCAAAACTAAGCACCTGATAGATGTTGCAAATGATGGATTTATATGCTTTGATTTTGCTTAAGTGTCACAGACTTTCCAGATACCTGGAAATCTCACAGGAGATAGTTCAGACAATTCTTCCTATCTGAAGGTAACATGCCCTACTAGACACATACAGTTCTTTGCACTGTGACTTCTGCCTACTCCTTTCTGGCACCTTCCACAGGCTTGCAGTCATCTCCAACTTGCTGGACCTTATTTTTAATTTCAGGAGCATATTAATTATGAAATCTAGTGAAAATCCTCTATTATCTTCCCTAAAGCAAATTGATTGATCAGAACGCTCTGACATTCTGAATCATAATTTTAAATAGTTATTGTCTTGGTTATCCTGATCATCTAATTATGAGATTACCAGGAAAAAATACGGATCCTATCTAAAATACTTATAATTAAGATTGGTGTGGCACAAGATCAGCATATCTGATCTTAGATGAAGGTGAAGATTTGAAGGGGGAAACATTTAATTAAAATATTGCTTGGGTGAAATGCACACATCTTTAAAATGTCTTAGAGTTTGTCTAAGCTGTTTTTCCCAAGAAAACAACTGTTATTTATTAATAGTATATTTAAAGAGTGAATTATATTTATTTCCTAAAAGAGTACAGATTCTCCTTCTTGCCCACTGCCTTCCCAATTAATCTAAATACTACAACTGCTTCTGACAAAAGAATCTTTGAAGTACTCTTATGCCAGAATAGTGGAGCTCAGGCATACTGTAACAGTGACATCGCAAGAAGCCTGTGTTGCCTGTAAGGCTACTTACATAACTTGCAAAACTGTCTGCAGTAACTATTGCTCTCAAAATCAGTGGTACTGAGAATAAAACATGGCAACTCAGGATGAACTAGGAAAAAAAAAACTACTAGGAATATCTATAGTGAACATGTATATTCAATTTCTTCAGACCCAAGATGAAACTCTTTATTAATTACAGAATTATTTCTTCTATGACATTGCCAGGATCCGCTTTTAATGCCAAACAAATTTAGTACTAAAATATTCCATGAATCCTGAAAAAGATCTCCATCTTGATTCAGAAAATAAAGCATATTCCAAAACCAAAGACTTTGGTGTCTTCATTTTTTGCTTTTATAGTGGCAAGCATTGATTTGTTTTATTTCTCATTTTTAGTTCAATATTTTCAGTGTCTGTGAATGCTAGCTCATGATTTTTTCCATTGGAAGAAGTCGGATACAGAAATGACACCAGCAGTTTGTCAGCATAGGCAATTAAATCAACTAAACTTTGTAATTAACATGTAAAGAATCTGCAGTACTGATTTTAATCCAGTTTTAATCAGTCCTTTGAGGATACTAGTGTGTATGGGGTGAAATTGCATACTTTTTTCTTTTGTAAATCATGGCACTTTCTCTAACTGGTTAGACAAAAGCTCATCTCGGCCATTATCTTATCTCTAACAATGACCAGTAACAAAAATATGGCAAGCAGTCCTCTAAGTTAAATACTGAGTCATTTTACCCACTATACCGACTGCATGTATGCTTTAATCTCTCCTTTTGCTCTGTGTTGTTCACATTCAGACCAGCATATATAGAGAAATTTCACTGAATTTAGCATTAGCTTAAGGTACACATAGTAAACGTCTGACTTCCAGCCAGCAGTTTTCTGCTTCATAGGGAAAAATATAAAATCCCCATAAAACTCAAATTAACAAGTTTTGGATGAAAATGGGATGCATGGAAAACTTGCATGATTAAAGAAAAACAAAATCACAGTGTTTGACAGAATACCAAGAATATCCCCCTAATCTCACTGCCACTTGTGCCAACTTTAATTGGAATAATTCTATCTTAGTAAGTAGGAATATATCTTTGAACATGAAGAAAAATGTGATGCAAGAAAAGAGAACAATTAGTCAGAAATTAAGAAACAAACCACATGAAGGCTGCACCCATATCAACATATTCAGCGTAATTCTTGAAAGTAAATCTGTATTTACTAATTAGAGTGGAATTTCAAGCAGCTTTTTAAGCTAACCAAGTTTTTTTTTTTGACTATTTTATAATCAAATCATCAACCTCTATCTCATTCTGATGGGCTCTAATTCACAAAAGCTAACTATGGAGGGATTATTTATGTAAAGGTTTACCAAGTGAACAACAACTTTTTTTTTTTCCTTTTTCCAAGAATGGCAACACTTTGAATATTTGCCATAGCTATTTTGCATTTACTTGACAAGCAAACTGAAAAATTCATGTCAGTTCAAGTTATCAGTATATGGTTTTCCAGACACTGATTTAATGTGAGACTTCACATTTCTTTAATTCTGTTTAAAGATACTTTGAATCACAGCACCTTGATGCTTGTCATACTGTTATCCATGATCAAATTGTATCTCAAATTCATTTCCATTTTACTCTAAAGGTAAAGCTGTCTTCTCCTGTAGCCCTGTTTCCCTGTAAACATACTATTGCCATTGCTAGCAATGAGGTGCAGACTGTACTGACTTTGCAAGTCCACAAGACCAAGGCTTGCCAGGCCTTCTTTGAATTTTTCTTGGCCCACCTGCACCTTTAGGGAGGGCTTTTTTAGGCATAATAATAATTTTTCTAATTTATTTTATTTCTCTTTTTTGTATGGTATAACCATATTTTTTATATATGTTAGTAACACAGTTATTCTGATATGATGAAATATTTAATAATGGCATAATGATGCAGTGTAGAGGAATACAAGGCTGGTCTGATAGCAGAAGCCTTGAGAATGAGGACACAGGATGCAGTGCAGAGGAGTTCAGGCATGAGTTGATAAGAATAGGGGGACAAGCTGACACTAGAAATCCAAGGGCTATAAACAACTCACCAATGGTCAGCTACAGAATGCCTCCACTGAGCTGAGCAAAATGAAGGTAGTGAAGAACAATATCCAAAATATCTAAAACCCACCAAGTTGATTAAACTTGGTTGTAACGTGAGCTAGCAGACCAGTGTATAAATAGCCAGGTGCAGAACATTAGTAAACACGTAAAAATGGCTCAAAGTGTATCCTAAAGAAGGGAACAAAGAAACCATTAACACCGATGTCATATTCCTCCTAGCAAAGAAGAGCAAGTAGCTGCAGCATCAACATTTCACTCCTCTCAGTGAAAGACTTGGAGCACTGGTGATTTTCTGCAATGCTCCCCCTTCCTTTCTGCTCAAGGCAGACTGGCATTGGTCACCTTAGTAGGCAGAGGCATCAAAAGTATGAGCAGAGGAAAAAAGGTAAATCTTAGGAATAGCGCAAAAATTTTCATTGTATTATTATATGTGAGACTTCTTCTGAAATCTGTAACACTGTAATCTTTTTATTTTCTGTAACTGTTAGATCTAGACTAGTAAGGATTTTGATTAGACTTTTCTATTATAATAAAAATAAATTCACAGCTTTCCATATAAAAGGTGTTCCCTTTTTGCTCATATCAAAATTTAAAACAGATTACCCCTTGTCTAGAACTTATTCAAACATTCAAATTTTATTTTCAATTTTCTCACCAGCGCTTGTTAATGTCTCATGTTATTTCTCATGGAAATGATGTTTTGAGAGCTGTTTTTCAGATATAATCTCTCTACTTTATTTTCCTAATATCTGTGTCATCATAATATATAGAGAAACAAAAAGACCATAGCGAATACAACAACATCATACAGCTGAGTATGGCAAATATAGGACAGAGATACATAGATCATCACAAAGAACTTCCAGTTCTCAGTTTTTACCTGCCTTTGAAATAGGTTTTTTTCCCCTCACTGCATGCATATCAAAAAGGTATATGTACTTGCATGGACAAAGAGGTGAGGGAAATTTAAAAGATTTATGTATGGAACTTAATAGACGGATTCAGTTCTAAACCAAATCAATGTAATGCTTTCTCATGCACATTCTTCCACTGGAACTGCTTATATAGTCAATTATCTGGTTTAGCATTTGTTTCTAATAGTCTTCATAATGTGTAAACCATGCGTTAGAAACAAGACAGTTGCTGGCCTGGACTACTGACTAATGCGTAGTTTAGTGTGATGTTGCTACAGCAACCAAGAAGATGGAATAGCATGTGATATATCATTTACCCATTACTTGGAACGTACAGCTTTCTAAAAGACATTAAACCAAGCAGAGGTGCTGTGATGGAGGAGACAAGAATGTCTAAAAGCATTCTAAAATAGTTTCCATTGTTCTGAAGGTCCAGGGAAGTAAATCAAAGTAATAAGCAGCACAAATAAGAGTTAAGTATTTAAAAAAAGAAGAGCCTTCTGGTTTTAACACATGATATCAGTATTCCTCAGGGTCCAGTTGCCAGAAGAATACGCTTCTAGATCATGGACAAACAACCTAGACTTTTTCCTTCAGACTTCTAAGAAGTGAATATTCGTGGCCCACACTATGGCACGCAGAAATCCTGTAAACCACATGCTGCACATAGCAAAACAGCTGCTGTTGGAATGAAAGCTTGAGAGGCTTTCAAAATGGAGGCTCTGAACTTGCTCCAGTGGACCTCCTCAGCAAATACATGTGCCTTCTTTAAGAGTAGTCTTGGTCCTCCAATGCAAGCTCCTACTCCCTGCAGATACACCAACTAATTTGTAAACAAAACCAGTATGTGTTTTTGCAGTGGTAGTGGTGGTGATGTACAAATTTGGCAGGCAGATTGGGAAAATTCAAATTGGTAAATTTCATGACTTTGTGAAGCTATTTATGCATTGAATTTGCAAGGGATCTGGAAAACATGCAGTTTATAATGGCACCATGAAAAAAAGTACCCATGATTGGGTTAAAATTTTAGATTTACCAACAGGGTGCACATTTTGGATAAGAAAGTGAACAAAACATCTGGGAACGAGCCTGGGGATGTTTTCCAGACCACAGCAGAAAGATTAATGAGCTAAGTCTGTCAGGCTCAAATGGAAGCTTACAGAGGGACTGGATAAGGCTTTGATTTAAGAAAAAAAGAAGAAAGAAGAGCAGTAAAACAATCTATAGAGTGGATAGGCCTGCTGCTCATTGACAAAAAGGATATAATTCTTTGCTTATGTATAAACACAAGCGAGTTTCATAAGTATGTAATAAGGGAACATTTTGTACTGCCAGCAAGAAGAGAAATTCTGTAAGCAATGGAGGATGCCCAGTCTTTTTCTACATCTGAAGTACCAGAGGGTTTCTGGCAGTCACATTCAGAAGAGAGACAAGTCTCTGCATGTTCAAGACACTCCCTAAGAGCACCAAACAGTGAAACTTCTTGAGTGCCCAGTGCTTGCTATACTTTCACAACATTCTTCTGCACAATGGAGAACATGCTGCAATACCTCATTTCAGGGCTGGAGGCAAATGCAACATGAATCCAGGTGGCGTATAGCACCTTCCTTACTTTATTTAAGATGTCTGTGCAGGTAGGATCATGTTTTTAAAAATGTTACTTGTTACATGGACATCACTGCCTATATGCCATGAATGGACTGGACACAAGTGTAAGAGAAAAGTAAAGAAACTATGACTATCAGAAATGTGAGGACGGGGACAACTGAAGTGGAGTGGGGAGAAAGAACTCTTGTTAGATGCCTTCAGTTTGGGGAGAACTACAGAGCCTGTAACTATGCATGAATTGCCATAATGTGCCAGAGAATAAAAGGGGCCGTCAAGGTACGCTGTAGATATCTCCTCAGAGGGAGATTTCTATTTACACAGCTGTTGGTATCCTTTTACCATGGTACACCACTGTTCCAACAAAATCTCTAACCATCAACTCATCTAGGTTTACAATTCAGAAACAATGAGATACAATTACCAGCTAAATCCATCCAGCTGGGACACCCCTTCCTCCTTCTGGCAGCGAATATCAATACTGTTGAGATTATTGGCCTCCGCCCAGCCTGTTATTTGACCCACATACAAAGAAATCCCTTTCCTTCAGGAAGCATCTGTCTGACAAAATTTAGCCAACCACAAAAAGGAGCAGAACTCCAGTGAGTATATTACTTTATCACCTAATACAGAGGACAAAGATCGCAAGACAGTGCAATAAATCATAGCTCTGGAAGGAGTCCCTATGGATGCCACAAAGGATGGGGAACAGTCCTGAACCAGGACAGAAGCTGAATGCCATGACTAGTCAGGCTTTTGCAGCAAAACCTCCATTGCAACGCTTGCTCTGTGTGCTTTGGGCCACTAAGGAAAACCACGTGTGCTAGCAAGTAGACACTTGCAAGGCTGTCATGGATGTTCTGGCCAAATGGAGGATTCTGATTAGATCAACAAGGACTGGCAGCCTTGCCCTGTGCTTTTTCCAAAAAAATATTACAGATGGAGGCCAGGGACCCTGGCATATCATGCCATCTTTTCTTGTAAGGCATTTCAGGATGCAGGCAAAATCTCTTCCCTCAAACACTACTACCATATTGCCCAGCAAAGGGAGTCCTGGCTTTGGGTGAGTGCATCATGAGCTGAATTAAAGGCAAGTCTGCCGTGTTCTGCAGCACCAACTGCATATTCTAGAAATAGCAGAGAAAGAAGATACAGGACAGCAGAGCTCCTGCCAGAGTCTTATGTTACACAACATAAGGACTGGAAAATGGGAAATATGGATGTCATTTCTGGGTCACTACTGAGTGTCAGCTTTCATGCAAGATGCTCATTTGCCCTTGACAGAAAAGCAGCACACAAGCAAGAAAAGTCTGGGCAGAAATAAAAATGACTTACAGAAAAAAAAAAAAAAGAAAAAAGAAAAAAAAAAAGGGGGAAAAGCCCTGCTGGCACAAGCTATTGGAGGCAAAATCTCATTGAGGTACAGCCAAATGTCCTGTGTGCCCCACTACAGTGTGCCTTGGGCACAGCATTTTCTGAGCTTATACACAAATTAAGGCTGTCTAAGCACCAGTGTAAAATCCAAGCAAGTCCTCTGGCTTGTCACAGAAAGGCTGAAATAACACCCAGGAAAAACCTTTTTTTTTTTTTTAAACCATGCTGGATTGACCTTGGTCAGCTGCCAAACAGCCATCCAGCCACTCTTGCCCTCCTCTTCAACAAGACAGGAGGCAAAAAAAAAAAAAAAAGATTAAAGACCTTTGTAACCTTTGTAGATTGAGAAAAAGACAGGAATATTATCTACCAATTACCATCTTGAGTGAAACAGATTCAACCTGGGAAAAATTAATTTAATGTATTGCCAACTGAACAGATTTGGATTGTGAGAAGAAGCAGAGTCAAAATTAAAACAACACCTTTTCCCCACATCCTTTTCTCCCAGGCTCAACTTCAGTCCTTCATTCCTTACTCACAGAATCACAGAATTGTAGGGGTTGGAAGGCACCTTCAGAGATCATCTAGTCCAACCTCCCTGCCAAAGCAGGGTCACCCAGAGCAGGCTGGACAGGAATGCATCCAGATGGGTTTTGAATATCTCCAGAGAAGGGGACTCCACAACCTCTCTGGGCAGCCTGTTCCAGTGCTATGTCACCCTCAAACTAAAGAAGTTTTCCCACATGTTCAGAAGGAACTTCCTGTATTGCTTGAATCTGTTGCCCCTTCTCCTGTCACCAGGAACTGAGAAGAGCTTGACCCCATCCTCTTGACACCTGCACTTTAGATATTTATAAGCATTGATGAGGTCTCCTCTCAGTCCTCTCTTCTCCAGGCTACACAGACCCACATCTCTCAGCCTTTCCTCATAAACAAGGTGTTCTGTTCCCCTGATCATCTCCGTAGCCCTCTGCTGCATTCTTTCCAGTAGAATCATAGAATCATAGAATCATTAGGGTTGGAAGGGACCTTAAGGATCATCGAGTTCCAACCCCCCTGCCATGGGCAGGGACACCTCCCACTA
>JAOXNO010000020.1:13979548-13994479 GCA_028565335.1 Limnodromus scolopaceus
AGGTGTCCCTGCCCATGGCAGGGGGGTTGGAACTCGATGATCCTTAAGGTCCCTTCCAACCCTAACGATTCTATGATTCTATTCTATGATTCTATGATTTAATCAAGAAAATTAAAGTCCTGAGCTACTGGCATAGCAAATAGCAAGTGTAATTATCAAAGCATTCCCCCAAAATTAATTTGTATCAAAACTAAGCAAATATCTCAAAACTAGGAAATAGCAGCCTGGGTTAACAAAAAAAAACCCCAGCATTAGCAAAACAAAACCAGTGTTATCTGCTTAACTGAAACAGCATGCTCAAGTACCGGAGAAGGCTTTGATTTCAAGGAAAAGGTAAATAAGTTTTTCCATGGCTTCAGCTTTTCCTCTTAAGTATTGAGACAGCATCTGCATGCTCTAAAAGCGATGGCTTTGGTGAGACGTGCCTAGACAGCTTCTTTAGAGTAATGTATTATCTCTTGGGCTGTCCCATCCTAAAAAGTCCATTTACACACTTGTTTTATCTAAGCCCCACTGTTCCCTGAGAGCTGGGGAAGGCTTCAGCTGCTTTCAGATACTCTTCCAGGACCTGAGACTGTTCCTATAAGAACACCACCTGACAAGTACACCCTCCTGATTTCTCTATCAAAAAAGTTTCTTTTATTTACTGCTCTTATTTCTTATTTAATTACCAGATTTGACTATACAACTATGTCATTCTGCCAGAATCCTGGAAGTGCATTACTATGAAGTGAGTATGGTCCTCAAATGCTTGGTTGGAAGGTGTTCATTTCAGAAGACACTTAATTGTCTCCAGGTTTATCCTTCTCACAGTTCCTGTAAAGCCTGATGAATGCGTACTCACAATAAATTCTTAAAACCCAATCTATAATAAATGCACTTCATGGATTAATCATATGAAGCATTCATAAAGTTGTGACATTCTTAGATCATTGTTTAGCAGTCCTCTATGTATCACCCTCTCTTCCTGACACTATAAAAACTGGAAACTGGGACATCTCATGCTTACACGTAGGAAAGAAAAACAGTAGCAGGCATGGCAAGGGTTGCGACTGATAAACTCATATCAAATCTGATTGTGAATTTAGGGATGGCAGCAATCAGTAGATATTTGCAACTGCTCCAGAAAGGGACTTTTTTTTTTTTTCTTTAGAAAGAATCATAGAATAAGGGCCCCTTTCTTGTTGTTAGTATTGTAATACAGAATAAATCTGACCTTGATCATTAAGTTCCAGATCCCCACAGACATTAGCTTTATCTTAAAGCATTTATAAAGGTTATGAAAGATGTTTCATGCTTTGAAGTTTTCTATCCTAACTGACAAAAGCAAAATCAAAGGCTTCATACTTCGAAGTGAGAAGAAGCTATTTCATCACTGTGGACTGGAGCGAGTTGAGGTAGAGAATGAAAGACAATGATCAAAACCCTTTGATTGTTACTTACATGAGGGGGAAAAGGAACAGAGAGAAAACTGCAGAAAAACACGTACAGGTTAACATACCTCTAATTAGAGGTACTCCTATAGAAATCAGGGCAAACACTTTCATCACACTCGGGAGGTCTTGTAAATCTAAGTTCTGCATAAACAGTAGTCTCACAAAACTCAGAATATCAGAAGCTACCTTTGCCCATGCATTCAAATCTCCTACACAGGGATGTGAATTTGAGGACACAAATATGTTTTCATCTTTAGAAGCATAACAGAAAAGTGGATCTGTGTTTTAAATTTCATTTAAACTGTCTGATCAAATTAGAGCAGCCACTACTAATCTAGTTTCACTGTTCTACCTCTAGCAAGTGACATAATTTTAAAACAGAACTGAGTGACCAAAGCAATAAGATACCTGTTTGTACAGCAAAATATAGAGAAGGCAATTCCTTTCAACTGCCCATATTTACATATTATTTTTCCTTAAAGATCCTCATTTTATAAACTTTTAAAAATTATGAAACATCCAAAATATTCCTTCCTTATAGACATGTTTTGATTTTATTCTTCTGTACCAGAATATCGGGTGTCTTCTAACTGTAGCAAAAAAAGTTTAATTGCTGACACACGTAGACTGCTAAGAATGACTCAAATACAACCTTTTTATTCTCCCATGATAATCTGGCCTTGACTGACTTGCAGAATACTGAACCAGAACATTGTTCTGGAAGCAATCTTACTGAACTCAGGACAGCAAGCAGCATGAGGGAAGAATTACATCAGTGATATTCTGTAAGACTAGTTCAAGACTGCTGATGGACAGCCACACAATTATTTATTAAGTGATGACAGTGGGTTTTAAAACCCTGTTCTTATTTAATGCAGATCAAATACAGTTTTAATATGTTAAAGAAGAATAAATATAAGAAAATCTTCTGTAAAACTAAGTCACTAGAGAGCTCTGATCATGCAAAGACATTTCAAATGACCAAGTACATTATTTCAATTTACTTAAGAGAATAAATCCACTGTATTATGATGACAAGTACATTCTTCTTGTAAGGCCAGAACATTATAAATGTAAGCTAGTTTTAGACAAGATTTTTGTTTAAGTGTTTTAATGACTTATTCATCATTCATTAACCATGTCATTGTCCTGTATATGCTAATTGCTGCAGCCGTGCCTGTGCTGGGCCAGGCACCTCACTCATCTGGACACTGACCCTGAGTTCGAACTTGAGCTCCTGGCCTGATTCCCAACCTCGCTCATCACTATGGACTTGTTTGGCTCTCTGAGCTCATGGCTGAACCTGGCTACTGTCACTAGGCTTATTCAGGCACGGTAGGGCTGAGCCCTTGCACAAATTATGAACATACATATTTCTGACACAATTACAAGCTTTTGTCTCTGCCTAGTTTCTTGTTGGGCAACATATTACATGTTTGAGAGTGCAGCTGGGGCATTTTGACAATATGACTGAGCAGATCAATGAAGTGGGGAGGTCTCACTTCCCTCACTCTCCTTTCTCCTGAACACGTGCTCCCACTTCTCCATGTGCCAGCTGAGCTCCAAACTGACAAACAACTACCTTGACAAAAAAAAAAACCTCTGTCAGGTTAGCAAATTAAATCACCTTCATAAAAGGTCCAGTGAGTACCAAAGATGGTGCAGAGGAAGTAGGGCTCTCTGGTAGGTAGGAATAAAGGAGCAGAGGGAGGAGGGGGGAGGCAGGACCTCCCCTTTTACAAAAGCATTTGCTAGCTTAACTCAGCCGCAGCGTCAAACCCAGTCCTAAAAAGTTATAGCCAGTTGCATGACTGATGACTGTAAATTCAAATTGTGCTATGCTACATTTCTCTAAGAATTTATGAAGGGAGACAAAAGACAGTGGAGAAAATATGTTATCTCCTTGAATAGTATATAATGTACATGTTCTCATCAGGTTTTCTAGTTAATAAGCTGGTTGCTGCAGCAGTTCAGTAAAGAAAAATCAAAGGCTGCACAGAGAAGTGCAGGAAAACAAAAAGATTAATTGTATACTTCTCAGGCAATGTTCAGACGCCTCCTGGGAAGCAAGTCCTCAGTATGTGTAGAGATTGCTCCGGAAGACAAATACCTTAATGATTATTGCCCCCTCCTCTCCTCCTTTCCCTTAGCTTTTATTTCTGAGCAGAAGTCATATGATATGGAATATCCGTTTGGTCAGCTTGGTTGAGCTGTTGTGGCTATGTCCCCTCCCAAAGTCTTGCCCACCCCCAGCCTACCGGCCTTTGGAGGAGGGATGCTGGAGAGACAGCCTTGATGCTGTGCCAGGACTATTCAAGCAGCAGCAAAACACTGGTGTGTTATTAACACCTTTCTAGCTACAAACACAAAGCACAGCACTAGAGGGCTGCTACAGTGAAAGTTAACTCCATCACAGCCAGACCCAATACACTTACCCAACCCAATCCTTCCTGAACTTGCCAATGCCGAAAAACACCAAACTCCACTCTGCAGAACTCACCTAACCCACCAAACTACACAACGTCACTAAGTTTTGATGATTAATACTTATACAGTTTTCTTTATTGAAGAAAAGTATTACACAAGGGCTCCAAGAGGTCTGTGAGAAGTGCATAAACGCCAGAAGTGTTTCTGTAATTACTACTCCCACTCAAGTGCATGTTGCAGATTCCCACAGTGCTGGACAGTCAGGAATGTTACTGGATGCTGGATGAAAAAATGGGGTGAGGATCTAAGAGAACAATATGTAAACCTTACCTTCATTGTACAGAGCTGGGCTACAGAAATACATATAGTCTTCTGTTTCGTATGGCAGTTAAACATGCATGGTCACTAAACAAAGCTCCCAAAACCTTTAGCTGGGATTATACATGTGGGAGAAAAGCAATAGTGCATGGAAAGAAGAGCGCAAGTTCAAGGCACCTGCCCCACTTGGCACTCTGGCAACGTGTACCAATCTAAGGAAGAGGCCAACAAAATAGGGCTTTATAAATTCAGTGACAGTTACCACTAACATGTGCAACAGCACTCTGAAGAGGTGTCTGAAAGGTGGGATTATAGACCCATGTCTTTTTCCTTTCCTCCCATTTTTTCCCCAAAAAAATCCCTTCACCTGCACATATCGGCAGACAGCCAGGCAAGCTGGAGGAGCACCGGCCAGACCTATCATGCTGGTGCTGCTCAACCATCGAAACCACAGGGCTTGAGGGGATCATGGTCTCCCCAACTGCCATAAAGCACTTCCTTCCCACCAAAGGCGGCACCTCAGCTTCACAAAGGCAAAATTAAGCCTTTCACATTTTTCACTGATATGCCAAAAGCTCAAGAGTAGAGAAAATCTAACACCTCTGCACACATGAACGAGCTCTGACCACTGCCTAGATCTGCAATGAATACATGTCCTGCAGGCAATCAAATAAATAGTGGAACCAGACAACTCCAAAGACCTGATGCAAGTGTCATGGTTCAGTCTTCAAAAAAACACTTTGAGTTAAGGTACATCTGTAATATATCAGCACTCTGACTTCCAAGGATCATTCACAGACTTCTCTACAGACCCACCCTCACAGAGGCAACAAGTGGGAACACAAGTTGGAAGAAATCGCCTGATTCAGCCAAACCACCTGCTATTACAAATAACCATATTGCATAAGCCTGTTAATGAACTAATCAAGATACTTTTTAATAGCAGTTACTTCTTTGGCTCTCGCTGTTCTTACTGGGAGGTGATCAACCCTTTAATTGCCTTAATGGAAGCTACAACGTCCCCTCTCAGAGAGCAGACAGTAGGATGGGGCTTTGATGTCCCTGCCAATGGTAGGAGGGGTTGGAACTCAGTATCTTCAAAGGTCCCTTCCAACCCAAACCATTCTATGATTCAATAATTTTATTCCTTTTCAGACTTTTTGCCAGGGTAAAAAGATTATTTTTGAGGTATCTTCTTGTAAGAAAGGCTACTAGAATAGTAAGAATAGAGCTTTTCTTTGCTTCTGCGCTAATTATAGTTCATGTTTCTTGAATATGAATGAGTAGAACTTAACAAATTATTTTGATGTGTTCACTAGAACTTTGCATAACATCATTATCACTCCTCTAATTCTGCTAGAAATAATTCAGCTAAGGCAGGCCAAAGCTCCTAGGATTGTACTTGCCAAAGTAATTTGCTTGCGTTTCCAGCTAATGAGTTTCTGGCTGAAACAGTAATTTTTGTTATTAGTCCACTCTGAGTCCTTGCATTCCATTCCATTGGATTTGCATTTTGTACTACTGAATTTCATCCTGTTTACTTTACTGTAGTTCTCAAGGTCACCTAGTTTTTCCCATACAACACTTCGATACTGAGCATGCACTTTGCACGACCGGGAAATTTCATCACCATATTCCTAGCTTTTGTGTCCAAGTGATTAAAACAGGTATTACAGATTCAGATCCAACACTACCCTGAGGAATTTCAAAGCTAACCTTCTTCTACACAAGGGCTTTCCTTTCATTGCTAGTGTCATTACTGACTGAGGTACAGCCCTACAAATCCTTTTCTAAATCTCACTTTTCAATCTCATAGTTTCCTATGTGTCAACAAAAGATACGCTTCACTGAAATTAGATGAGATTTCCTGCACTTCTATGTAGACAGGTATCAGACTAGTCTAGCTTAAACTACTTCAGCATTTCATTCTACTCTCCCTTTATTTTTGTATTTGTATTACCTTAAAAGACCTGTCCTGAAGTTCTACGTATTTTCTAAACTACTCTGCACAGTGCATAGCTGCCTGCATCTTTCCCCCTTAATATAGTTTCTATATATGCAACATTCTTGAGTCATCTCATAATATTCAAGAACAAACAGACTTTATAATTACATGCTCTGCTTTTTTATATCGCTTCTACACATCTATGTGATGGAGATTCCCCATTTCCCAACATTAGCATGGGAAGTCAACAAATCGTTTGTAAAAAGAAATCTTGTGTGAAACATTGAAAAAATAAAAACACCAAATGATGTATAACTGTACAAGTCAATGCGGGCGAAAAGTTAAACATCTACTGAAATCTGTATGGTTTTATGAAATGAAGAACAATGCTGAAACCCGACTCTGTGTGTTGCTGTGTGTTAGCTATTTGGGGCACTATTCTCAGATTTGTAGGCAGTATGTAGCAGCCTGGCTTTCTGTCACTGTTTCTAAAACACCCTTGTTTTCGTGGTTCTCAGATCTTTAAAATTATATTCTGCTATCATCTTACAAAGATTGGCTTTAACTTAGATGTTTGCCAATTCATAATTTCATCTGCTTCAAAGATGTTCTGAAATTTAAAAGCAAATGTTTGTTTGTTTTTTAACTGAAACATCTTATTTCTCAGATACACAGTTTCAAGTTATAAACTCGGGTTTATTTCTTCTATTCATGGAGCAAAATTCTCACAAATCCCACAAAGTTATACACATTCTCAACAAAATGAAAACGCCAAGCAAACACACACAGCTCTTGTGAGAACAAATGATTGTAAAAAAATATCTTTTTTTTTTCTGCTGATACTAGTTTCTAAAGACATAAAGTTTTCAGATGGCCTTGCAGGGTTTGCTTGTCCAACTTCATTCTGTAAATCTGAGGAAAATACTTAAAAGAAATCACCTATATATATAGATGTAGCACCACGTCTAGCTATAAGAAAAAAACCCAAATTGAGACATAACAGACCTAGGTCAAAGACACAGGGTGTTCCATTATATTAAATAAAATTGACTTTCAAACATTCTTTTTACATGGACTTGATCCTATGTCTGCTTCTTAACAAAGTCTGAAATGTTTCTTAAGTGTTTCCTCTGGAGTCTCTCCTTTCAACTCTGTGTCTCTTTTCATTAGACACAAAACCTAGTGGATATTTACTAACATGTAGGTTGTTTATTCCAATACTTAAACGGTGGGGCAGACACACGATTTTATTTAAAACACTGGGAATTACTATTTTTGAAGAAATGTTCCATTTAAAACTCAAATGCAAAGATTATATACATTTTTGGTGATAATATGATACAGACATATTCTATAATCCTATGTAACAGGAATTTTGTGTCAGCAGTAGCTTGCCCACTGCTTAAGTTTCTAGTGGGATACTTGGAGCAGGGCGGCACTCCACATACCCTACTTCTTGTTGCTTAAGTAATTCCCACGTTATTTGCAGACACAGAGTTCAAGGATGAAAGGAAAAATCAGAACATCTAGTACCATCTGCACATCTGGGGCTAGTACATTTCATCTATTTATCCAAATAACTTGAGATAATACGTATCATCCAGAAAAAGGGCAGAAGTAACAGTGTGATCTTACCAGGCTCTGTTCTCAGGCAGCCCCCACAGATTTCAGAAACCTTCTTTGACTCCAAATCTCCTGGCTGAAGTTCAGTGTTGTGGCTTTCCCTCTGTCAATTGACACCAAAAAAATATCTTGTGTCAATTTTCAGCTTACGCCTTGCTTCCCACTGTAGATACCTACCATAAAGTCCTTATTTAGACATTATCCCTGATAATTTATCTTGGCAGAAGGATCACAATCAGAACAGAAAGGGTATTAATTACTTTTAAGTTTCTAGTTTTCTGGTTTTAGGTTCTGGTGATTTGTTCCTATGACTTTAACTCCCATATGGAAAGGCTTTTAATAATTTTTCTCCTTAGGTATTTACTTAAAAATTAAGTCACCTATTCTTCCTGAATAACCAAACTGATTCTCTTCACATTAAGACTCTGAGTTCAGCTCCTCCACAAATACTGTAGATCTCAGCACTCTTCTATTTTTTCAGCATTCATAAAATGTAGAAACATACTGAATATGCAAGAATGTGTTTTGTAATAATGCATTTTGTAATAATGTACACAGAGATTGTAAACAAAATTACCCTGTTATGGAGGCAAGCTTGTGGAGATCTTATGTTAGCCTACAGCATCACACTGACAGTATCCAGTTGCTCGTTTTCTCTGAAGCCTCAGCATTTCTCACAGTCAGTGACACACTGACTGACTGACTGACAGTCAGTCTCCACTCTGTAAAAGTTACCTTCATTACTCGCTCCTTGCCATCTATCGCTTTCTCCCTAACTCTGCTTAACACACTGTGTGAATGGCTCTAAACTATAGTGTGACACAAACTGCCGTAGAGGATTGCCACCTTCTCATCCTATTTCCCCCCATGACAACTGTTGGCCACTTTACTCAGGAGTGATTTCATTATTTCTTTCATCATCAGGAATTAATCAAGCAACAGCAAATGCGGTATTTCTCTCTCCAGAGGTCTTATGGAAACACCTCTAAAGAAACACTATTACCTTTGGAGATTTGCTGTGTATTTTAATCCATTCTTGAAGCACTTATGTTTTAAACAGAACTCTGAACAGAAAATTAAGATGGTTTTCAAAGAAAAGATATGTTCTAGAGAATTATATCAATAACGTAACTCAGACTTTCAAGAACCCTTACAAAGAAATCTTGCCTTGGGATTTAAAGTGGTCACTGTAGCTCAAGAAAAGCTTTAGAATGCTTTCCCATTTTGGAATTGCTGTGGTTAACAAAATCAAATTCAGAACCACCTAACGTAATCTCAGCTATTCTGTGTTAGATCCTGTGACACATTCTGATCCAGAAAAGCCTGATTCTGCTAAAAAAAAAATTGGCTTGCCTATGTTCTTACACAGAACTCAACAGAACTATACCTACACCTAATGCTTTCTGCCTGCTAGCTCATATCCATTCTCTGTGGGAGCTGAGAAGATTAGAGGATATAATTCTCATATAGAAATAGCAATGCATATTTGAAACAAAAAAAAACATTCAAGGATGTGGACAAGATGAAACTGCACTCATACTGGATCCTTTAAAAAGCTTGTGAAAAGCCTTTAGTCTATTAAAAAATCTGAAATATATCTACATTCAGAAGAAAAGCAGTCTTTTCTTGTGAAAATATTTGGTGGAAAATTGTAAGACCAAATCTTCAGGATAGAGTGGTTATTTCTTTTGTTTTCCTAAAGAAATAGCACAACAATATGAATTCTCAGAGTTGGCCTTTAAGAGTCACCATGATAGATTTTTTTAAAGAACAATGTAGTTGTATAAATATATATTCTTCTGACCAAATTTATTCTTGTTGACTTCTGGTGAGTTGTAACAGGGTCAGGCTATTTTTAAGTTTTAGAGATCAACTGAAGATTACATTAGTTAATAGTTTTCTAGCAGACAGCATACCTGTAAATCAGTATTATTTCGGTATGTCTCCAGGGGATCCCTATGTTCAGCTTTAACTGGACTTTTGAACAAACTGCACTTTAAGTGCACCTGCAGTCTTCACTGTTTGGTGCCATGCCGTGTTTTACTGTATCATGTGCCTTGCCTGTGGAATTATCCAACTAGCTAAACAAAGAAACAGAGTCTTTGCTTGACTGTAAAATTAACACAGACTCTTGCCTATGTATTTTTAACTTCAGTGGTCTATTTTAGGCAACACAGAAGACAGCTTCAGTGCGAATTGTCAGTTGATTTCAGTTTATGTTTTACATGGGAAGAGATCTGTTTTGTAAAACACTCCAGAATGTTTGCGTTAATTGATTCTCTAAAGGAAAATATGAACGAATTTTTGAGGCAAGTCTCTTCAGCACAGCTGGGGACCAAGGCATCGTGAAACAAAAGGCAGAGAGGGGCATGGACATCATCTGCCCCATGTGGAACGCTGCGCTTGGCAGGCCAGCAGCTGCAGAGACACACATGCTGCTGCTCTGCATTGTGTCTCACGTACTGGGAAATGCTCATGCAGCCTTTGGGCTAGGACAGTAGCCAAGAGCTAACTCTTAAGCTACTCTGTAGCTTAGCAGGATCACACTGCCCGATTAACAATGCATTCTGCGGACGAGGACGCGCGGACCTGAGTTTCAGGGTGGATAGAGAATTAGCCTCCCACCAAGCTATAGGTGGGAGGTTCCCTGTGGGGAAAGCAGCAGAACCGAGGAGGCAGGTTTTAATCTACCAGTGCTATATCAAACCCGACAACTGTTTTTAGAATGGCACTGCTGTACGAAAAGGTTTCTTGCTTCAACTTAACCCTCACTAGTGCCTACACTAGCCGGCTGTGAACTGGATTAGGAAATAAAAGCAGATAAATTTAACTAACTCTATTAAAATTACGTAGCTGAAATAAAAAAATGACAAAATGTTAACTCATTAATTCATTGATTTAATCCTTTAAATGTTTCCCATGAGGTAGTTTATATGGAATTTAATAAGCTACCAGTTACCAGTCATGGGACACTGACTGCTCAACATTCAGGAGGCTGATTAAACAATATAGGTGCTTATTTCATTCTGGTAGCACAACAGGATTGAGATTATTAGTTAGGAAAGAGACAGGACATTTTGAGCAAGGAAGAGGCAATCATTCTAGTTACACCAGTCTGAAGTTATTCCCATAAAACTAACTATAATATTAGCTTTTTCCTTATATGGATTAGAACAGAGGAAAATACCTAAAGCATGGTATGATATATAAACCAAAATAGGGCACAGGATTTTAACATGCAAAGTTACTCCAACTGTAGAGCAGAATATGGGGTCAGCATGGCTAATGGTCATCTGCTATCTTCAAAAGAAATTTCTATATATAGAGAGAGATTGTTAGAACAACCTTCAACCTACTTAAAAATTACAGATGTCAACCTGAAAAAAAACACTTCACATTTTGTAGTAGAGGATAATTTTCTTTTGGCCTTTCTTGGTGATGCTGAACAGTTAAGTCAGTTTGCATGGTATGGTTCTGCTACTTGAATTAATTTCAACAGTCCTGCCCAGTAAACTCCAGATATTTGTACCTTCTCTGTAGGATCTTCTCCAGTACTCATCCGAACTTGCAATGAATCAGTTCAAGGAACTAAAACCAATCACTTTTCTCTCTGTAGAGGTTTCTTGTTTGTTTTTTTATCTCTTTGAACAAATCAGATGAGTATTAGTGAAAGAACAAGTGAGGAGGTGGAGATTGTTTAAACTCTTATGCAATCACACTTAAACCCAAACTGTTTAGAGTACCCTTGCTTCAGGCAAAAGCTAAGGATAATCCCTGTGGAGTTTTGATTCAAATATGAGGATGTAGCTAAAAGTTAACATCAAGGTGACAATGTAAAAGCCAATGCAAAACCAGTTTTTTCCTGACTGTTACCAAAGAATTATTAAAATATGTCTAGCTTTTATTTGTAGCCATTAAGGCTGGCCCTACACAGTCACTGACCTGTTGAACCTACTAAGCCATCTGTTAACAGCAGTTAGCTGAAAAGCAAAACACAAAATTGGAAATGCAGTAAAGGCATTTTTCATGTACTCACGAGTATCACTTATCACCTGGAACAAGTTTCCCTCATGCTTGTTTAAATGAAGGCAGCTCACACTACAAATCCTAGCACAGCAGTTATGACATACCCAGACTTTCATGGAGTTACTAGGCAAGAGTTGTAAAGAGAGTCCATCACACAACTGAAGAAGAGCTTCCAAACCTGGGTTACCTGTGTCTCAACTACCTGTCTACAGAAAACAGCCACACAGACCCCTGTGAACTGGGAAAAATTAGTTGTTATTTGTGGGAACCAAGGAAAGATTTTCCCGAGAGGATTAAACTCAGCTAAATACACAATCGGCGCTTTTCTCAAATATGTTTGTAACAGTTAATTAGCAGTAGGATCCCCACACAATGGGATACCATAAGAAAAGTCTGAGAAGTAAAAAATTTGGGACCATGATTTTGATCCTTAATCTGAGGCCACTGGTCTTCCCACAGTCAGAAAAAGAAATCTTTAAGGTCTGATGGAAAAAATGGTAATGGGGGTGGGGTGGGGGTGGTCAAAATCCTACAGATTCAGTGAAAATTATCTCCTATTAAAGGTATCTAGTCCATACACTCTAGACCATATCTTCCTGGTCTTGGATGCACAGTACATATAAAGTTGTGATTTCTTGTGTATAGAAACTTGAAATTTCAGGTTTGTGTCAAGCACCGTCCATTACTAGTCATCAGAATGAAGGCAGCAGTTCCCCAGTTACCAGGGTCACAGTCCTCAGCTCAGACACACACCCCATACAAGGAGTGTAGGTTACCCTGACCTCTCTTTCAACTGCTAGTAATTCTACAACACACTGATGTACACCAATACAGCTTTCTCAGGAAGCTTTCCTAACTAAGCTTACAGCCCTTCCCGTACGGCAGTTTCCTACTTACCCAGTTGGCCGCATATGGGTCTATGAGGCAAGCATGGAAAGGGTGTGTATTAAAAAGTAATCTACAATTTTTCTTAAAGCCTCAGTCATCTCAGTGATTCAGTTTAAACTGTCACTAATCAAACAGCTATATTCGCACAACACAGTGATAGGGGTAGGGAATAAAAGCTTAAGGCTGGAATTTCTTCAACTTTGCTGTTATAAGCAATGTATAATGGAAATACATTTAGTTGACACCTATTCAAGCTTAATATTCTTTCTTACTTCACATCAAATGTCAGACAAAAACCCAACAAAGACACATACACGCTGTACCTAAAATCTTATCTAAAACCTTTGATACTAGGCATTGGTGTTGAGTCAGCTCAAACCCACCTCTTGTATCCACAAAAAACTACAGTTTTCAGTTGAAAGGGGAGAGACAGCCCTTCCACTTGAGATCTGTGCCTACACTCTAGAATAATTCTTTCCTTAACTATTGCTAGTTTCTGGCATTAGCGAGTAACTCAGTTGTTCAGGGTTATGCTGCTCAGCTGACCTGTACTGAAGGAACTGGAAAAGGGAGGAGAAAAGCTGCTTTTCTCCTCCTTCTGGAGCATTTCTGAATTCTAGTCTGAACTTGCTAATTAATTTTTACTGGAGTCAGGAAACAGCAATCAGGTATTCACCTCTCCTTTGTTTCCAGAATCCGCTTAGCAGTGACAGTGCATGGTGCATTTTGTAGCACATTGACCTGCCGGTTTGTATGCTGCAAGGGACCATGTTTCAAGACTTTGGCGCTGGAGTATTCAGGGTTGCATTCTGGGATACTGGGGAATGGAACGCAAACTTGAGTTCTGACACAGGATCAGCAGATGTTAACAGACATAAAGAAGTGATATTTATTGGCAAGGCTCCAGCTTTAAACAGAGCCTTCATTGCTCTTCGATGGATTCAGCTTTGAAGGAGAAGCAAAACAAAGATCACTACAAGTTTGTCCCATTAAAGAAAATACATTTTCCCAAATATTCAAACAGCACAATACTAGGCTATAGGAAATACAGTCTCAAACCCTGCTGTTCCTTGATTCAGATCAAGAACTTGAATGCAAGTCTTCCTTGCTACAGTGAGTGTCTCAATCACTGAGCTCCTGGCTTTGGTGAAATAGATGTCTCCATCTTTTTATTAACAATTCCATCTTGTTCTGATGATGCCTTACTTTATCTATATGACGACATGAATGTGAGGTGTGCTGGAATGCCTTGTCCCTGTTTCTTAAGGCACAACCCAGGTATGTTTCTCCCTCAAAGAGTTGCCTTCAACAGTGTTGTATTGCCCTGATACAATCCTTTTGTACTACCCCTTCTTTCCACAACAGTTAGAAAAATGAAAACACTCCTTAGTATGCATTAGCAATCTTTTCCTAGTATAAAAATTTCCAGCAACCTCTCCTGGAGTGCCTCTTCGCTTCCATACTCCAAGACGTAAACTGCCCCTTTTCTATCAGACATAAAATTTCCTAGCTATGTCCATTTCTATGTCCCAGGCTTTCTGGACCACCTCTTTCGGGTAGCAATTCCTAAATCCCAATTGAATGCAATTTAAAAAAACATTTTTTCCTGTTTTCTTCTCTGTTCCTCCCAGAGATTCACAACAGTGCTTGTCCTGCTTCCATAATACTCAATGATTTTAATGCATCTCTAGGCCCATGACTAGTTTATCTCATTTCTAGCAACCTTACACAGGAATCTAACCCTTCTTGAGATTTAGAGAGCCCATCAAAGTTCATTTTCTACAATACAGCAGCAAACTAACCCTTCCTGCCACAGAATGTATCTGCAGGAACGAAGTCAGACACAGCCAATTGAACGTATCTGTTCTTTACCTCTATTTACCGGAGTCTCTCAAGGCCTCCATCAAAAGTATGCATGATTAGATTAGGACTGGCACTTAAAAAGTCCAGGGACTGTCAGACAATCTCTAAAACCCCAACCAATGCCATTACAACTGAGTTATGGACAAGTCTCAACTTCTGTATCTCAGCTCAGCCTGCCTGAACTGTTCCCGTTTGTATAGTTATTAAATATTAATTGAACCAGAGAGCAAAAAGCAAATTATAATCCAGCAGCAAAAACATTCATCTACAATGCTGGACAGCCAGGATCTCTGCTACAGTTAATACTGTATCACTTATGAAGAGTGGAACTACTGACAAAAGAAATTCAACTATTTTATTTTTCATAAATATTAACACTAGTTAACTACTTGGCGATGTAAGATG
>JAOXNO010000020.1:14005786-14030641 GCA_028565335.1 Limnodromus scolopaceus
CTTTTCTCTCCTTTTTTAAATCACTTTAGTATATATTGTAATAAATGTTCTTACAATAAATAAAGTTTGAGTTGAATGTTTGAATTTGATGGAAAAGGGGATATTTATTCCTAAGTAAAATTAAACTTATCATACGCTTTCCCAGACTTAACCTCCAGATAAATCTTTCAGATGAATCACTATCATTACAACTAGACTCCTTAGTCATAACCTCAGAAACCGATACAAATTTCCTCATGGTTCACTGCTTCCTGATTTCTTATGTTAAGAATTCTGATCTAAATTCTTCTGAATCGTCAATTGAAACATCCTACATAGTTTATTTTGAAATAAAGATCAAACCAAACCTTTGCAAGGTCACTGTCTAATAAGTACACATATTTTGTAACTCAAAATATGAAACCTTTTTACTGCAAAAGAAAATTCCAAAAGAATACAGTATGTATAGAAAACATCATTATCAGTGCAGAATTCTACCAAGCATAGGCTTCTTCTGAGAACATGAAGTTACTCGCTACACACTATGAATTGAATTATTCCTTAATAGAACTTATGTTAATCAGCTGTAGAAAACTGCCATGCAATTTGACTGAACTCCAAAGGACAGTAAGAGTTTGTAATTCTGAAACCAAAAATAAATAGTATGTGATGTCCCAGGTAAGATGAGATGACTACACCACTTTGGTGTTTATCAATATTCATACTTGAAAAAGTGGGAGAAAGATTCTGATGGTGGATGCAACAGCCGCAAGTCTCACAGTCCTTGTGCTTGTGTGATCAGAAGGTATTCCTTCTTATTCATAACAGAAAAGCAACAATTTGAAAAGTAGTCACAAGATTCTCAGAATAAAGTTTGCACTAGTCCAGACCATACCAAAATTGATAGTAAATCTTAGAAAAGGAAAAGCAGAGATTTTATTTATACTGAACAAAATTTTTGGTTAGAACTTTTATCCATACTCAGAAGCTAAAGTGAGCTGAAACATTTAAATAAGCTGTACCAACTATAACAAAGTTTTTCAGAAGAGAAAGAAAACCTAAGCAATATTCTGAAACACTGAAATAGCCATCACAGATTTTTATGAAGAAAACTTTCACAATTAATGTGAGTTTCATAATTCACTTTATTTCTAAAAAAATAAAGAGCTTAAAATGAAATTATTTTCTTTCAGACTAGACAGCATTAGCTGAATGTTTTGTTCTGCCTCAAGTTTTGTCTTTTCAATTTGCCAAGACACAATGAAGAAAACCTGATCATTTCAGTTTCCTCAAAAATAGTTTTCAGTATTGGCAATGAACTGAAAAATCAGTTATATTAAAGTTCAATTAGATTATCTGCAAAGATATTCTTACCAACCGAATTACCTGTGGCTCTACTGGAAGTTACGCTAAAGTCCTAGGGCTAAAGAGTGATTGGAAAAAAAGTCCACTGGATATGAAAGTTTCTTAGCGAGTAAGTTTTTACAAGGATCAAAGGTCATGTTAAATAGAACCATTACCAACCAGTATCTACCAGAACTGTGAGATACTATTCTCTCAGAGTGAGGTAACGACCTCTTCAGTAAGGTCAGGCAATTAAAAAGATAGGAAGGAGGAAGGACATAAATGTGACGAACCTTCCTTCTCTCATACAAATATCTGAATCCTTGATTTCATAATGTTTAATTGAATTGCTCCACAGTGGTAACTTAGAGTGGGGGGAAGATTGCAGAATACAGCTGACCAGTCAATAAAAGATATTAAAATAACATGAGCTGGTTCTTCAAAAGGGGTAAGAACAGTCTCAAATGAATGAAGTTTAGAAGAATTAAGTACAGATTCATGTACAGGAGATTTCTAACTCACAGCCAGGCTGAGGAGAAATGCTTCGGCAATCACAGCTAAACCAGCATGGAGACCAAACCAGGGAATGAAGGCATCTCCCCAAAAGTGTAGAAGACCAGTCAAGAAAAGGTAAATGAGAAAATCTTTGTGAATGAAGTTACTAGAGTGTCAGATCAGTCCAACTACTTAGTCCAACAAAGAACCTATGGTAGGGGTTGATTTTCTCTTTCATCCTACCTTGTGAGGTACTACAACTTCTCAGAAAGGCAGCTGTACTGAAGGAAAGGGAACTGAAAGTGGTGCTGAAGCCGAAGCCACAGAAAACCAAGGTTTTCATGGTGCAGTAGATCTTTGAAAGAAGGTTACCGCATAGCAAGACTTTGGGACACAACCCAAACAAAATCCTACCCGAAGGATAAAAAGTGCATTCATGCATATATATATGTATATGCAGGTACGTGAATATATGGAAAACATATTAAAGTTTCCAAATTTGAGTGCCTGGAATATTAGCTTCAAACAAGACAAAACCAAGAGGTAGTAAGAACAAAGTATTTCTGTTGTTCTATGAGCCTGTAATTAACCCGTGTCTAATTCCGGTGAAGAATACAAGCCTGGGAGACTCAAAGTTTGGACTGAAATCCTAATGCAGCTGAAGGAAGTGGCTGAACTCCATTTGCTTCACTGCTGTAAGGAATGTGTAAAAGTCAAGCTCCCACAATCTCTAAATGAAGGCCAGACCTTTCAAAAGCCACCTTTGTTCCCGAGTACCCTGATTCTGATAGCACAGCTTCATTTGCTACAGCTGTTAATTCAGCAGGACCCATGAAAATTCGACACATTTGAAAAAGATCTTCAGCTGGGCAACAACAAAAGATGGTAATCCAATGGAAATAGCTTAAAACCATATAAAGCCCTTCTCAAAAAGAAAGATGAATATTCAGAGACCTGAAATATCCTTCTGAGCTCAGTCCACTGGAAAACGTAGCCCCATGAAACCATCACATCTTGCACAAGAAAATTTGCTCTGGCAGATTTCCAGTTCAATTTCAACAACACAAAAAGCACTCGGATTGCCTATCAGGTTTTGCTCCTCGCTGCCTTTACACTTAACTGCATTTTTCCAGACTTTGTTTTCCTTTGAGATCTGCAAGCTCCATGCCAAATGAGGGCAGATACTAATCCTTGCATCAGACTTTCAAGTAGGCTGCACTTCATCACAGAAGACCAATACACAGTCGTGCCACCGAGACTTGGTGCCACGAAAAGCCTGCGCACGGGCAACGGCTGCATTCTTTACACAGGCGTTCTGGCATTGCTTGCTGCTTAAACTTGTTCACGGCCTGGGCAATCCCTCTGCCCGCCTTGGGGAAGGGAGTGCCCGCTTCAGCTCAATAATCGCAAGCCAGCTCTCGCAAGAAGAAAAGGCTGATCGCTGCAGCGCAGCATTTCTGCAGCAGGGAGCTGGTGCTGGTAGCACGGACGCAGAGCCTGCACGCTCTCTCGCAGGCTGCTGCGCTCTCTAGAGGGAACTCAGAGCAAAAGAAACCCTGCATTCATTTCCCTTTCCCTTCCCAGACTATTAATGAATTCCCAGGTGGCTCTTGGAATAGTGAAAATATTACAGAGGATGACGATACAGTGTTTCAACAGAATGCAGGGAAAAGTGGCTGAAAAGATGCTCTCAGGATCAAATACACAGTTTTATTTATTCCTTGCCAGCTCGGTTACAAGCTTTATTTTTTTATTTTTTTTTTCCTTTCAGCCATCGACTGCCAGTCTACGCCAATACCAAGAACTACGAAGAATTATGAAGATAATAACACACAACAGGATCTGGTAACTAGTGAATGTATATGCAAACATAAAAGAGGGTAACACAGGAAGAATAAAAAAATAGCTAGGGAACATTAGATAGTGGGAGATACAACGGCAGTTATGGGAGCTACAGGAGGTTTATTTCCTCAACTAGCATATTTTCATTAATGAATGACATAAATATTTAGTAAACATAAATGACATAAAGGGTTAATATCATAAGATCATTACTATCAAATGCATTAAAAATGCTTGAAAAAAATAAATGCAATCCTGAATGTCATTAAAAAAAAATGTATAAAAGGAGAGCATCTCTGTGTCCAGTTTATTTCCATATTTCAAAAGAGAGACCACTGACTGACAAGCAAAAATGCCTTCTTTACTTTTTTTTTTTTTTTTCCCAGAATGTGACCCATACAATATTTAGCATACCATACTAAGTTCAACTGATTTTACCTTTTTTGTAAGTTTTAAATTTCTGGTAGTAGAACTACAGTCTACTCTGTCCTTCATATAGCGACACAGAACCCTTTATAGTTAGGTAAACATACAGTAAGAACAGGTTTAACTGCAGTACTTACTTTTGCCTGGTAACAAAAAGTATGTTGACCCATGTCAATTCATGAATGCTTCCTGAACAAGGACGTCACAATCCAGCATTTGAAAGAGTTTCACATATATTCAAAAAAGACTCCAGAAAAAAAAAGGAGGGGAGAAGACCCCAAAGTAGAACGATAAACAAAGAAAAAGCCTGTAAGGTTTGCAGCTCTGACTGCAAAATATTCAGCCTGGCAGCTCTAGAAGAAATACAACTCTGTGTACTTGTGCATGCTCTCCCCATTAGAGGAGGAGTCAGTCTTGCAACATTTATGTTCCTTGCTGGAGGCAAAACAGTGTTCCTCTTCAGTGCAAGCAATGTTTGGAGTGCGACAGCTTTAAAGGTAAGAGGTGCACTCTGGAGCATAGAAATGCATCAGCAGAAAAAGAATATTTTTAAGCATCAGCCACATACTCTACAGGTTGTTGTGTCTCCTTCTAAGTGCTTATTGCCCAGGATTATTTTTTTTTGAAGGAAAAACTAATACCCGTTCAACAGAAACTGCATCCATAAGACTCTTTGTGCACCGGTAACCCACGTTTTATATTCTAGCATAGCAGAAAAAATAATTTCTTTTTACAACTGAATGAAAGGTATTTGGTTTACATCAAAAAGCTGACTTAACAGAAAAAAAATATTCCTTTTTTGTAACTTTGCTAGCTTTTTCCTGTTATTTGAAAAGAGTTTCAGGTTATGCAACAGAGCTTTGAATTTTACCGACATACTCAGTTATTCACTAGTCATCCACCTCTACTTAACTGAAAACATATTAGATATTCTTATTAATGCTTTCATTGAATAACATTTTTTATCTTCTCTGTATTCATGCCAGTGAACTGAATAGAAAATAAAATGCATGCATGTGTAGTGAAAATTCTTTTAAGCAAGAAGATTGACCAAGAATGTTCTTTTTCATAATGAAGTGAGACTTCTGGATTTCAGTTGTGTGGATGTTAAGTTGTTATTAGAATCAAGTTGCTCTAATCAAGGTCAGAATTGTTCACATCTTGTGACCAGATGGACATTCTGCAGATTATTTCAAACAATCAGTAACCATATGAACAGTTTCTTGGCAAGACAGACAAATGTTTTCAAGTAAGGAGCACATACCTTGTGATCTATCCATGCAGAGATCATAAAACTTCAGGTGTGTTTCCTCAGCGTGGTTTGGGCTACACTGACTGCCAGCTGCTGCTGAGAGGAACAGTTTCACTCTGCACCTACACCTGCCTTGCTCCCTTCCATCCATCGTGCGTACTGTATTACCCATTTGACTCCATGTTAAGATAGTTTAGGGAGCTAAACTGGTGGAAGACAATTCCCCCTTTTTCCCCTCCTATTGTAAATTTCTGAACAGGCTCACTCTGAGGTCAAACAAATGCTGGCGATAGGGGAACGGAACGCATAGCTGGCAGTAAAAACTCAGTTGATTGTATCATAAAACTATGCCCTAAAATTGATCCCATGCTCACAGCATTCAGCCAGCTCTGAGCAAATTCCACCAGTGACTCTCTGTGTTGAAAGGGATGAAACTGCTCCTGATAAATAGGGAATGTGTGCTTGAAAAGATGCTATTGCCTCAGAAATGAGAAAAAGAACATAAGCTATTTCACCAGCCAGAAAAGGTGTAGCAGGCTGTGGCTGGTTGCTTTATTTCTGCATCTGCCTGCTTCTGCTAAACACAGGGAGATCCAAATGGGGAGGGGGGGAAAATGAGATTTTCAAAGTGAAAATGAATCAAGAAGCACTGCCCACACTATCACTATCTTAATTTCTGTAAGAGGAACTTATAATGTTTAGGTGTGCATGTAGGTTTTTTCCCTAACCAAAACAGGCTTTATACCCCTGGAATCTCATTGATGGGAAAAGGAGAACAAAAACTACATCAGTAATGATTTAGTGAAAGACAAGATGAGGGATGAGAGCTGTATGATTGAGATCTGTAACAAGAATAACATTTATACCTGTGCTATCCAGTTTATAGCTAGCTGACGTAATGCAACCTTGGTAACTGCGGCAGCAGGCAGTGCAGGGTGAGATAGTTCTTAAATTTCCTCTGGATTTTGAGTTAGTTTTTTCAGCTTTTAATGAGCACTACATGCCTGTGGCTACACCACTAGCAATATTCAAGCCAGTGAGGCAAGTCTGTACAAGCACACTCAGCTTCTGGTGGAATATGGCCAAGAAAAGACAACTGTGATCCTAGGAGCATTGGATTAAGGAGAATATTTTAAGGTAGTGGTAAGATCTCGTATACACAGAACACAGGTCACCCACATTCAAGAAAGATTTGTTCAAATTAGGGCAGCAGAAAAGAAAGGTCACCCAGATGAAGTAAAGGTTTTAAAGCTTACTTCTTAAAAAGTGACTGATAGAACTTGGCTAGTATAATGTGGCAAAGTAAAGGTTGAGGCAGAAAATGGAACAGGCACTTAAATGTCCCTGTAAAGGTAATGTATGTCTATGAATTCAAAAGAGAGTAAGTCCAGTAGCTGTTCAGGCTAAGGGACCGTTCTGGAGGAAAAAGAATGGGTAGAAGCGGAATACAAATAAAACCAGGCAGTAAACTAGAAGGATACTAACCACTGGAGCATGAAAAACTGGAGCAGACTTTCAAGAGGGTAAAAAAAAGCATAGCTACTTCTGGAACAGAGCTTGGCCAGTCTCTGAAAGGGATTATCAACTTGACTCATCCCGTGTCATGTAACATGTGTATCCATTTTAGAAATCTGGTTTAGGTCAGGATCTTAAGCTCCCCCTATAGTCAGCAGAGAAAGATTGCTCTGTGGCTGGTTTAGAAGCATAATAGTTTCATTTCCAGAGACCTATTTATTTAGAAAAGTTTGTAGGCTTGGAATCCATTAAAATAAACTGCTAATTCCAAACAGCAGTCCTTAACATCAACAGGTCATTTATGGAAAGGAAGGTAAATTAAGAGACCAAGGGTCTAACTTTATTTCAAATATGATGACATTTGTATAAATAAAACTTCACCAACCTCGGTGAAGTTATTCTGCAAAGGAGCACTATCAGACTTTGAACATTTAGGCAGAACAGAATTTCGCTGCCCTCAAAAAGAGCAAAATAGTGTCTCAACAGGAAGCACATAGGATTGGGAGAAAGGCAGGAAAGAAGATATGAGTTGGAGGAAGCGGTCAAAGGAAGCAATAAGGTTTCAGAAAAGGGCTTTACAGGTGAGAAAAATGCTAAAGGGAGCATGTTAGGCAACGAGATTGAAAGGGCATATGAGGAGACTGCAATCTGTCTTTCCTGTTCCCACAGCCCTTATCTATGAAAAACCTCCAGCTTTGCTCGGAGAGCAACAGTTTGTATAGGGGTTGTGGCTCTTTGTCCCTGCCCTTCCCCACCTCCTGGCAAAAGTTAAAAAAAAAAAAGCAGCAGAAGAAAGCAAACAGGTCAAGCCTCTGTTTTTAAATGTAGAGGAAAAAATAAAAGGAATAAGAATTCATAGAACTACAGAGAGAACAATATTTTCTTCTGCTGCTGCCTACATTCCTTACCATGACTTCCTTTGAAGAAGCAGCCAAAGCCCTCTGGTGTGAATCTCTTTAGAGACAGACTAAATGTACTTACAGGACATTTGTCATACAAGAGCAGACACAGCAGGTGCCATGGCTGCTCACGCACCTTCACATCACCCATGTGCCTCAAAAGTCCTGTCCTTCTCCTCATCACACAGCAGGTTCACCCCAGAAGTAAAGCTAGAAACCCTAGGACCAGCATGTCCTTAGCCCATGGTGGGACTCATATTGACAAAGCCGTAACCCATGCTGTCCGAGAATGGCCTATGATGCGCTGGTGGCTGAAGCTGTTCCCCCTCATTTACCCAGAAGTACCTTAAGGCCAGCATGTACAGGACATTCTGCATACACTCCATATCATCAAAAATACAGCCCTTTCCTGTTTCTGGATTTTTGGTCATGGACAAAAAGCACTGACGCTGGCTTATTTTCAAGATTTGTTCCACACTTCCAGCCATTAGATTTGTGAGTCTTTTCCACATATCCTTTGCACCTCTCAAACAGAACCACCATCACTTTAACAGCCAGGGCCTTGTGCCACCGTAACCGTTCCCCAGACCTCCACAGCAGTCTGCACCTTATTCTTTCACTCCTGTTCCTTGTCTATGTAACATTGCCATTTGCCACAGAAATCCCCAGGTTTTTTTTACCCTCAGACATGCTGATGACCTTTGCATTAACACATGGCAGATGGTCACACAATGGCCAGGTGGTCACAGACAGAGGACCACCCTGGCAAGCAGGCATGGCTTCAGGAGCCAGGCAGTCATGGGGAGACCAGCTTTCTTGCAGCTGTGACTGAGGGTGGCAAAGGAAGGGAGAATTGCCTCGTCCCCAGGGACCTGACACTTTTCCAGGGTAAGCCTGCCGTGTGACTGTGGCAGGCAGGACTTCTGCCAGAAGTGCGGTCACTTCTTATCTTGTGTGAAAGTTGTCCTTTAACTAGTGACAAAGTGTTCCATCTACCACACTTACTCATGCCTGCAGCCAGTGCAACTCCTTATCTGTGTTGGTCTATCAGTGAACACTGGACTCCTACTAAGTGAGGTACATACAACACAAAGACCTAACTAGCTCTAACTGTGCCGAAGAAAACTGAAAATCTTAGAGGTCCTCAATGAATTAATGAACAAACAAATTAACTGGATCTTCTAGTTTTACAGGAGTTTTTTGCATATGTTTACTTTTGTTTTGAAAGGACAAGCACCTCTTTGGTATTTACATAACTATACGGAATATACCTGTCATCACTGAGAGCTGTTCTTCAGGAATCATCCTTGTCTCATGATGTCCAATACACATATGAAGTACTTTGATCTATTTTTAATACAGACTGCATATTAAGTGTAACATTATCTAATTCAGCTTTGTATCACTTGCCCTATAAACCCCTGTAAATTCATATTCAGCTATAAAAGGCTGGCATGTTCAGCTGAGTTTATCTGTTCACACAGATAAAATAATACTTTTTTTCTTGGATGTGATGACTGTACAATGTGGCAGCTTCCTACTTCACTAAGCCAAACTTGATCACTTGACTACCTCCTAAAGAAATTCTGAAATTTGTGAAGAGATAGGAACATTCTGAAATGTTCCTATCTCTTTTAATTGTGGACTTGTAATAAACCCATAGCTTTCATGGGCACTTTCGCCGAGTATCTCATTCTCTTGCAGTTGGCACATAGTTTAATTATGGTTATTAGCAAAACAGAATTGGAAGATGGTGGAAGGAATGGGGATCCCATCCATTATCTGTATTTCAATTCATTATTTCTTATATTTCTGTGTCAAAAACTCTCTCCTTCCAATTTAATCATGCAGAGGAAGGCGAAAACAGTGAACTCAATCTATTGTCTAGAAATATCTTTTCTTCTCATGGGAACATTCATGAAATAAAGAAGACACTACCCTGATTAATTTTAATGATTTTTTTTTTGTTGTTAAATTATTTTTAAAAAATTCTGTATCACAACAGCTTGGTTGATGTGAGATGCACATATACAAATACTGGCTTAACAACATCAGATGTAACTGATAAACAATGATGCCACAAACACACAGTAGCTTTTATACAATAACACAGTTTCTCTGTACTGCTAGTAAGTGACAGACCAGCGAATCCTTTCAGAGTTTAACTGCTTTCATCTCTTTGTTCTATAACTAAAGTTACACTATGATACAATGAATCATTTCTTATTGGATTTTTTTAGTGTTACAAAAATCCTACCTCCATTTCTAAACCAGAATGCATTTCCACTAAACTCTATAGCTGATCAACACAGTATGTCCAACAGAGTCTCATGTTGTCTGAAAAGATGCATAGAAGAAGAGGTGTTATTAGAAACAAAGTCCTTTCAAAGGACTTGTCTCCTAGTTATTTACAATCTCTCTTACAATACTCTAAGAAATGGTCCCATGCATTACTGTAAGGCAGATATAGCTTTTTAAAAGACACTAAACACAAATAATGCTTAATTTCTAACTTCATGACTGTCTTGTGACAATCTTACTAGCTGTAAAAGCATTTTTTTAATGTATTGCCCTCCTTATGTTCTTCCTCTTCAAATGCAAAAATGTTAGAACCGTTTTGAGTCATTTGCTTCCTAAATGAATCATACTGTTGAAGTAGATGAGGAGTTGTATGTGAAATCAATAAAGTATGTAATATGTAGGAGGCAGAAGTATGTAATGATGATGAGACTCCTTCTGACTGTAATCTGTTCAATTATGAACTTGGCCTAATGCACTTCTCTGTGCTGTTCCACTGATGGCCATCAGCGTAATCCCTGTGGCTAATAGCAGTGCCTCCTGAGTGATGTTTAAATTCAACCGTGGCTGCAGTAGAATGGCTACTCAAAGATCTTTTCTGAAGTGATCCTGAGTGTATTCATGCTCCTTGCTTCAGAACAATCTCAGGTCTCTCTGCTCTTCTGGGCCTGACAGCTATGCTATCCAACAAAGTTGAAAAATCTGTTGCCTTTTTATATTAGGAGTTTTCCAAGTCATATCATCTATATAATATGATACAACACATCATATTATGAGATGTATCTCTAGCAGAATAAAACTCTCCCCTAAGAATTATTTCCAGTAAGTGTATTAAATCCATTATGAAACTGAAAATAATCCTCACTTCCAAGAAATATATTCCTATTCAAAATCATGTTATATGATCATTAAGAATCATATTGCTGTCTTACCAAACACCTAAATAATCATTGCTTAGGAAAATGTTGTCAGTGAGCAGTGTTTCATTGCCTATTGAGTATTCTTTATCCTAACAAGAAAGCTGCTATATTTTGCCTTAGCTTGAATGATTAATGTACTACTTTATAAAACAGAAATATATGTTTGTTTGAGATTACTCTCTTTCTCAAGTAAAATTTATTGTCCACGGCTGAAGAAGAGATAGTGAAGCAGATGGACCTTTCATCTGACCCAGTATGACTGTTCTTCTAACAGTACTTAGCAGAGTTTAAATCAAGAAATGACAACAACAGGAGGTATGATGCATCTCTTCCTCCCACACATGGGCATTCTCAAACCTCTTCCATGCAGTGAGCCCGAAGGAAGAGGTCTCTGCCATCATTAACTACCTGATCTTTCAGAAATTAGTGGAAAAAAAAAAAGCTGGATCCCAAATAGGAAATTTGGTAAAGTTCCCTCCTATCAAGGCTATCCAATTTTCCACTTAATTGTTTTCGACCAAAATAATTTAATTGTTATTCAGGATTATCTGGGGGGACTGATTCACCTTTTCACTAGAATCACACTTTTGAGTTAGAAGGAATCACATAAGGACCATCTGTACACTAAAAGCATTCTAGCTGATCGGCTTAATACTGACATAATTGCTAATAATTAGTCTTCATTTAGCTATCCTTTTCTCTGCTGTATTTTGTTTTGGTTCTTGGTTTGCTTTTTTCCCCTTCTTTATGCACTATGAGTGATGGGCATAATTGCAAGAAAAAACAGCTTGTCCATAACGATGATAATTGTCTCTCTCCTTGGTAATTACTAACTTTTCTTCCTAAGATTCAATCAAGTTTTGTCTGTGATAGTTTGTTAACAAGAAACAAATATTTACAAAGCCAAATGAATGTTTTTAACTGATGCTGTTCTATTGTAGTAGTTCAAAACTTGAAGAATGTTTTATTAGTGGGGCATTCCTACTTTGAATTTGAGCTTTTTTCTGCATATTAATACGAAGAACTAAATTCTGCAAAAAGACAAAGACAGCCACACAGTAGAAAACTAGCAATGAAAACAGCTGTCACAATTTCTTACAAACCACAGACTGAAAAGGAGGAATTAACACATGGAACTTTACATTGATATGACCTGAAGAGACAGATTCTAGAAACTGGAAAAATAGTAACTTCACATAATTTGTTCAAGCCATTCATGGAACACAGCACAATACGCAGAAAAACTTCCATGGAAAGCAAAATAAAAAAAAAACACATGGCAAATAAACAATATAATGTACATTCAAAGCACCCTGACAAGTAGAACTTGGATATGAATTATGTTTGTTTTCTTGGTACTTGAGCTTTAGTACGCCAGTAAGACTGCTTATCTGCAGGGACAACAGCTGTTTTTTATATTTTATTGTTTTCTTTAATCTAAAATAAGAATTTTTATTGAACGTACATGCCTTGCTCTTTGTGCGTAACAATAAATGGCTTTTTCAATAGAACTACGTATTTGAAAAAACCTCCATAAATACTTAAAAAAATCTGGGCAAAATAATATAAAAATACAAAGCCTTGTAAGATTATTTATGAATTGTTCTCAGTTAGAAGCAAATAGAAAAAATAATGCTAATTTTGTCTGCTCATGCTGTTTCTCACAGAAGCATTCCTAGCAAAGAGTAAGGAACTACCATCACTAAATTACAGAAAATGTAGTGCACAGAAAATAAAGTGTAAAGGCAGCAAAAGCAATTTCTCCAAATCAAATCATCACTATACTTCCCTAAGGCCAAACATGCTCTGCTCAATTTAAGCACCCATTTGAGGTACTGCTTCTCTAACAAAATCTAAAACCAAGCTTCTGACCTTGGGAGAGGAATGATAGAGGACAACTCCCTGATTCCTCATGAGTCTATGGAGAGAGGAGCCTTTGAGAACTGCAAAGATGGAGATTTCGACAGCCTCTTTAGCTAAACCAATCCAGTCTTTAACCACTCTGAGCAAATTTTACTTATGTCCAATCCAAATCTCCCTTGTTGCAACTACTGATCACTGTTTTCAACCACTATACACTTTTTAGAAGAGTCTGGCCTTTTAGGTAGCTGAGGAATGTAACTAGACCCTCCATTAATCTTTTCTTCTTCAGGCTAAACAAACCTTCTTCCCTCAGCCTCTCTCTGTGCATCATACTCTCCAATCTACTAACCACCCCTAGGGGCCCTCTGCTCCAGTTTGTTGGCATTTCTCTTGTGCTGGAGAACACAGCAGTACAGATGCAGTTGCACCATGTATGGTTGCCTGTTTCACAGTGAGAGTGCATTGTTGGCTCATATTCAACCTGGCATCCCTTAAACATCCTTGATACTTTTCAACAGGACCGCTACCCCGCCAGCTGTTTCCCAGCCTGTACTGACGCACGAGGTGACTCCATCTCAGATGCAGAGCTACACGTGCCTTATTTTGGCCCATTCATTGAGTTTATTAAGCATCCTCTGGGTTGAAACTCTGCCACTTGTCCTCTCAGCCTGACCTCACCCCCTAATTTATTACCATTTGTAAATTTCCTAATGTTGAAGTGTCATCATCCAGGTCCCTGATGGAAGTATTTACCTTAGACTACCACTAGATGGTCAGAAAGTAAAACCAGCTGTGGAAATGGGGGCAAGAATGCTACACTGTCTATCAATGCCACCTGAGCTATAGATACCAGATGTCCTGAATGGAAGAAAATGTCTCCTAAACATGTTTGAGCGTGCACAGCTATGCGCTGAGGGAACATCTGGTGCAGAAGGTAGGTACCTGCACATTAGAAAGATGGAAAGTAGATGGCCACACTCCCTGACTGGACTTAGACGAGCTTCAGGAGCTACTGTCCTACTTTAGGCAAGAATCCAGCAAACAGTTTGCCACTCAATAGGTATGAGGAGCCAGAAAATTAATTCCCAGGTGCTCAGGGACAGTAGGTGGTAGCATATAAGACCAACTCAGATGACCTGAAGAGGGTTTAGGTGCTTAATACTTGATAGAATATACACATAAGCATTACAGAATTTCTATGGTAATAGCTCAAAATAGCATCTTATCATTATGCAGAAACTTTGGGTTTCTAGAACTGTGGTTTCTTGTTACAAAGTAAGATTTTTTCAAAGTAATTATTTGTTTCTTGAGAAAGTTTCTTGCTTTAAAACTCTTTTTGTAGCTTCTAACTTCACGATGGTAAAGCTTACAGTCTGATAGCCATTTCTGTAGGTCTGCTGCACAGAAAAGAGAAGGGGTTTTCATCCTGTGTATGTCAAAATGGCAGAGGAAAGTGAATTATAATTATGTAGGAATACACTCTGGTTTTCAAATATAGTTTGGCATCTTCAGTTTCACTCTTTGATGCATGTCTATGGTAGGTTATGTTGCTTTTCCCGTTCTACATGATCTTTCATTATTGTGTAATCAGAAGCCTTCTTATAAAGATAAGTGAGATTCCTTGTGAAAAGCATATCTGCTACAGAAGGTGTTTTAGTTGTAGAGAATTAAAATACTGCTTTCTTAGCAAAACCCTTTGTTATTATTAGTTTGCTGATATGCACAGATAATTAAATGGAGACAAAGATATGAATGTGGTTTTGTCACAGGTTTGCTCCTTTGATACCCATCATAACTTTATGTTCATAATTTCACAGTATTTTTGAAAGACTGCAACACATTCTGTTCTCAGCACCCTTTACGACAGATGCGCGGTATTTGACATATGCACACGACTTCAAAAGCAGAGAGATGATTGAATGAAGTTACTGATGTATGAAATTGGCTGCCTTCTCCTCTTACCCATATATAAAAGGGACAGGAAATGCTTTTGAAATGGAAAATCTAAGGTATAGGCCAAATCACACTGTGGGAGGAAATTAAGAGCTACGAAGCTTTTGGAGAATGCTCAGTCTGTTTCTTGGTTTGTAAAGCAAAAAGCCAACCTCTGGAATGGGGTAAAGTTTTCAATTTCACACAACTAAGCACAGGGCACAGTTAATATTCTGAGGTCCCTTTACGCCATTCTTCAGTTCTAAGGTATAATCAGGTGTACCAAAGTCATTTATAAAAAATATTTCTTTAACCTGTTCACAAAGACATCTAGTAATAGAGGTTCTACACTTCCAAGCAATGCTGAAGACAGTTTTTTGCACTGTTCTTGAACAATCCTGACTTTTACTGTGATTTTAAGACACCTGATGCAGGCAATTACAGTTGCAATTTTTTATTTTAAATTATTGCACCCAATAATTAGATAGATAGTCTACATACCTGTGTACTTGATTCATAGGTATAGGAAAGTATTTATAGGCCTATGTCAATTTACAAGCCATTAAAAGTGTAATATGCAAATGAAGAGCAATCCACAGAAAACCTGCAGTTTTTACTTTATTGAACTTCTCTCATTCATCATTTCTGGATTAAATACATGAATTCATTCTCTGGAGTCATATATTTAAAATGCCTCACAGAAATAATGCTTTGGAAAATACCCTTATTATTACTTCATATCCTAGTAATAAACTAGATTGCAGTATCTCTCAAGCAAATTACTAGAAGGTACTTTGTTCTAGATATTTAAAAAATGTACAAAGACATTCACTGGTCCTTGTCTCTTCTGTATATGCTATTTAGAAGACAATTTTATTTTTTTCCTAACAGGAATGTAGAATGTTTATGGGAGATTTTGATAGAAGTTGTGTTTTCTCCCATAAATTCTGCTCATTGTTTTTTCATTTCCCACACATGTTGTCTAAAGTGAGTATTTAATACACGTTTTTTCAGTCAATCATTCAGATTCATTTAGAAGGTTCCATGTAGAACCTTTGTTCTTTAATACTGTTTAATTTTTCTTATGATAAAAATATTTATTTGTGAAACACATGAGATCATACTAACAATAAAATTCTTAAAAATCCAAGAAAAACAGTTATGTCCCTCAGGATGTTAGTCTCACATTTTTACTTTCTTTGACACGTACTAGCTGAGAATTATTTTATACTCCTAATGCATCCCATGCAGTTTTCAAGAAAAAAAACCAAGTTTTAAAAGTAAGATCTATGTTAGCAGGAATAATTTGGTGAAATAATATTTTTAGACAATGAAGCAGAGAAAATAAAGACAACTTGTATATCACTCTGCTATTTGATATGTTGGATTTGACCTCTACATGCATATGCTATTAATTTTCTAGTTTTTGATCTAGTTTCCACCTTTTATGTAACTCTGTGTTTCTCAGGTGAGTCTTCAGGTTCTTCAGTCATTAAAGAACTCATGATTTAGCCAGATTGGTCTTTTATTGAACTGCCTCTTTCTTTTGCTTGAGAGTAATCTGTGTGGGTGCCTTTCACATTGTTCCTTTTAGAAACCACCAACTTCCTCTAGTTGCAGTTATGACAGAATGCTTCAGTCTAAATGTGAGAACTAATAGACTTCAGCTCTCGCAAGGAGAAAGATTGATGGGAGCTCTCATTTAAAGACTGGTAGCACCTGGCTACAATATTCACTTGCCATACTTTGACAATACATTGTGTGGGGTCTGAGATACTCTGCTTGGTTTTGTATAACTATGTTTATGTGCCGCACTAGGATTAATTTAAAAGAATGCATGCACACTGATGTATGTTAGGAGGTCCTACCTATGTCTATGGGAAATTCCTGATTGTGAGGTTCTATTTTATTACGTGATCTGTGGACATCTTTATCTTATATATATCCTTGTTTCCTCACATAATCCTTGCTGACTTAATAACAAACATTGTTATTACCAAGTTTAATAAAAGTGATCTAATTTTCACCTTCTTTCTTCTATCAGAATTAAGTAGTTTACAACTTTTGCACACCAATGCAGCCATCATTGAACAAAAAATACCCAAATGTGACCTGAATAGAATTTTGAGTGAAACAATCTGAATACTGAGTAAATATGGAGAAAAAATAAAAATCAGATCTTGGAAAAAAACAAGGCTAAAGAATATTGAAATTCAAAGAAATACTAGAAAATACAGTGCAAAAATAAAAACACATTATACCTGTGGTCTTTTGTATACCTTCTAAGGTAATCAAATATGCTCAGAATATTGCTGCTGGAACTCATTGCATTTCTGTGGACAATAGCACTTTTTGCTGCATTTTACTATAATGCAGATTTGCTTAATTTTCTGCTTGAAGTCAAGACATTTCTCAAAGTTCACAGGAAATACTATCGCACAGTTTTACTGTATGATAAAAGGTTTGGGACTCAAGCACTGGAGTGTTCGTAAGTTGAGTTGGAAAGACCGTAGGGGCCTGGGAGTTGGCTACTGGAGAGGCCAGAAGACTCAAAGCATCTCATGGAGAAACTTTGGAGCCTGTCAGAGTTAGATACCAGTAAGATCATAAGTTTGGACTAGCTTATCTTAAATGAAGAGATCCATTTACACACGTGTCAGTGTATGAGACAACCGGGAAAGTAGGGGATCCAGTAACAACTACTGGCTAGACTAGTGCCCAAGACCAGTTACTGGAGGAATCCATAGTACATTTGTCCATGCATGTCTACTTCCGTGTCATTCCTGTATGCAATAAGTATACTCAGGAAACAGTATTTATATCCCATTCTTGATAAGTGCTTTATACTGAGTCATGTAACTCTACAGTATCTTTCCATAAAACTATTATAGGAAAGGAAAGCTGTAAGGAAAACTAGGTTTTATGACATGAAACTTTAAAACTGTAAAAGGAAACTGTTAAGTTTATAACTTAACAGTTATAATAGATAATATATAATAACAGTTATAATATATAATATACATGTGTATATATGTTATGTATACAATATATAACAGTATTAATATATAATGTATATAAGTTATATAGCTGTATGTAACTGAGAATCCTTTCTGAAAATCTTGAGCAGGGAAACCAAATTAGAGAGATTTCCCTTTTTCTTAGAGAGATGAGCAGCCAAAATTCTCATTTTTGTAAAGAATAACAGTTTTAAGTGATTTCAAAGGAGATGCTGGTAAGCCACCTGGCCTTTTTTAAAGAACACACATGCAGAAGAGAAACAGCATAGAACCCAAGTGCAGGAAAGAAATAGTATCATTAAAGCAAAGTAGTTTTCTTTCATATATTCTGACAGCCAAGCAGAGGGCATGTCTGCAATACTAGGTGCTGACCATCACGTGTCCACATAAGTAAACAGTAGTGTAGTGACATTAGCGTGACACCAAATTTGAGTTAATAGGCATAGTTAATAGTCTGCATGAGTTAATAGTTAATAGTCTGCATGGGCAATGTTAACTTAAACTCAAGATGATGCTTGCAGTTTTGATGTTTGCTATCCTTAAGTGGCCAGTTTCAATGACGTCTTCACGTATTCCGCTTAAATACCTCTGTTGGTGTCAAGTCTCATTTTGCGGTACGCTTAAGCAGTATTCTCTCATGATGAAATTTCCAGTTTCTGACCATGTCTTGTCTGATTATTGTGCTCTGATACCTCCTTCTTTTGCAATATGTTGTGGGTTTTTTCTCTGTTCTCATACTCATCTCCCTATTCTTATCCCACAGTGTCTCTTGTGTTTATTATACTTTGTATGATTTTTCCCTTTGGTTAATTTCTGAAGATTCATTTCTAGCACCTCTTTCTACCACAAGTTCTGGCTCTCTGACATCATCCACAGCTCTATGTTTGGCTACTACTTAATAAAAAAGAAAGCTGGAATTAACAAAATTTGCCATTTGAAAACAAAGCAACTTGCTACATTTAGGAATTACATGTATTTCTGAAATTCACAGAATCACAGAATGATATGGGGTTAGAAGAGACCTCTGGAGAGCCTGCCAAAGCAGGTCCACCTAGAGCAGGTTGCACAGGAACGTGTCCAGGCATGTTTTGAATGTCTCCGGAGAAGGAGACTCCACCACCTCTCTGGGCAGCTGGTTCCAGTGCATTCTCTGATGAATATAACTGAACAAATTAATCTCCTACTGAAAGTGACTTTAAGAGGACAAAATATTGCCTAATTTTTAATCAGAATTGCAAAAAGTAGCTGATTGTATGACAATACTTGGGATTAAATACATAGAAATATTCCAGCATCTATGAGCTGAGGTTTAAAAACATGTTCCATCAATTTCTTGTGTTACAGAATGTTTATTTAATTACAATAATAATATGCTGTAAGTATAATACAAGATGTGAATCACACTGTAACAACTCATGGCACTCAAAATATGAAGGAATAAGATACAGATCTAGTCAGTCTCTCCAAGTATGCTAATTCCTTATCTACTATCAGTATAACAAAGTACAGTTCTGTTTTACTAGGTTTAGTTCCATGCCAACCAAAACTTAAGTATGGTTGACCACACTTGATCTATGTTAGATATCTGCATTGTCTTTGCAGGCTGTATCTTTGAAATGGTAAAAAAGACCAAAGTCTTCATTACTGTTTGGAGTGACTTATCTCAAATAACTGAATGAAAATTACATTTCTGTTATAAAAACAAGCTTTATATTCAGTAAGTATAGGTTGTTTCCTTTCCCCCATCCCTCATATGCATGAGTTACTGCTAGCAGATGGGTAGTTAATCTTAGACAGATGACCATTTCTTGGGTGGCATTTTAACAAAGTGAAGAATACTTGTAACAATATTCTAACACTTAAGGTGTGTATATAAATATATTCCTTCAATTTTTTTTAAATATTAAAAATTATTCTAATCCAGAGGAAGGACAGATGAACTAAACTGCTGCTGAAGTAATTAGGAAGCAGAAATGCATTTCTCTATAAAGACAGGCAATGTCTTTATAGAGACATTGGATAACCATCAATGGAATGAAATTCAACAGGAACAAATGCCAGATTCTGCACCTGGGACAGGGTAATGCTGGCATAAGTATAAACTGGGAAAGGAGCCACTGGAGAGCAGCCCTGCAGAAAGGGATCTGGGTGTGCTGCTGGGCAGCAGGTTCACATGAGCCAGCTGTGAGCCCTGGCAGCCAAGAGGACAAGCTGCACCCCGGGGTGCATCAAGCACAGCAGAACCAGCCGGTCAAAAGAGGGGATTGCCACAAAATCACAGAATCGCATGGGGTTGGAAGGGACCTCTGGAGATCATATAGTCCAACCCCCCTGCCAAAGCAGGTCCACCTACAGCAGGCTGCACGTGAACTTGTCCAGGCGGGTTTTGAATGTCTCCAGAGAAGGAGACTCCACCACCTCCCTGGCAGCCTATTCCAGTGCTCCGCCACCTCGAAGTAATGAAGTCCCACTGTGTTCAGCATTGGTGGGTACCCACCTTGAGCACTGTGTGCAGTTCTGGGCCTCACTATTTAAGAAGGACATGAAGGTCCTTGAATGCATCCAGAGGAAGGCAACAAAGCTGGTGAGAGGGCTGGAAGGAATGTCCTTTGAGGAGCAGCTAAGGACTCTAGGCTTGTCTAGTTTGGAGGAAATGAGGCTGAGAGGTGACCTCATTGCTCTCTCCAGCTTCCTGAGGAGGGGACGTGGAGAGGGAGGTGCTGAGCTCTTCTCCCTGTTACTCAGTGACAGGACACGTGGGAATGGTTCAAAGCTGCATCGGGGAGGTTTAGATCAGAACATTCCTTTATGGAGAGGATGGGCCTGAGCTCTTCTCCTTGGTACCCAGTGACTGGACATGTGGGGATAGTTCAAAGCTGCATCAGGGGAGGTTTAGACTGGAATATTTCTTTAGGGAGAGAGTGGTACACACACTGGAACAGGCTTCCTAGAGAGGTGATCAATGCCCAAAGCCCATCAGTGTTTCAGAGACATTTGGACAACACCCTTAATAACATGTTTAACTTTTGGTCAGCCCTGAAGTGTTCAGGCAGTTGGACTAGACGATCATTGTAGGTCCCTTCCAACTGAAATATTCTATTGTATTCTAGTCTAGTCTAGTCTAGTCTATTAAAAAAATACTAGGAGCTAATTCTCCAGAGTTGCCCACAGGTGGAATTTCAATCCAATTGTTACTGTGTGGCTCAAAGGTATTATGTTTACAATATCCTTAGGATAAAAACTTAACTTATACCTTCTCAGAAGAGCAATGACAGATGCTTGATAATAAGTATCTGGAAACTTATAGACATAATTTTTTAAATGGCTTGGGAGGATGGGGGTATGATCCGGATCCCACAGATCCATGTACATTTTCCTTTTTCATGTTGACAATGCTGATTTTAATGCCTTTCTTCACCTCTGATGTCTCTCCAGTTACATCAGCTTATTTATTTTGCAGGATCTATCATAAACTGGATCTAGGACCTAGTCCACCTGAAAAAGTCTTACAAATTTTATCAGATCTTCCACAAAATAAAAGTTTGTTAGTTGCTTGATTCAGTTAACAGTCTCGCCCCAATTGTGTCAAGACAAAAGAGAGGCGATGCTCCATGACTTTCAAAGAGCAGGGAAAAATCAGAAATCATCTATCAAGGATGACTAAAGAAAGTGCAATTTAGTGTAGGGAAATGAAGCCTGAATGAAAGCATTATATACCTTCAAATACCGGCAAAAGGTCTTATGTCAGCGCTGCTGTTGAATTCGGAACTTTACCGTAAGAATCACTGCAAAATAGGGTCAGAAACAGCCCTAAGACAGCATCTACTCTATCTCCAATACCAAAGAACTTCCTCATTCCTGAAAGACATTTTTCTAACGTACTTTTAATGATTCAGTGATGGATTTCCCCAATCTGCCAAGAAATCTACAAATCTTAAAAAAAAGATCTGCCTTCTCCATAACCTCTCCTAAACACTTACATGAAAGTCTTCCCAATCTCTCACCTAAATCACCTGTTCTGTGATTTGGAACTATTATTATTTGCTCTGTGCACCTCAGACAGAGGACAGATTAATCTCTTCCTTTTTGCGGCAGCTTTTAAGTATTTGAAAATTTGAAAAGTGTTATTATATCCCTCTATTCTCATCCTCCTTCTCAAGATCAAAGATTTCAAGTTTTTCCCCTGTCATAGATTTCTCTGGATTGCTGACAAAGCTTGCTGCTTTCTCCTAGATTCTCTGAAAGTATTCTACCTGTTCTTGAAGCCAAACACCGCAAAACTGAATAAAGTACTTCAGTCTAGTCATTACCATTGCTGAAGAGTAGAAGGAAAAATGCGCGTCTTTCAAACTGTGCTCCTCTTTATAACGCACATAATACTTGTCCTCACAAATGACAGTTTTTCCTTGTAAACCAGGAAGTAGCCATATGTCTAACTCAGATAAAATATGTTTATCTGCAAAGAATAACTAAACAGCAAAACAGAAGTCTTTCTTTTGCAAACAAAACATGCTTTCAATGTGCAAATAAATTTCATCTTCAGATACTTGAAGTTAAACAGACGAAGCAGTATTCAACAGACTTAACTCTCGCTCTGCTTTTGATCTGCTATAGTTCCTTTTATTTTTGAAGAATTAGTACTTAGTTGTACCCCATTGTATTGAGGGGTGGCTATTTTTTCCTACTGAAGTTTGTAAGTTTCCATCCTTTCTTGTTATGTTTTCTCTAATTTTTCATAACATTATTTCAATTTTTAAGCTATTTTGGATTATCTACCATTGCAGCACTACCACATCAGTTATCTTTGTTTACTTTTTAAGTCAATGTTTAAGGATGCTAATAAATATCCTGAATAGTAGTGGGTACAGGACAGATGCAGATAGAACTCCACTTGATAGAGACTTTTGATGCTGAACCACTGATAACTACCTCTGGTTTGATTTTCCAACTAGTTTTGTTTTCACCCTCATGTAAATTAATCTTGACCATGTTTCCCTGCTAGCTTATATAAGAATGGCATGTGATATAGTATTGAAAGCTTTATTAAAATCAAGATATTTATTGTTTATCTAAAGGTCTGCTGTACTCTCAGAGAAAGAAATCAAACTGGTTTGATATCATTTGTTCACAACAAACCTGTTAAGTTACTCATCTCCTAGTTCCCCTCATGATGTCTATAGGTAAGTAGCTTGATCATATTGTTCTATTTCTCTCCCTCCAAACTAAACAGATACCATTACCTCTCCCTTTTAGTATTAACAGCATTCAGCAACTCATTGAGACTGATATCTTTAATGAAAGCTAATTGAAATCTTTGGCTTTTCCACTTGTCAGAGAACTAAAATTCTTTTGGTCTTTCTCTTACTTTTCTTATTGTATCAGAGAGATATTCCATATCTTCCCTCTTTAGTCACATCTCATTTCATATCTTGTGCTTGGGAAAGCTGATAATTTATAAGAAAATCAAGACCCTATGCTGTTAATAAGTCAAGGAATATTCATTTCTATTCAAAGGCTCTAAACGGGAACTAAACCCAGGAAGATAAATGAGCTGTATTAAAACATTCCCTTGAGGGAAAGTACAGCCAAGCCATGTAAGGATTTCCCTAAGGAAAATCAATACATCCTACAGTAAAATGTGAAAATGACTCACCGGCAACATTTTCTATAGTAAACAAAAAAAGTCATGGCACAGGCTCAAGCACTAGTATGCATCTGTCCATACTATTTAACAGTTAGCACTCTCGTGGTCTGTTTTTGGCTTGTTCAAAACAGCGCTCTTCCAGGGGTTTGTCCTGGTGTGATCAACACAGGATTCGTTTCTCTTTTAGAAATTTTGCTTTTCAGTCCCTTCTGCCGCTTGAGAAAACTGCATTTTTTAGAAGAGACTAGTGCCTGAATTTGTGAAAATGTTTACTTCATAGCCAGCTATGGTATGTGTGTTTCAAGATCTCAGTGTTTTCAAGTTAGCCAGGTGCAGGGATGAGGAGGAGTGAGACCTGGGCACTTGATCCAAGCTGGCCAACAGGGCTATTTCTTACCATGAACATCACATTCTGTTTTGGAGAAAAGAGAGTTTAGCTATATGGATATGGGATGTGTGGCACCACATGTTCTTGCGCTTACAGAGTTGTCACTGGCTCATTTTATATACCAGTATAGACACAGCCACTAACTTCTAAGTGATGAGTGGCTTCTTTTATTTTGATTGCTCCAAGTGTTCTGGATTTGTCTGAGTTTTCCTATTTTTATATGATTCTCTTTTACTCATCTGTTGCTGTTTGACCTAGCTTCTGCTTTCTTTGTGCTTACTTCTTATATTTGAGGTCAAACGAGAACTTATGATTTATACGAGCTGTTGCTTTCTACACTGTCTATCCTCTGCGTTGGAGGGGTGTGTAGTCAGTATAATAGTATGCTGTATTGAATGTGATGCTTCCTTTCCTTTAATCTTTTCTTAGACTTACCTATGTAATAATTTTCAGAGCTGAAGTCTGTCAATTTGGAATCTGATGGTTTTATTTTACTGTATTCGTTTCATCAAAAGATGAAAATCCTTCTATCACTAACAATGGTAGATGATTCCACTAGTTGCTCATTAGAAACTTCCTTTTCTTAATCTTTCTAGGTTAATTGTGTTTACTAGGACCTCACCATGACAATTTTCTACATTCTTGTCCTTGTTAAAGTGTCCAGAAATTTCAGTACATTTTATCTGCTACCGTAATGCAGTCTTCAGACCAAGCGTCCAAGCAAATGTCAATGAGCCCCTCCTATATCTGTTCTTATAGTCAGTACAGAAAGTACAATCAGCCTGTTATGAACAGATATAGGAGAGAATCAGTAGGATAACTAATATGTATTACTATAAAACAGTGTAGCTTTGCCCAGTGAAGGACGAAGAGGAGTGAAAAAGAGGTTGTGTTTGCTTGGACACTGGAAACAATGCAATCATCGTCTATATTTATTTGGAGGAAATGAGCTGAAGTCTAAGTTGAAGGAGCATTCTTAGGAAACAAGAATTTTACACATGAACAACAGTGAAACAGTAACACATTAGTTTGGAATGCACC
>JAOXNO010000020.1:14058250-14068851 GCA_028565335.1 Limnodromus scolopaceus
AAAGCTACAATTTTCTTTTCAGCCCTTTGGTAATAGTAGCCTAAACACTGGAGGTCTTCTACAGCCTAATTTTTTCTGGGGTTTTGATTTCTGTTCTTCCATTATAGCTACATAAGACAAAAGAAGAAGAATTGGACATAAGTACTGTAGGTCTAGTTCTGATTTCCTCCATACTGGTATTACAGAATTAATGTGATTTCACAGTGATATGTTTCCAATGACTACTCCTGAATTCATGTCTGAATTTTATCAAATAAAATAAATCTCTTTGGTAGAAGGCACTTAGAATACATAGACCAAAGTTACACTGACAATTTAAAATGGAATGACAAAACAATTTGCCAGCATTTCACACGGAAGAAAAGTTGGAACACCTGGACACATGGTTTTGGGATATGCACAGACGGCCTGCTGTAAATCTACAGCATCAGAAATATCTTAGACTTGTTATGCACACATGGATCAGTTGCAGAGCACATGCACAGGAGGCATGACATGCCCTGGATGTGTCTAAGTCACTCCATAAGCAGGGAAAGGCTGATCTGCCTATTTGTCCACAAATAACCCAACTGGAGAGACTGATGCTCTGCTTATTGATCAGGATTGCAGATTATCCCAGGAAGTGCCAGGGTAGTAGATAACTTGCAGTAATTTACTGGCACACTGTTAAAGCAGTTAGTTGGTTTAAAGAAAAGAAGTTGGATTCTATTTGTTGCTCCCTAAATTAGTGATAACTGGTCAAGGTAATGCATATTAGTGAGCTCTAGATTAAAATTAAATTTAATTCCTATCAAACTCCTTATAGAAGCCAGACTAGTTAACAAAAGCATAGATTTTAGTGATTGAAAAGCAAAGAAAAACTACCATAAAGCTACAGACAGAAGATAGACCAAGATATAATAAAGGCAGATTTATTTGTACAAAATTTGGAAAAATGTAAGGACAGGAAAAAGGTTGAGAGGCAGACAACAAATTACGAAAATTATCCAGCTCTGCACCCAACCTTCAAAATAACTATTTCACACATAAATAAACAGAAGTGCTAGAGGATGAAATCACATGTGATACTGAAGGACTAAGTCTGAGAGTAGTACAAAACCACCTGAAAATTGAAAGTAAAAAATTAATAAGTAAAGAAGGCATCGGAATGAGAAACTTTTGGGGAGGCACAACACACTTTCTAATCCTTTTATTTTAAATATTAATATTATGTCACTCTAAGCATATTTGGATCATAGTGGATTTCTCTCCAAGGACTTAACTCACAGTTTTTAAAGCAACTGCTGCATGTATTCTAATGACTTTGATGTTGTTAGGCTCTCAAATATTTAAGCATTAAACATGCTCTCACCTCTAACTTTTAAATTGCACAGTTCACATAGTTAAGAAGACTGACATCATATTCAGCTCACAGAAGTGCCCAAGTCTTCCCTGTCCTCTTTGCTTCATTTCTTCCCCTGATGTTCTGATAGAAAGTCTTATCAGAGGAGTGGCAACTCTCAGAAACGAAGCAATGAAATCAGGTCAATTTCAAGTTTTCTATTATAGCCTTAAATGTGCTGCAAAAGGTCTGAATTTCCGTCTTTACCAGGAAATATCTTATACAGAGAAATTTTCTGTAACATATTTGAAATGGTAAAAATGGCAATTCTGGAAAAACTTCAGATGTTTTAAATAATCAGATACAAAAAAGAAAGAAATGCTGAAGCACTGAAAAAAAAAAGGAGATGCAAGAAAAGAATAATCAAAATCTGACAAAATCCATTTGCTTTGGTTAGTTTAGATTAACTTCTGTAGAAAAAAAAACACCAAGAAAGAAAATAAATCACAAGATAATGTTAGAAGCAAAATCAGTATGATCACCAGATGTGTCTCATTTCAGTTTGCTTCAGTTCCTCCCTTCCATGTACAAGACACTGGACAGTATCATTATTGAAAAAGGTTCCTCTGGCATTATCTTCAAATAAACTAACATTGATTTTTTTTTTTTTTTTAAATGGGCATGTAACACCAGAAGAGATACTGAAACAAGAAAAAATACAATCTTTAATGCAAATAAATCCAGATTAACAATTAAAGCATAGGGTTAATTAAGAAAGACATTTAATCACCTTTGATGCTATGTGACAATGTAAAAAAGATAAGCACAAAAAACTCCAGGGATTCTGCCAGAGCATGTTAAATTTAGTTGCTCATTCACTCATCCTTACTTATTATGAAGCTTCAACTAAAGTGTAACATCCTATTTTGCTTTAGAAACAAAAAGGAATTATATTTTAAGTTTAAGCAGAAAGCAATTAACTTCTGACAGCAATTTAAACGACTTTTCCAACTTCCTTTCCCACCCAGAAAAAAACTGTTAGGCATTTTTCTCTTGCACTTATTTATCTCAGTTCCATTTGGATTTTTGTTTTTTTAGATAAAAAAAACTAGGATGAAATAACATGTGTATGTTGGAGTGTGAGTTTACTTCACTGATAATAATTCTTTTTACTAAAGAACACTGTGCTTGAAACTGTTGACAACTGTTCTGCATCTCAGTGTTCTATAAACTTTGTTTCTTATTACTGGGAAATTAACACATTTTTATCATGGCACACTTACATGTGAATTTTAGCCTGATTATAAAGCTATAACAAAATTCAAAAAGACTTCTAGAGTTCATCATATTTCAATTATCTCTTTCTTATTTCACAGCTTACAGAAAAACATGTCATATAACTTTCTTCTCTATTATTCAATTTTATATAAACATTTTACTTACACAAATGGAGTCTTTTAATCCATCTAACTGGGAAATGCATTCACTTGTTTGAATAATCCAGGTCTCACATTTAAATCAGGTATATTGCATGCCTGTTTTTGCCTGTGCATATCCCCCTCACTCCTGAGGGACACCTGCACAGTGAAGAACAGACAGATCTTGTTGCTCCCTGATAAGGTCACCGAGGCTTAGCTATAATATAGCCTTGCTTAATCCTCATTGGTTTTGCCTACTGAGCACAAGGCTGTTTCCTTGACAACACAGCTGCAGTTGCCACAGCATCCAGAGCCACATGTGATGTCCAGGTTTAGGGTATGGCCCAGCTAAAAATCTATTATTCAATGCTATTTTCTATAAGTCATTTTAGGCTAAAAATAAAATTGGTGAAAATCTTCCTTACATCCTATTTATTCTGTTAATATTAAGTCCTTTGCTATTACTTACTTACAAAAAGATTTCCTATATTGGATGGACACTTCTGAAACTCAGGAGCTATGACAATTCTTGTCTTGGTGAGCACACAGTCTAAGGGTATTCTTTATTCAAGGCATGTTATTTGCATGGGGTGTGCACGTAAGAATTAATCATCACCTTGTGATGATAAAAAGGCAGATAGAATTAGTAAATACATTAAAAAATGCAGTAATAATCTGGAAAGTGGAAATATGACTAACAACATCACAAACAGGGAGACAATTTTACTTTTTGAAATGTTTTTTCAAAAAGTGACTGGCATAAATTATACCCAGGGAACTAGTTCTCAAGTTGAGAACCATGCAAGACATGCGAAGCCAATCCTATTTTTTAAGCCCCACCTCATAACTTAATGAAGGCAGTCAACTGTCTGTCCTGTTGATGCTAATAAGAGATTTGTCATCGAGCAGTATCACTACAATGACTTGGCATTAAAATCACTTATGGGCTTTGCCTGCTGAAATGGCTAAAGCATTAGGAAAGTGACCTAGAGAAGCTTCTTTCTGCTGTTTTATTGTAACTGAATTAAAAAGAGGTTATCTGATTTATAAATGCTCACAGTGTGTTTATCAGTTACATGACACAGTAACCTTGCCTAACTTGTGGTTTTGCTTAATTAACTCCACGTGTTCCTGGAGCTCTTAACACAGTAATTCATCCAGATTTAAGTATTTTCTGGAAATTTCAGGTATGGGTTCAAACTGCTAGATGTGTATGTATGTAACTGCTGAAAACCGTCTCGTCTATCCCAAGGGAAGTGGACACTGGCCAATACAAATATTTCAGAAGGAGAAGTATGGTTAGATCTTCTGGTCAGAAGTTGAAGGCAGATACACTGAAAGCAGAAGTAAAGTGCAGAATTTCAAGATTACTGACAATTAAGCATTCAAATAACTGCTGGAGGGCTGTGTAGAATATTCCAAGAATTCTGGATTATTTTCAAGGTTACACATTCTAGTTTAAATAACAATAAATGCATGGAAATTCTACAGCCCCATGCTACACATATGATAGCATTATTATCCGTAACTCATTACCAGGGAAAAGAAGTGTTCAGAATAAATTAGTACACAGTAATCTGTTGCACTAGCAATTTTAAAGATGCACATAATCTTGAGTTTCATAGGAACAGAGCAGACTTGCCCAAGAACTATACGTGAAAGGTTTCAGTGATCAGCTAATTATGTGTACTTTGCTTCTGTGAAACACAAGAACACAGAAAGTCTGGCTTCCACTGAGTTTGAGCTTAGCAAGACATGAAACTTGATACTCAGAGGTTACAGATATACTCATAACTTAACTGTGCCCAGTACCGCTCTCTGGCACTAACTGCCCTAGAACAGAACAAAGTAATTTGACTCTATTATCTTCCAAAACAGATTGTCTGCAAGCAAACTGCCAACTGGGAATGACCCACAGCCCCTACAAACTTTCAAGCTTTGGAAATGTTTAGCAATGTTCTGGGAAAAACTTTACTCCCTTATACAAATAATAAAACAGTTTTGGCATCTGACTTCCAGTGACAGGCAAAATTCTCTGGCACTGTGTAACTTACTAACATTCACATAACCAAGGAGTTGAGACCTCATGTGGCAGAAACCATCTGACTTCAGAGCTTGGGAGGTTGTCGTGATCCTGCATTTGACTGTCAATGAAGCAATGTCTTATCACTGTGAATGGCAGGACCAACCAACTTCTAGAACTATTATGAAAACCAGCCTCTTTCAAGCATTAGAAATAACAATAATAGTGCACTATGGTGCAAAATTTAAACCCAGAAATGCATGATTTCTGCAAGTAGAAACCAGAAATCCTCCAATATTTCATAAGCTATATGCCAAATTAGTGCTTTGAATCATGACTGAATCTTATTTAATAAAACAAGCTGAGAATTTGAAATTAGGCTGGAATGTGAAGATTTCACATGATTATTTTTTTTTCTCTGAGGTGAAGAAGCATTACTGCTACTCTAAATCAGTAGAGCTACGGAGCCTCTGATATTTGTCCTAAAAATATTTCAGAATGAGTATGAATTGAGGGTCAGCAAAAAGTACCTGAGATTGTGTGACAGCTGATCTGTAAAGCGATTTGTTCTACCTGAAAATATACGGCTGGGAATAATAAATGAAATATATCACATCAGGAAAAACGTGGAAAGGTGGAAAGGCGACAGTTAATGTCTGACAAGTCATAGTGATACAACACTGATAAACTCAGATGCTGCAGGCTGTAATTTACAATGTTCTACCAGTTTCACTTAACACATTCCAGATCTTCTCTGGGTATATGATATGTTCCAAATAGTTAGATTTAGACATTTGGATTAAAATTCCAGTTCCACAGAAATCAAGAGCAAATCTACAATGAAAGACTAGAAATGGATATAGCCAGGTGGGGAAAAATGAAGCCATGAATACAGTGATCAGTATTGTAGTCTATAATCTCAGCAAAACTTTGATCTCAAACCATTACGAACTTTGTGCAGGCAGCAGAGCAAAAGTGGTAGTAAGAAGCCACCGGATATAAAGGGATTACTGAATGTTTACACAAATTCCTATCAAATGGGAAAGATAACATGAGAGAAAGAAAAAAAATAGCATTTGAAAATTTATCAAGTGGGCTATAATGGCTGGCATAGTAAGAGAGGCAGGGATACAGGTAGGGAGGGAGCACTGGGGCTCCAAAGTGAAAGGTTTAGGAACAGGTTTAAAGGTGAATAGAGAAAGGAGATGGTGACAAACTACATCCTGCAGCAATGTTTTAGATAAATACACATGGAACAAGGCTACATTTTTCAAACTTAAGAAAAAGGATTTTACAATAATTAAGATAAATGGCGAAACGAGAAAACAAACATATCAGTTCTGTAACTGAATAAGCAAAGTGCTTTTTTAGAAACACTCTTCAGTAAGTATAGGAAAAAAAAAAAACGATACAGTATAGCCAGCCAGATAATTACTTGTACTACATCAAAGTTATACAGTACTGCAATGTATAGAATAGATCCCATATAAAATGACTTTATTGGTTTAAATTTATTCAAACAATGATGACAGAAACTTTGTGTTACCAGACTTTATATCCAACATCAACTATCCTTCCACATCATTCCATTCTAACATAAAAACAAAAAGCTGTTAAAAATCTTTAATTGTATGCTAATTTGACAAAAAGGCACTATGTGCCCACATGAGTTTTAATTCAACCTGCACTCAGCAAATTCATTACTAATGATGGTGGAAAAAGAAAAAGCTGAAGGTGGCACTCAGGCTCCAGTACCACGTGACAGATGGATTATCAGGATCAAGGAAGAAACAGGAGAGGGAGATAAGTCTGGAGAAACAGGAACAGTTCTATTTTGTCCCCTGTTGAACTGGAACTTTATACTAGATGTCCACAGAGAGGTGTCTGAGTGATTTTAGTTTAGATGAAGCAAAATTGAAGTAAGTAAAGAAGCAGATAATAGCTTGACCTCATAGTTAATGGATTTGCAATGTCCGAGCCTGAATAAGGCATTGCAATGTACATTGTGGTAAAAACACTTAGAAGAGAAGGATTTAATCAGCTGAGAACACAGTTTGTTTCTTAGCAACACAGGTCACCAAGAATACATAACTCCACTCATACAATGGTTTTCCTATTGAATTATTATTGGCCCTCTATGTTAGGGAGTGTTCTAAATGTCTAGAACTTAAAAATGGTGACAACAGGATTGAATGTGTATAGATAAGAACCGTGGGTAAGGCCAACAAGGCAGATACCATGGTGGGAATCTGTTATAGACCACCCAACCAGGATGAAGAGGCAGATAACATATTTTATAGACAGATGGGAGAAGTCTAATGATTGCTAGGCCTTGTTCTCGTGGGGGACTTCAGCTTACCAGATGTCTGCTGGAGATATAACACAGCTGAGAGGGAAATATATGAGGTTCCTGGAGTGTGTTAAGGAAAACTTCCTGACAGGTGGTGAGCGAGCCAAATAGAGAAGGCACCCAGCTCGACCTGTTGTTTGTGAACAGAGAAGGACTTGCGGGTGATGCAACAGTCGGAGGCCATCTTGGGCATAGCGATCATGAAATGACAGATTTTCAATTTTCAGAAAAGCAAGGGAGGGGTTAGCAGAACTGCCACCTTGGACTTCTGGAGGGCAAACTTAGGTCTATTCAGGAGCCTGTTTGACAGAGTCCCTTGGGAGGCAGTCCTGAAGAGCAAAGGAGTCCAGGAAGGTTGGAAATTCTTCAAGAAAGAAGTCTTAAAGGTGCAAGAGCAGGCTATCCCCATGTGCTGAAAAACGAGCCACTGGGGAAGAAGGCCAGCCTGGCTGAAAACAGAACTATGGTTGCAACTCAGGGAAAAAAGGAGAGTTTATGATCTTTGAAAGAAAGCACAGGCAACTCCGAAGGACTACAAAGATGTTGTGAGGCTACGTAGGGAGAAAATTACAAGGGCCAAAGCCCAGCTATAACTTAATCTGGCTTCTGCTGTTAGGGACAATAAAAAATGTTTCTATAAATACATTAGCAAATAAAGGAGAATCTCCATCCTTTATTGGATGCGGGGGAACACATAATGATCAAGGATGAGGAAAAGGCTGGCATACTTAATGCCTTCTTTGCCTCAGTCTTTAGTAGCAGGATCACTTGTTCCCTGAGTACCCAGCCCCCTAAGCTGGATGACAAGGACAGGGAGGAGAATAAGGCCCCCATATTCCAAGGGGAAATGGTAAGTGACCTGCTACACCACTTTGACACACACAAATCTATGGGGCCAGATGGGATCCACCCAAGGGTACTGAGGGGGCTGGCAGAAGTGCTCATCAAGCCCCTTTCCCATCATTTATCAGCATTCCTGGCTAATCATGGAGGTCCAAGTTGACTGGAGGCTAGCAAATGTCTGTTAGTCTAACTTTGGTGCTGGGGCATGTTATGGAACAGATCATTTTGAGTGTTATCACACATCACAAACAGGACAACCAGGTGATCTGGCCCAGTCAGTATGGGTTTATGAAAGGAAGATCCTGCTTGACCAACCTGACCTCTTTCTGTGATAAGATGACCCGCTTGGTGGATGAGGGAAAGGGTGTGGATGTTGTTTACATGGACTTCATTAACACTTTTTACACTTTTTCCCACAGCATTGTCTTGGAGAAACTGGTTGCTCACGGCTTGGATGGGCACACGCTTCGCTGGGTAAAACACTGGCTGGCTGGCTGGGCCCAAAGAGTTGGGGTGAATGGAGTTAAATCCAGTCGGCTGCCAGTCACAAATGGTGTTCCCCAGGGCTTGGTATTGGGGTCAGTTCTGTTTAATATCTTTATCAACGACCTGGATGAGGGGATCAAGTGCACCCTCAGTAAGTTTTGCAGGGTCCTGCACTTGGGTCACAACAACCTCCTGCAGCACTACAGGCTTGGGGAGGTGTGGCTGGAAAGCTGCCTGGTGGAAAAAGACCTGGGGGTGTTGGTCAACAGTCAGCTGAATATGGGCCAGCAGCATGCCCAGGTGGCCAAGAAGGCCAATAGCATCCCCGCTCGTATCAGAAACAATGATTATCCCCTGCACTCCGCATGGGTGAGGCCGCACATCAAATACTGTGTTCGGTTTTGGACCACTCAATACAGGAGGGACATTGAGGTGCTGGAGCGAGAAGGGCAATGAAGCCGGTAAGGTCCTGTGCTGAGTGGCTGAGGGAACTGGGGCTGTTGAGTCTGGAGAAAAGGAGGCTGAGGGGAGACCTTTTCACTCTCTACAATTACCTGAAAGGAGGTTGTAGCGAGGTGGGGGTTCGTCTCTTCTCCCATGTAACAAGCTATAGGACAAGAGGAAACAGCCTCAAGTTGCACCAGGTGAAGTTTAGAATGGATATTAGAAATAATGTCTTCACAGAAAGGGTTGTCAAGCATTGGAAAATGGCTAACCAGGAAATTGGTGGAGTCACCATCCCTGGAGATATTTAAAAGACATATAGATGTGGTGCTTAGGGACATGGTTTAGTGGTGGTTTTGGCAGTGTTAAGTCTATGGTTGGACTCGATGATCTTAAAGGTCTTTTCCAACCTAAATGATTCTAAGAAATTACTATATACCTGTTCTGGCTAGGAGCTAGAGTAGTATGTACAGATGTCTTACTGGGTCACAAAAAACAGCCAAGTTAACCATCTACATCTATGTGAATAAAATGTAAACTGAGTCATCTTTTAATCAAAAATTACTCATAATCAAATCCATTCTGACATTTTCAGATCACCAAACTTTTAAGGATTGAGCAAAGAAATATACCAACATTTGCCAGCTAAACAAATAGCCCCCACTTTCTTTGCTTCTCTTTTCTCTCTCAAAACACCTTCTTTTCTTATGAATGCGCTCTGAACTAAAAAGCCTTTGCTGCATCTGTTTTGTTTTTTTAATGTACCGATTTGTTTTTTCTACGGCTTCACACTTAAGATTCTAGTAAAAATGGTGATTTATTTTCTTTTCCAGAAATAATTAACCAGAACCTCTCCCGCTTACTTTTTGCACAATCAAGTTTACTAGTCATTGCTTGCTTTCTTTGGGAAAGTAGCATTCTTATTCTACACAGCATGTCCTATCCAGAAAAACTGCTTTTACAAGAATTGCATCAGTAATGGTTGTGTTATCTCTATCCAGAACCTGATTATTAATGATTTTATCTTACTGCTTTACATACTTGTTAGCTTGAAGGTGTTGAAGGATTTCCAGGCTTTTAATGTGCTAGCAATACAGCATGCACATGCTTCATTCTACGTAATGACAGCGACAGTGAAAATGCTTATCATACATCAGTAATTTATGAGAACACTGTGATAAATTCAGGTTCAGTAAACTGTTTGCTAGCAAATTTCTGTTTATGTTAACAAAATATGTTAGGAAAGAATATGGTCGTTACTTACTGTGATATTCATGCCTTTTTAAAATTTAAATTATATCTAGCTCAGTAATGACAATACTTCAGAAAATTGCCTATGATAAAGATAACATTTTAGGGCCTTAATCTTAACTTCTTTGATCACAGGGTTAAATCTTACACATATTTTTCTACGTAAATATGTTATATTATTCTGATTGCCATAAATGAGCAGATTCTTAAAGAGCTGATGAAAGAACTTGCTGGACGTCATAATGCCAGGGCAGAACTATTTCCCTTAAACTCACACATTCTCTTCTTTCATTTGTGAAGGTATCCTAGCTATTTAGATTAGGAATTTTACCTACATTGCCAAGACCTGATGTAAAACTCATTATAGTATGAAAACTTTGTGGGAACAGAATGAGTTTTACAGACTGGTTAAAATGTAGAATTTCAGGGCTTCTAGTACTTCTGAAATATGAAATAAATATGAAA
>JAOXNO010000020.1:14085522-14095721 GCA_028565335.1 Limnodromus scolopaceus
TTCCCGAGTCCTTTCGGGCCTCTCCGCCTTCCCTCGGCCTCTCCGTCTCCGGGAAGCCCCCTCTAGCTCAAGTTTAACGTTTCAGCACTCACCGCTGCCGCTGTCGCTGTCCGCGTGGTCCGGGTGAAGCTCGCGCTATGTTTTCAACACTACTCCACATGTGTCCATTTATTTTTATTGGAGAAGAAATATGATAAATTGTTGTGAGGGTTAATAGATTATGTAGACCTTTTTTTATAATTTCCTATATTTTGGCTGGTTAGATATCAAGTGGATTGATACAGTTAATATAGAAACTTTATTCTAACTCTGTGTACTTTCTGTTGATTGTATACAATTAGCTGCAATTAGGGGTTAACTTTTACTGGCAGATACACTTTGTGTGTGTGCATGTATCAAGATGTATACAACCCAATGTGTTCTCTATTTTTTCTAAAAGTTTTGCCTAGTACAATGCAGTTACATGTACTGCAGTATGAAACCTAAGCCAAAATGTGTGTCAAATTACTTTAAGGAAGTTCTCTGTGGTTTTATTACGCTCATGTCTTAGTATGAGATAAATGTCACAACCATGCTTATTGCAGGAAGTTGGAATTGTAAATAAGTTTATGTTCTCATTTGTTACTGTTGTTGTAATTGTTATATTGTTGTTTTAATCATATAGGGCTGCAAATGCAAAACTTAACAATTTTTTTCGCCTGGAGCCTACATTTCACCTCCTTGGTGTACAGTTTAATGAGAATGTGGCCCAAGACATCATGACAGGACAACATGGGGCTGCAACAAAGCTTTTATATGAACTGTATATTGCTTTAGAAAAAAAGAGAAAGACAAAGCTCACTGGAGTAGCCATGGAAGCAATGAGACCTGCAGCAACTGCAAAGCTTAAGTCTATTGAAAGTACTTTGTATCGAGAGGTAACTATGCCTATTTTGTATAAATACATAGAAAAAAAGTTAGCATATTTACATGTACCTCTCAAGCATGTTGCATGCTTCCCCTCCCCACTTTTTAAATCTCCTATTCAAAACCCAACAAGAAGGAATACTTTGCTATGGTTTATACATAGACAGTGGGATTACACAGTTTATGTGTGACTCATGAGGGTATTGTTTATGTGTTTTGTGTTCCTATGTTTTAGCTCATTCTCTGTTACCTGCTCTGTTTTTGAGCTTTCTCCAGACTTAAAATACGTATAGCAGCAAAGGCTAGTAGTTGTTCAGCAGCTGCCATTTTATTAATTTGATGAGTACATATTGCAGAATGCAGTGCAGCATAGGTGTCAATTTATACTAATTTTACCTCCAGGAAACCTATTTATAACTGTGTTGAGCTTTGTGCCACAGTGGTTTGGTTCCTTCTGTTGCTCATCTCTCCATATATTTATACTACACTCCAGACTGCAACAAACAGATGCTCAACAATATAAAGAGGGAAAAAAAAAAAAGGGAAAGAAAGTATTTAAGAGGAAGTCAGTGTTGATATAGTGGATTCCGTTAAAGATGTTCTTCTTGTCTTCAACGGTAATGTTAGGCATGTGCATGAATCAAATTCAGCTGGGTGAGATTTCACATTTTATTTCTGGCACACTTCCTAAAAAATAGTCTATAAGCAGAAAGTTTACCAAAGAGTGTAAGGATAGTACTAAACAGTCGAAACATCCCTTCACCTATAAAGGGATAGCTTAAAGAAGATAAAGCAAGTGAGAGTAGCTCCTGTCAACAGGTAGGTTTAGAATGGCATTTGAATCACAGAATAGATGACATTAGAAAGGGACTCTGGGAGGTCACTTAATCCACCCCCCCTGCTCTAAGCAAAGTGAACTAGAGCAGGTTGCTCAAGACCTTGTTCAGTTGGGTTTTGAATATATCAGACGATGGAGGCTTCACAACCTGTCTGGGCAAATTGTTTATCACCCTTTCAGTAATGTTTTTGTCTCATGTTTAAGTTGAATTTTCTGTATTTCGGTTTGAATAGAATAGAATAGTTCCAGTTGGAAGAGACCTACAACCACATCTAGTCCAACAGCCTGACCCCTTTAGAGATGACCAAAACTTAAAGCATGTCCAAATGTCTCTTAAATACTGACAGGCTTGGGGCATTGTCCACCCCTCTAGGAAGCCTGTTCCAGTGTTTGACCACCCTCTTGGTAAAGAAATGCTTCCTAATGTCCTGTCTAAAGCTCTCCTGGTGTGTTCCCATGTTTCCTGGCATGGGATGCCAGGGAAGAGAGCTCAGCACCTGCCTTTCCATGTCCCCTCTTCAGGAAGGTGTAGAGAGCAATGAGGTCACCCTCAGCCTCCTTTCCTACAAACTAAAAAAAATCTGGCATTGTTCAAGTTCAAATCTGCATGTACTTTTCAATGGAGCTAGTCCTGTTTTTCTGAAAAATATTTGACCATGTTTAGATGTTGTTTTGTGTACATTAACACAGGAAAACACAGTTTGAAATTACTATTGCAAAATTATCATATTTAAATATATTTCATACTGTTTCTGACTCTTCATTGCTTGATGTTTAAATGTAGCGTTTGAAAACTTTAACACCACGTCAGACTGATTTACAACTACAGCAGATTTCCGAGCATTTTGAAATAAAATCTAAGGCAACAGAAGATAAAATAGCTCATATACATATTGCAGAACAACAGAAAATTCAGAAGCTCCAAGAGGAACAAAGAGCCCAAGACACTGAAATGGTGACTACTTTCTTTTTGTAGACTTCTGAAGAAGTATTTTCTCAAGATCATGAACATAATAAGTTAGTTAAAGCCAGTGTGAAGGCATGTTAATTCTGTGGTACCCAGTCGTGTTTTACAAAAACAAATAAAAGGAGTATGCATGGCAATATAAAGCCAATTTAAAGATATAGATATGAAGCCAATATACTGTATTAAGACCCTTAAAACCATTAATATTTAAAAATCACTTAACGTTAAATTGAGAGTATTTGCATCTTGTCATACATTGAAAATATTTATAGATTTGTAGACAAAGTGTAAATTTCGCAACTCTATGTGTTTAAGATATCCTTGTAAAAGGTTTTCTTAATTTGTGAAGAAAAGATAAAAAAGAAAAAAAAGAAAGAAAAGAAAAATAAAAGAAATCATTCAAAAGACACAGGAAAGGGGACCAATAGTGAGTATGCCTCAGAACATTATGTAGTTTTGTGTAGCTGTTCTAATAAAGTGAAAACAAGAACTAATTTCTTAATACATGGGAACACTCACCCAAAGTACAGCCTGTAAAGCTGCCTAGGCTGTAAGGCTATAAGGCTGTAAGGCTTCCTGTAGAGGAACTGGCCAGCTAGCTAAGGGATTTTGAACGACAATGGAAGTTAAGTTGACTAATTTGAGATGCATTTAATGTTGCTAATTAAAGGGAGAGACTCTTACTGTAGTTATTTAGCTGTTCTATTGCCATGAAAAAGAATGAAAAAAAAAAGTCCCTTCATGTAGCTAGAAAATACAAGCAATATCCAAAATATTCAAAGTAATTTTTTTTTTAAAAATTATTAATATCTTATTTGGTGTATTTTGTATTTATTTTTTAACTGTCTTTGTGAAAACCCTTTTTTTCCACTTAATTCCACCTCTAACTGCATGTATCTATAGTGTACTTTTAACTAGTGTAATTTAAATGTTTGTCGTTATTGCCTAATGGTAGTCTCAGTTTCTGTACCAGAAAACTGCAATTTTCAGTTTCTGTGCTGAATTCTGACCTGAAACAGGTATCACACGAGAGCTAAAATTTGCTACAAGCCTTTAAATGCCTGTTAGGTACTGACTGTAAACTGATTTTTCTTTACAGATGGGCTTCTATTGCACTGCAGTATTTGTTAATGCAGACATAATATATATAGATGTACCAATTTCTGATAATGGTACTTAAAATATATATCTTTATCCTCAAATATTGTGAACATATACTAGCATATTGCTGTCAAATTATTCAGAATGTAGAATGATACTTTAATTTAAAATGCATTTTACAACACCTACTTCTTGATGTAAAAATGGTGATTTATGAGTACAGTGGCTGAGAATTTTATTAAGACAAGGTTTAACTGTGGACAAAAGATAAAGAATTTTCTGCTTTCATGGTATTTTAGTGATCCACTTTGAAAAAAAAAAAAAAACCGAAAAGTCTTTTGCTCAAGCCTGGAGCCTGATAAGCTCGTATACTTTCTTCCTGGAAGATTTTTTTTCCTCATGGCTTAATTGCTTTTACTTCATAGCTATATAGGCAGTGTATTAGGGCCACATGATATATTTTGTTTCAACTCAAGTATCTGAACACAAGATCTTGAATATTCAGCATCGTATAGGAAGAAGGAGACAAAATGAAATAATGGCCAAGATTCAAGCAGCCATTATACAGATTCCAAAGCCACCACCAAGCCATACCATAAAAGCCATTGAAGCAAAAAAAATCTTAAAGATGAAAAGAGAAGCAGAGGTAACTATCATCTACATTATTTTAATGTTAATTATATGAACTTGCAAGACACATGATTTCTAGGAATATTTACACTTAAAATACTGTACGTGCACCACCCAAAATCTGCTGATATAACTGTTAGAAGGATATACTGGATTCAGCCAGTGAAAATTAGACAAAATATTAATATGATTATGATTCTGCAGTTGTTACTTGGTAAAAATTTGGTTTGATGTAAGAAAAAGTTCTTGTTGAATAAATACCATAGGTAGGTAGTAATTTAATTGCTGACAGTATTTTAGCTTCTAGTCTACTGAGCAGAATATGTGAAATAAAAGCACTGTTTCCTTTTTATTTGTGCATGATGAAGTTTTGCATCATAATGTATGAAATCTTCTGTAACATTATAAACTGCTCTATCAAAAATGTAAGAACTGAAGTTGACTATAGTCTTAGATCAAATCAACAGATGGCAATGCAGGCGAAAAAATTTCTGTATTATCTAGTAAACTTACAGTTCATGGATTGTATTGTCATCAGGAGTGCAAATTTTATCAGTTTTTACAGCTGCACAACTGTGACAGACACATTTAAATGTAGAGTGTAGGAACATATTTGCTTGAGTAACTATCAGGGATAAATTAAAGCTATTAAATCTAAAGCAGCTCAGAGCCCAGTACATCTTGGTTCAAATCCCTGAATGGTGGAAATTATATAAACAGCTATAGTCCTATGTAAGAATTATCCTGCAAAATGAACAGCTGCAAAATCTTAGCATTTTCAGGCCATTGGACATAGGTAGAACTAGGAAAAGGGGAGGAGGGAAGGAAAGGAAAGGAAAGGAAATGTAGAAGAAGAAAGTAATCTTGCTATTTTTTCTTGATCTAGCTGATGCTTAAAATATTTTCAGAGTAAATATTTCTGTTATACTAACATGACATAAAAATAATTCCCTAATACTTGGTCTGTTGAACCTTCCTTCTGATGCTTTGTGCAGGGAAAAAAAAACATTAAATTTTGTGTTATTTCTTCAGGATACATACAAGGAGATTAAAAAGTTTGAGAAGTCTATGGCAGGAAATGCCTCTGTAGTATACAGCCAAGTCACTGACAGGTAATATTTGGGTTTTATATTGTTATGATTAGACAGGATCCTACCTCAGGTGCCTACTATCTATCTAGACAGCTACTTGAGGAAAATGTAAAGGCTTGTTTGGTTTAAACTGTAATTGTCCTACTAGCACTGCAAATTTTCCAACTCCTGCCCCCTTAGAGTGTTTTTACCTTACCTTTAGTTGTAGTAGGGGTGGCTCAAACTTCCTTCTCTCCTTTTTGCTATATGTGCAGCAACAAAGGACACAAGGTGCATCTCTTCTCTGTTCATTTCAATCACTGAGTCTGTAAGGTCAGTTAGACTTGCAGGGAGGCAAGAATGTTGAGGATGTACATGCACAATAACATATTTCAAAGAGAACGGAGAGAAACAACCTTTCTCCTTAGACTTATTTGTATGTTGAATTTTTGTGAATAATTTTAAGTAATAGTCATTCTGTCACCTTTAGTGATAAGTATACCATGCTTAGAAGAGGTGGCACTCATGCGTACTGCTGCGGACACTTATATGTAAACAACCTGTGTTTCATAACTCTGCAAAACTGCACTCAAAGTGTATGGATATATTGAGGAGTAACCCATCTTTCTTTGATACTCTGTGAGACTTCCTAATTTCCCGTTTCTTCAGAATTTGGCTTCATATTAACAAATGTACTAATTGACAGTTGGTTCAGGTTAATGCTGGAGCACTCCTCTGGAGTTAGTTGTTCTTGTGGGGCACAAGAGCATCAAGAAGTAGTAACAGTGCTATTTTTGTGCATTTGTCTAGACTTGCGCATAACTGTACAGAGATCTGTATAAAAACACCTCCAAGAACCGTAATTCCTATAAAGTCAGTGATCTTTTTCTTTTTAATTTTTTCAATCAGTGATATACAAAAATCATTGCAAACACAGAAGTTGCAAGAAACAACTCTAGAAACTACAGCTAAGACAGCAACTGAGCTGTTAAATATTTATTCAGATGATGAATATATAAGAAAAATTCAAAAACGTTTAGAGGAAGATACGTTTGCTAGAGAACAACGAGAAAAAAGACGACGAAAAATGCTAATGGAACAATTAATAGCACATGAAGCTGAAGAGGTGAGAAAATGTATGCTGAAGTATATAACCCATGCAGAAATAGTAATCTAAAAATTTGTAATCTAAATTACTAAAAATTAGTAATCTAAAAATCATATAAAAAAAGAGTATTTTTGGCAGGTTGAATAGAGCTTGGAGGGGGTAAAGGGAGGCATATACACTTATCTCTGGAAATAACTTTTATGCCAGCTGTTGTCTTTCCTTGAAAAATATGGAGGGTTGTTCATTCTTCCTTGCCACCTCTATGTCATATTTCATCCTTACAAATCATAAAGGATCAAATGAAGGCAGCAGAGCTAAGATTATTAAATACCAGTTGAAGACTGATGCTTTCTAATCCCTCTGCCAAAGTTGAACTTTAAATAATCAAAATGTATACCTGTTCTGAAGAAGATACTTATTAAAAAACAGCAAACATGTCATTACTTGGTTGAAAACCTGGATTTACAAATGTCTCATGTAAAGTTTTGGATGAATTCTGAAGTGGTTGTTCTGGGTGATATGAAGAAGCAAATCACTTATTTTTCAGATCAGAGCTTTGATTTTTGTTTTGTTACGGAATAGAAGATGAGTCTCTGGAGGATGTCTGTGTTGTGTCTGAAAATGGATTTTGCAGGTTGTTCCATTTGAATCCCATCAGTAAAGCACAAGGCTTTTCAGATTGCTCCTCAGACACTCCTCATTCAAAAACCAGCTCCTAAGATTACTGACTTCACAAATTTTCTCTTTTATAATGATTGTATCAAAACAGAACCTTGTAACTTACTGAGTTTCTATTATTTCTACATATCTTTTATCTTATTATGGCACTGTGAGACCTTAGCGTAGATCATATGGGTTGAACCCGATATAGCCAAGCATATCTCCACTGCTGTTGCATAATTATAGCAGTTCAGATGTGTGGCATCTCTGAAAAGGCAAAGTATGAACTTTATATGTGTATATATACACACACACATATATATAAAAGCATTGACATGTAACGTTTGGAGACAGCTTTGGAGTTGTTAAGAAAAAATTAAATTTCTAAAGAAATTAGATTACTTCTCAATATCTATACCAGGCCTGTATTCCATGTAAAACACCTGTAGGACCTTAGGCCAAGAGTCTGTCTATCTGTGTATCTTGTCTCTGAGCTCCTGTTCAAAGAGATTCTATATCATGTTCTTGTTGATATGTGTAGGCCACGAAGCAGTTTTGTAACCCAGTCGTCTGAAATCACCGTAGTCCCCAGACTTATTCTTTACCTGCTATTAGCTGTTGCAGCCCCAGCACAACCCCAGCAGCCTGGACTTGTGGTTCCTATAGCCATAGCCATGAGTTGATGGCTACGTGGCCAGCAGCAGTCACTGGGGCATTTGTTGGATATAGCAGTTCTAAGCCAGCAAAGCCAGCCAGTGCTGTAGAGGAAGTCAGGCAGCTGGTCCACCTATGGCTGTAGTACCAGCTTTCTCAGTTTGACATGGAGGAATTGTTGCAATGTCCTGCCAGTCAGACTGGCTCCAGTGAGGCTCTAAAGCAAGGGAAAAGTAACAATAGTGTTCCTAACTTCCCAGGAAGAAAAATCAGTATTGATATAGGAACAACAAAAGTCATAGACTGCAGGAATTAGAAGGAAACACAAGTGAGCGCTTGACTGGAAGAGTAGTCAGACCAGATCAGAGAATCTATTTAGTGGTAATTTGGTTCTAAATTAGCAGAGGAAGAGGTGTCTGGTTGGAACTCCGTGAGATTTCAGAAATTAGATGTTACTTGACAGAGAAGTTTAAAGCAAACTGAGATATTATCTTTAAAAAATAAGTAAATGTAAAAAGTAGTTGAAAATTACTTTCTCCTTCCATTGCACATTGAACCAGAGAGGATTTGCAGACCGAAGTTGTAGCTTTCATATGGACATTAGGTCAGAATTTTACCTATAGTGCATAAAACTTGAACGCAGCACATGGGATCATTTAGAGTCAAATGAATTTCATCCCTTCAGAATGCTTTCATGTGTTTCGTGTCCATACGTATCGACCTCTAGTAAAAGAATCGTATTCAAATTCTTGAGTTCACTCGACCACACTACAGTTGGACCCTTGGAGAAAAAATAATTTACAATTATGTGACACTTCTCTATGGGGAACACAGGGTCATACCAATCAGATTTTCACAGGCAGGAGTTGAAAGTGTTTGACAGCAACATCACTTCATCCCAATTAAGTCTTTGATCTCCACCATTTCAACAAAGTATTTGCTCTAAGTACTCATTATTTTTAAATACTCTGTTCAGTTTTTATCTCTCTGAGTTTGAAAGGTTGTCAAGAAGAAATTACTGTCAGCAATAAATTGAGAAGATAAAAATGGGAAGGGAAATTAATTGTTAATGCATTATTGCTTGCCAACCAAATGGATTTATGTATGCTAAGCTGTAAGTTTTGGTCATAAATTTTATGACTACACAATAGGACAGAGTTGTTTCATTTGTGTGTAAATTAAAAAGGAAACAAAAAAATAGAAAAATGTGATATAGTAATCGCATGAACATGAAACATAAACACATTGATGTTTGACCACTGGATGCCACTGTTGTCTCAAGTAGGTAAACTGAAAAAAAAATTAGCATTATGCTTTCTCAGTAGTAGTTTTTCAAACTCTTACTAAGATGTCCCATTTATGATATTTGTGATTTCTTCAGACACTTCACAGTTGATGTAAAAGTTGATGTAAAGAGTTAGGTCAAAAAATTGTACTACCATGTTTATTTTATCTTCTGTCAACCCCAGAAGTTTCAATTTTTTCAACCTTACATTTTAGTACTTTGTCCACACCTGTTTGTATGAAAGATAGCTACCAATGCTTCATTCCCTTATCTAATAAGCACCCTTTTTGAAATTATGAGTTTGGTGTTCTGAATCTTAATTTATCCATTGTGTAGCTCTGAATTGATTGTCTTTTCACATATTCTTGTTCATTAAAAATTTACTGCTTCCTCTTCTTAGGCCTACTCACCGTGTCAAAATATTTTATCACTTAGAATATGAAAGTTCTCTACCCTTCAGTTAACACAGAAAGTCTCTTTGAGCTGCTCAGAAGTGTTCTAAAGAAGCATCTTCCCATTTCCTTTGTAAAGAGCACATTCATGTAGATTAGGTGCTTTGATTTCTCACTGAGCCAACTGTTTGCACTATCCAGTTTATGGTTTGTACCACAAATGGCGACTCTGTTAGGGTGGCTCCTTCAATCCCCTGTGAATTAAGACTGAAAGATCCTCTGTTGGAGTATTTATTGCTGTACTAGTCCATGGTTGAGGGTAAGCAGTTGCAGCTAAAAAAAACAGTAAAGGATATTGACTTGTAATAGGAAGCAAAGTCTGTGTATCCTCTACTCTTCTTTGAAATTTTAATGAAATCCAAAAAAGCAGTGGATAGAACTGAGGCAGCAAATGACATCCTGTCTCCTTTTATTGCCTGGACTTCATGAATGTAAAAGACAAATAAACACTTTGCAGGGGTTCCCACATGGTTGCAGCCTGTCTCTGACAGCCTCTCTATGCCCCACCAGAGACACACAGCCCATCCT
>JAOXNO010000020.1:14096161-14110756 GCA_028565335.1 Limnodromus scolopaceus
AATATAAAGGGCATATAAAGGTGTTACTATTGCATTATTTTCCATTTCAGTTGTGTGCATGATGATTATTTGGTGTGTAGATAAATACTGTACAACAGTACACTACAAATAGAGTACAAAACAATTTGACTAAAATAAGCAAAAGGTTGAGAGGTTTTTATATCAACTCAGTCCTTTCAAGTCACCAGTATTTGATTGGAATGTACTTTATTCCCAGCAATTGTGAAGGGAGAGGAACTTAAGACTATGCAATGAGTTTTGTTTGAAAAATATTGGCTTCTCCCTAACATCAACATCTACATTAATTAGAAAGTAATAAAGTTTGATTTTTCATTTGTAGGTGAATTTAAGTAATGTGTTCTCACCTCTCTGTCACAGGCAGATAATGGAAAATAAACCAAATTGAAAGAAAATAGAACTAATACTTTATTTTGGGTTGGTTTTCCTGCTACTGCTAACTGACTTTACCTGTTCCTCTGTTCTTGGGGAAATGAATTTGAAATCTTAAGAAAAGTTCCTGATTTTAGGTCTTTAAATTTGAATATGTCATAGCAGTTTTGCTGCATCTGAAACAAATGTCCAGGAAACCATAACTGGCTCTAAAATTCTGCTTTAGGAGTGATATTTGGCCATGGGGCTTGAAAAGCAAGCTGATGCTTTTGCTTAGAACTCAGTAGTAGTCCTGAACTGTGAAAGCAGTGAGGCAAAACTAGGTTAGGTTAAGCATTAATTTTGATACCAAGAACCGTCTAGAGAAGTGTAGTAGTGAGAAGATAACTATCATGTTTTGACAAGTACTTTGAAAAGTCCTGTGTTCTGAATGCTTCCTTGTATTCCCAGTCTCCTGAAAGCAGAAGGGAGGAGATAATTACCTAAATCCCAAGACAGAAGGAAAAAGTTCAAACCCGTAGAAGAATAGACTGATCAAGGATCCAGCAGAGTATGGCTGAGAATGGGGGCTGGTGAAGAGCGGGAATGAGTTAATGATTTGAAGAAAGAGTATATCTTTACATACAGAAGCAATTATTTGAAATATGCTACAGTTTCTTTGTGTACAGGAAATTTCCAAGTTAAAATTGAGTTAGTCTGAACAAACGTATTTTTCCTGAGTATCTCAGTTAAGACGCAGTTAGAATTCACTTCTAGAGTTCCACAATTATTACATAGTTAACAAAAGTAATACTGATAAATAGATAGATATGTTCTGGATTTATATATCAAATGAGGAGGTAAATACTGTTATATGACTGCATTCATGTTTCTCATATGAGACACTGATAAGTTGTCTCTGAAACAGTTTATAAACTGTGCTTAATACTATTCTGCTTCTCTGGAGACATTCAAAACACGCTTGGACAAGTTCCTGTGCAATGTGCTCTAGGTAGACCCGCTCTGGCGGGGGGGTTGGACTAAATGATCTCCAGAGATCCTTCCAACCCCACATGATTCTATGATTCTATTTTTTTTTTATCTTTTAGGAAGCTTACCGTGAGGAGCAACTTATTTACCGACTAATGAGACAATCTCAGCAGGAGCGAAGGATTGCTGTTCAACTCATGCATGTTCGACATGAAAAAGAGGTGTTAAGACAAAACAGAATTTTCAGGGAGAAACAATTTGATGAAAGACGACTGAAAGAGTTACAGGAAGCTCTTGCTAGAGAAGCGGTAAAAAATTATTTGCTCCCTGAATAGCTGCAGGACTGTTACAGTACCTTCCTGATATAAAATGGAACTTGTCAACTCTAAGAATTTAGGACTTTTCTAGGGACAGGGTGATTTAATGATGAATATATTCTTTTATCTATGTTCAATGTTACAACTAAGTTAATAACGGAAAAAGCGAGCATCTTAAAGTCTAATTTTGCTCTTTTCTTCCAAACCAATTTTAACATTGTACGAAAATATCTACACTGAGTACACTGAGTTTAAAAGGCACAGCCTTGCAGACCCAAAATGACAAAGGACAATGACATAAGATTTCAAGAATCATATTTTTCATCTCTTTTAGATGTAATCTGTTAATACCCATTTTTGACAAATGCTGGAGGAGTTTCACTCAGGAGTGCTAATTTCTATCTTGGAGCTTGGAGTTGATTAATACATTAAAAGGACTCATAATCCTGTGGTAAAGTGCCGAGTGCTACGCTCATACTAGGCCATAATGTGATGGTAGAAATCTTATTTTGCTCCTGCCAAAAATGATTAGCAGCTCCAAATCCTCCAACACACCTGGAGTCTTATGTAATCAGCAGCTATAGCTATTGATTACAACATCTCTTTAAGTATGCTTTCAGCCAAAAGGGACACACCAACAAAGGAACTACTGAAAATTTTCTACCATGGCCACAAATCTTTCTCAAAGATTGAACAGCATGAATATCAAATATCAAATTATTTGCAGATCAGAATCTTGTAAGTTAAATTACTTGTCCCGTATTCTAAATGAGTATTCTATTGTGGGTTTCAGTGGAACTAGGCCTTTACCAATGCATCTGCATAGTTTCTTCCTTAGGAAGAGTAAACACGTTTCCCAGCCCCCTAAGCACCATTTATGTTCTTAATCTATTTGTCATGAAAGAAGTAATATATTTCTCATTTATTTCATTATATTTTAGCAGTTAGAAAGCAAACAAACTGGAATTCATAGAATGAACACAAGTTTTGAGATTTGTCTATGTGTTTATCTGCTCTGGTGAGAATCTAGCTATTTTCATTTCTTGAATTAAATGAGCCGGTTCATATTCGTTTCCAGGACTGTGCACTTCTGCCTTTCATTTTCTTTGTAATCTCAGATTTACCCTTTAAAAAAAATTCTAGGCTCTTGCAAAACAAGAAAAAATTGATTATGAAGAACAAATTATCAAAGAAAGAGAACATCATGAGAAAATTGCTGTTGAAAGAGCTCAGGCACGTTATAAAAAGCATTATTCTGTATGTTGGGAAGTGATCGACCAAATAATTGATTTTGCAACAAAAGTAGGAGAATATCGTCTCCTGACAAACAAGTGAGTATGATAACAGTTAGGCAAAAGTAGCAGTTGTTAAACAGCTGTTAGGTTTCACTATTCAGACTGGTTTAAGCATCGTAACATCTTACGTAAATTCTTAGATATCTTACAGGACAGCTTCAATTAGTTTGTATGGGAAAATGATTATATTACTTTCATGTAAGGATTCACTCATGTGTAATACAGGGCAAACTAATGCTAAAGCTTTAGCATAATTTCTTGAAAACTCATCTAAGTTAAATACTTAGGAGACCAAGATCTGCTAGTTCTACAGATTGTGAAACTACCTGTTTCTTTTTTTATGAATAAATTCCTTAGTTTAAAAGTTAAAAACTGAGCGGTTCTCATCTCATTCTAGATTGCTTCACTAACTGAACGCTTCCTCAGTGTCATATAAACAGAATTAATTTCCTAAGATTTATCAATCTGCCCGGACTGTCCTAAAAGTACCAACTCAGTCCAAAATCTTCCAAGTCCTACATGCTGTGATTTCATCTTTTGGCATGCCCTAAATGCACAGGGTTTCTGAGAAGGTCCTAAAAAAGTAGTAACCTCCAAGTGCCTGTGCTCTACGAGTATTTCCAAAACCAGAGAACAGGGCATTGTTGCTGTTTTTCTTTAATTAGTATTCGGTGATTAGGCTATGGGGTAAGACTTAGAGCATGAGAAAGTTTGTAAAAATCTTCATTGCCTTTTAGTTTAATTTTATATTAAAATAGTAAGACTGTAACCATATGAAATACGTATGATTATATTTTATGGAAATTATATAAATTTAGGCCCAGTAAGTACCTGATAAAACATTCAGCCTAGACACAGTTTAGTGATGATTTGATCTACATCTTTGATGATTTGATCTACATTTTTAGTGACGGTTCCATTATAAGCTAGTGTCACATTTTCACGTACTGGGTGGTGCACAACATGTACAGATATTTGAAATATCTTCCCAAAGTATGCATATCAAGGTTGCATCTGCATTTATTGTCCCTATAGGTATGCTTTGTCTGTCCTTCTGTGTACTTCATTGTGCAGGATGCATACAATAGATATTGAATTATTTTTCAACAATGCATGCAGAGTTTATTTAAAGCTATAACACTCAACTATCTACAATAATTACTAAAAAAAAAAAAAAGTCCAAATTGATGTAATCTTGATAAATAATAGAAACTTTAATGTTGACCATTTGTTAAATTTAAGTTTATGTTGTTTATTTAACAGCTATAGAATTCTAATGTGACATATGTCAGTATCCTGATTGCATTTGGCTTGCTGCTGTGTGCAGTTTGTCTTGCTGTTTCATATGAATATTTTTCCTTTCTAAAAGAAAAAAATAGTTTTATTACTCATATAATTCTAAATTAATTTTAGCTCTCAGGAAAAAATTCTATAGATTTTTGATGAAAGGAGGCCTTACCCCACAAAAGGGAGGAATATTTTGGAGCAGGAAAAAATAGCTATAGAAAAACTGTTACTACAGTGTGCTGCCAGCCAAATACTGCATGGTGACACATTTGTGAAAATACTGAAGCCTGCAAGTGCCTCCAGCTGTCATATAAGTAACCAAGCACTTATAAAAAGCTGTAGTAATTATAGAAAGCATTATAAACTGTATCTTGTTTAGCATATGTTTGTTTCATGATTGTTATTCTTGTAAACTGGTGTACACTGTTCTCAAATATTTAATCCCTCTCATTTTTGTTTTGGAACTCATTCTTTTTTTTTTTTTTTTCTTCTTTTTTTCTTCTGCAGAAGAATTCCATTAAAACTGATGCTTGATTGGAAGGAATTTTTTTTTACTGGAAAACCAATATATGAACAAGCTTCAATTCAACCTTCGCCAAATGATCCAAGCCAAGAACAACTTCTAGAGCTGAATAAAATGAATCTCTTAGATGAAAAAGATTATGAGGAATACAAGGTACATCAAACTGATAAGACATAATGGAAGATAATACAGCTTGATTTTTCATAATCGTAAACATTTTATTGTGTTGTTTCATTTTGTTCTTTCACTTGTTTGTCATATCACATTTTGATGTCCATTTTCTTTTCACTGTCTGGGTTTGTATATGAAATACATGGCTGTATTTTGAAGAACTGGTGAAATTTTAAAACACTGTTACAATTTCATTCTTGTATATAACATTGATTATATTTCTCTCTTGAATTCATAGGACCAACACATTAATTACAAAACAATTAATTTTTAGCTTTAGAAATTTGAAAGTGTGGTTAATGCTACCATGTTTGAAAAATGCAATAGAAAGTAGCCAGGAAAATCAAGTAAAATGAAATACTGTATCTGTTACAAAAGCTGATAGTCTTAATTTCAGCAATTTTGAGTGAAAGCTTTCTAGTAGCATTTTTTTGGTTTGTGTGATCCGTTTACTTTAAGATTGTAAAGTTTGTGGAAATTTTTAGAAATGGATGACATTTTTGTTAACCTTCTGCTAGAACACAAGTAATTATTTTTTAGGGTGTCTTGAAACGTTTCTTCAACTTTAGAATACATTAATGTAATTTCACAAGTGAAATATGAAGGATTAATATTTCCCTGTTAAAAAGTATTGTACACTTTTTTTTCCCAAATTACGTTAATGATGCTTTTCTTAGGAAAAAAATACCCCACTACATATATAGTCGTTTGAAACAATCTGTTTAACAATAATATGGCAAAATTAGGCAAATACTGTCTTTGACTTGTTGGGAATTTATAACTGCAATATATGTGCTTTTATCCCCATCCTGAAGCAATTGGTACATTTACAATTGCAAATATAATGTTTGTTACAAGTTTCTGTGAGGAATGTCTGGCAGCTCATTTTACTGCATTTTCAATCTTAAGATATGTTTTTCTGGTTTATCTATTTGTAAGATCCTTGTTCAGACCATATCAACTCATATAATGAATGTCATGATTGCTTTCTTTAGGTGAAAAAAGGCACATATACAAGACCAACAGGGAGAACATACAGGACAGACAGGCAGGAAACAGTTAGTGGGGACCACTAATGAAAAAATGTTTCAGTCATGTCGTTTATATTACAAAGTCTCAGTAGTCTTCTCTAGATGTAAGGGCTCTGAAGGTCACAAATATTTAATGACACATTTAAAGCCTCTTTTTTGCTACCTGTTTCAATTGCAGAGTCACGTATTTTTTTTCCCAGATCTTGTTAGTCTTACACTTTTCTGAATCACTATCCATCAAAAGCTGGTATTGTATGATGTGTAAAATTGTTGACACTAATTCATACCTATGTCTTCCAAAATCCCAAGTGAACAGCTAGTACCTTAAAAGTATTGCTTCTAGTGTATTGGCAGGGCATTCTGGCAAAATTTATGCTGATTTTCTTAGCCCTTGGGAAAAAGGCCCATCGCAGGCAATTTGACATCTCTCAAAAATACTAAGTTTAGATTAGGAATACTGACTAAAAGTGTCAAATATATTTGATAAAATACAAGAACAAAATACTGTGCTATCAGTCCATTACACATTCCACATTAGATTGAGCTTGAAAATATCTGGAAACTACCACATCATCAATTGTGACTAATCACTTAATAAATTAATGGAATCACCCAAAACAAGGATAACAGTAGGCACAGCTCAAAGTATCAAATAATTTCTGGTTTCAGTCAAGAGTGTTGACCAGGAGTTATATAACTTTCACCTGAATACCTGAAAAGTTGTTTCTGAAAGGTGAGGTACTTTAGTTCAAGACAGGTACAGTCTAGCAATCTTCTGGTTAAAAATCTGGAAGGTGAGTACTTGGAATGGGGAGCCCATTCCATTTGGAAGTCATTTTTCCTCCAGGTATGATAGAACATAAAACAGCTTTTCAATAACTGCTTATATATTTAAGGAAGAATGGTTCAGAAAAGACAAGGATTTGGGGTTTTTAAGCATGTCTTTTCAATTACATATTAAGAAGTGTTTTTTCTGAGATACGTTAGAGAGGGGTTATTGTACGACACTAAAAGATTTTTTTTGCTTGGTTTTACTGATTAAAAATAGGTGATATTTTCATTTAGAGTCATAATGAGTTACATTGTGTTGTTCTATCTAATGCACATATGTTCAAAGTCCACACTGATCAAGCTGTGTTAGTAGGATGTATGCTATGGCAACATATCGTTCATGATAGTAAGTTCAGGAAGAGATTGCATATTCTACCCAGAACATGAATTCAAAACATTTTCTTTCAGCAGAAATCTGAAACTGATTGCTTCTGTTGATGGTGATTAAATATTTAATTTATAGAATGATACAATTGTTTAGACTGAAAGGGATGTGGAGGTCATTTTAGATCAACCTATTGGGTCAGTGCAAGTCCAGTGTTTGAGTCAGATAAGGTCATAGAATCATAGAATGATTTTTGTGAAATACTGGGCAATAATGTTGCCAGTTTTTAGAAAGCTGAATACTAGGACACTGGGCTTCTATTCAAAAAATCTGCTACTAATTCATTCTGGGGTATTGGTGAAATTGTATTGGTATTGGTGGAATTAAAAAAAAATTATTATAGGAATCTATGAAAACGGTTGTAGGAGTACATGTCTCTCTCAACTAGGTATTAGTGAATATCAATAAATGTTTAATCATTATGACATAATAATATAAGCTATATACAGCTTATAGCAAGGGTCTATTCTAAAAATATTTTATTACTTAGTTCTATTCAGATTTGGTGATTGTATGTATTACATTTATGTATTAATATATATATCTAGGAAGATGAAAGACACGGCTCATTGAAATTATTTGGTAATTTGTCGTTTATATAGAGTATGACAGGAGAATGGCGACCGACTGAAGAAAACAGTGAAAACAAACCTCCTCTTAATAATAACATATTGGGTCATGTGCTTCGTAGGCTGATGGAGATTTTCTATCCTCCAAACCCCAAATCTTCACTGCCTGTATTTCCTCCATTTCCTATCAAGGGATGTATTTTGGGAAAACTTTTTAGTGGAAAAACTACCTGTGTAAAGTTTATTGAAAAAGGTAGAGATTATTTTTTTTTCCTAAAACTCTTAAAAAAAATTTTTAGCATTAAAATGCCACTCTTACAATGAAAATTATCTGGGCAAATCCTTGCATTACTAATCCTCAACCCTCAGATGCATCTGTATTTTGCAGGGGTTGGTTGCAAGTCATTCATCCATTATCTTCCAAAACGAGGCTAAAAACACCTGAACTTGAATTTAGTGTTAATATAGTATTACTTCTGCATAGAGAGTTTGAAAAAGTTTTGGCAATCTTCTCTGGTGATGTTTGTAGTAGAAGAGACTTGGAAGATAGCTATGTGATTGTGGATACACACTGTGCAGTGGTTACAGAGAAGAGCCAGTGGAAATAAATCACATCAAAAGCCCAAACAAAATCGTTAATTTAATTGCCAGTAATAGTCTCTCTGTAGGTATGCTCAACTCAAACAGTAAATTTATCTGGTTTTTTTTTTGTATTAGTTTGCAATATTCAGATACTATCTGTTGATACTCTGGTTCAGGAGGCCATCCAAGCTTTTCTTAGAAATGAAATGAAAAGTGAACACTATGTGATTCCACAAAAAGCAGAGAGTTCTGGGGGAAAAAATGAGGTAAGAATTTTCATAAATTTTGCTTTTGGCTCCCACAGGAAGATAAGAATGAAATATATAAAGAAAAAGCATATTGTTTCAATTTTTTACTCAATTTCAAACTTAATTCTAAGTTTTGACTTACAAGATTCAAGAGTCAACTTGAATTGACAGGCTTGTTTTTCCTGTAATACGTAGTTCCTTTTTCAATCCTTTTCCTTCCATAATTGATACAAGGTCCAGACGAATTTTTCAACACTGAAAGTTCTAAAGAAACTCCAAACAGAAACACCTGTCAATGGAACCCAAGGTGTGTATATATTTTATGTATATTATATATATATTTATAAAATTAAATTTTAATTCTTATCTTATTAGATTTAAATGGCACTTCCCCTTTCTGTTGTATATTTGAGGTAGTATCCATGACATCTGAGTTTTCACGGTACTTTCCATAATGAATTTCCTGTTTCCACACAGTCCTAGTGTCTGGGAGTAGCAAGTGCAAGCTGCTCCATGAAGGAATGTGAGCTAGTTGGCAAGGGCAACTGCCTTGAGCCTGGCAGTCAGTGAGTTTTCAGTCCACCTCAGCGTCCACTTACCCAGTCTGTGCTTCATCAGTTTGTCTATGAGGATGTTAAGGAAGACAGTATCAAAAGTCAATGTAAACAGCATATCCTGATCTCCTCTCAACCACTGAGCCCATAGCCTCATTGTAGAAAGTTGTCAGGGTAGTCAGGCATGACTTCCCCTTCATAAATCCATGCTGACAACTCCCAGTCATCTTCTTGTCCTTAAAATTCTTGGAAACAGTTTCCATGCTTATTTGCTCCATCCATTCCTAGGGACTGACGTGAGACTGACTGACTTGTACGTTCCTGATTCCTCCTTCATGCTTTCCTTGAGGAGAGGAGTGGCAGTTGCATTCTTCTAATCCTAGGAATTTCCCCCAGTCCCCAGGACCTTTCAAAGATTATTAAGAATGACAGGTAGCAGTGACATTGTCCAGGTCCCTCAGCATGTGTGGCTATATGCCATGAGGTGCCAAGGACTTGTGTATTTCCAGTTTATTTAAATGACCCTGAAGCTGATCCTCCTCCACCAAGGGTAAATCTTTTTTGCTGCAGACTTTCCAGCTATTCTCAGGGGCTTTGGATACCTCAGGCTTTCGCATGTCTCGTTCAGGAGGCCCACATTTTCTCTAGTCTGCTTTTTGCAGTGGAAATACCTGCAAAAGCCCTTCTTGTTTCCCTTCTAAATAGACATAAGACAAAGTCCTTTACCCATGAGAACCATCAAGCATTAAAACAAATTGCCTGGCAAGTTAGTGTAGTCTGCATTGCTAGAGGTTTTCAAGATCACACTGGGTAAACAACTGAGCAACCTGGTCTGACCTTTTAACTGTTGCCACTTTGAGCAAAAGGTTGAACTTGAACTAACTGACCTCCAGAAGTTGCCTCTAACATGAATTAATCAATGACCCTGTGATTCTAACAATTGTATGTACTTCCTGAATTAATTTGTTCAAAGAACAATAATGAGGAATATACTTTTATTATTTATCTGTAGTAATAAATACTATAGTAATAGCATTGTCAAACTCTATAATGTACCTATTTTAGGCAATTGTCCTGTGAAAAAGGATCCATCTGGGCAAGAAGTTAAATCAGATTACAGTCAGGATGACCTATCCAAGGTTTGTAATCCAATTTGAGCTTCTACCTTATAAAGTACTTTATAGAGTAATTTATAAAGCTGCATTAGTTAAAATGGTTAAATTACTTAAATGGTGACACTCTTTGATTGTTCTAAGTTAATTTATCAACCTCACTGCAAGCATTGTCTTTGTTAAATATTAAAAGAGTTTATTAGGAAAATCCATTCCTTTGTTTGTTGGTTAGGATTGTTCATATTGTTAAAGTTCTGTGTCTTCTTGTTAAACCTCAGATTTATGTAAGATACCATACTTTCTACGTCATCTCTCAGTTAGCAAAAAGTTATTCCTGATCTTGCTGCAGCCAAGCAGATCATTCATCCAATGACAAGGTTTCTTTTCTTTATATTCAGAAATACTTATTTCTACAATGATCTCTGATTTTAATGCTCACTGTAAAATACTTAGAATGCTAACATATAAAAAAATCTCTGTAGAACTAATGAAGTTAATGCTGCTGTACGAAACCATCAGTGGATTTATAGTAGTGAATATCAGAATAAGCTTAGAACCAGGACACTTAATTCTTTCTTTCTTGACCTTCATATCCTTTGTTTCTCAACCTTGTTTCTTTTGGCATTATTATATGTGTAATGATGTAAATCAGTTGAGGATTTCAATTAAATTAGGCCTTTAGTTGAAACCCTTTCTCCTTTATAGATAAAAATAAACTTATGGTAATAAGTTTATAATAGATAATAATAAAATAAACATTAAATTTAAATTAAATAATAAATAATATATAAAGTAGAACCATACTCTTTTTAACACTGAATGTTCTGAATGTTCTGAGCCTATTAGTCTTATGCTGCACTCTTCCACAGCTATCTGTACGTGCCCAGCTTGGCGCCGCATCACAGAAATTGTTGAAGAAAGGAAAAAGTATCCCCGATGAATTACTAATTGACATCCTATTGGAAGCCATTAAGTATGAACTTGCATAGCTCTTTTCCCTCAGTTATTTAGAACATAATTATGCAGTTTGTAGTCCAGATTCAACTATTTCTCTTCATTAAGGTATTTTTTGAACACTGGAGTCTTCTACTTAGAAAGCGGAGTTTGTGAAGTTAGTTAATGCTCATTTTATGCTAGCATTAGAGTGCTAGCAGTATAGTCTAGCCCTAAATTACTTAGATGATATTGTGCACTGCTGAAGGTAAGTAAAAATATACACATGACTATCACACAGACATTAACTATAACTAATGTCTATTTTCTTTATTAGTTGGAATATATTCTGCACCTGCTGGATTTTTTTCTTTTAGATTTTGTGAAATGCATAATCCAAGCATTCACACTTCAGCAGCAGTTAAGTTACTTATTTTTGTCTACTCCTGTTGACAGAAAATTGTCTCAACTACCCTGATGTGCAATTATCACATAAGTTCCCATAAGAATATCTTTTAAGTTATATTACTCCCATTAGTATATTGTAAAGGTACAAACCAGATTTTGCTATTTTTTACTTCAGTGCAAAAGTTTGTAGAGAAAATAGTGAAATTACATCTCTGATCATAGTCTGTATAGAGAGTATTTTTGAGAACTTTATTCATTAAGACAATAAAATTTATTTTGGTTTTGCTTTTCTCTTTTAGTTAAGCTTGATGTTATTTTTCTGATTTAAAATCCATTGCTTTACAGTTTACGTTTTAATTATGTCTGTCATATTCTGTACTCATCAGGGTATTTATTACACTGAATTCAGAATGAGAGACTGCTAAGGCAAGCTCTTCTTTAGTTTAGGTGTTATTATCATATTAGCAATTCACTGTATAATTCTGGTTCTTCATTTACTTTTAGCCAAACACCACCAGAGAAGGGGTGGATTGTGGATGGGTTTCCAATGACAATTAATCAAGCTAAGCTATTTGAAAAAGCCTATACAGGGATTGATCCAGAAGAAGAAGATGTAAATTTTGGAAAGCTCTCACTTGTTACAGATCCCAGAGCCCCTAACAAGGCTCCTGTTACCTCACCTGCATTTGATGTTTCTGTATTATTGGATATTTCAGACGCTGTGGCACTGAAACGTGTAGCTAACTTGAAGTGTAAGTTTCTAACTACTTTTAACAAAGTAAAATGACAAGTAGATTCTGATGTAAGAGGGATGTAAAGATTGTTATAATACTGAAATGACTGAATTGTGAGTACTTTGCAACTTAATTGCAAGTTGCATATTTTAATTAAAAATACTAAATTATATAATATCTGTATTTTCCTCTGGCAATTATGAAAATAGAAATTGTTCAGATCTCTTGACAGCTTTCTTCTCTATTTGTAAGGCCCCTTTTTAACTTTAGCTGTCTAAAAGTACATGACTAGGTACAAATTACACATTAATCCTAAATATTATTTCCAGATATATCTGTAAATTGAACTCATTGGAGCAAAATAGCATTACTGCACAATTTCTCCACATCTCACAATATCACTGTCATTAGTTGTGCATTATCATCTTGAATGCCTCCTATTATTTCAAATACTTTTATTTGTTTCAGTCAAAGGCAGATCAAAAATGTGCAAGTGCATTTATTTATGCTTGTTTATATTCGTAGTGAATTCTCAATGGAGCCGAGATAGCACAGTGGCTGGTGTTAGATATCACATAAAGAAGCAGCTGGAAAAAAACCACAAGTTACAACAGATGCAGAAATATGCCTCATTGCAAATGAATATGTGTACATAATATTTTTTCTCCAGAAGGCACGTTTGGAAAGGCATGAAGGAAATGATATATAAAGGGATGTGCCAACATTCATTCCCTGGGGCTGCCAACACTCATTCCCTATTGACTACTGTCTTTGTCTTGCCTTCAGTTAGTCAGTGAACAATCAGAAATTGTTAATTTTGGGCAAAAAAGGCAAAGGCATCAAAGGCTTTTTGAAGGCTGTTTCCTATCTAGACCACACATTTTTAATTGGCCTTACTCACATAAGTTCTTTACATTAATATGTCCCATATTGTCCAAATTACAAGGAGATTCATCTTCATTGTTTTCACTGCAGCACTTATATGGCAAATGGCTTGATTTAAAGCACCATTTACCATTAGCTTTTATGTATAGGTAGCAGTGAGGATGAGGAAAAATCATTAGAGCTTCTGCTAAAAATGTGGTGAAGACAAATGTATAAACACTTGAAATTCTTGTTAATTTAAAGACCTTCTGTTGCCAAACCTCTTTGAAATTTGATAATACATTATACAATGTATTAAATCGAAACAAAATTTATTTCGTAAGATGTTGTGGTGATAGGAGGAGTCAAAAGAACAATAAAAAATCAGAAATCTGTAAAAAAAATGGAAAAATGGAAAAAATTACTTATTTCTAATAAATTAAAGGTTTTTTTTAATTTAAAGATGACTCAGAGAGAGAGAATGCCTTGTCTTCTGATGCAGTGGCCTGTCTGCCCATTGTGAAAACGAGTAGTTACTTCAAGGAAGATTCAGATCAGACTGGTGAAACACCTTGTAACTGTTAGACTAGATAAGCCTGAAATAGCCTACCCACAGCAATGCTCCCTCTCTACAACTGGGGATTTCTATGACTGCAAAACATCTGTCAGGATATATTAGTGCTATAATTGGCTTTACCTTTAAACAGAGCAAGAGGCAAGACTCTTCAGGTCCTTCCCGGCTTAATTTTATATTTCTATGATTTTCTTTGACTTTTTCTTTCTTCTGGAAAGTTTGGTATCCAATTTTTAAATTAAGAAATTTAAGATCAAGGAACACTGAAATTTTTCTTGTAACATATCTTACTTCAGGTGAATAACTACCTGCGTATGTTCTTATTTGCTATTTCCCATGCAACAGATAAATCAGTGTCATCTGAAACCAAACAGGAGAACAATCAAAATTCAGATGTTGAAATCCTAGAAGAGAAGATTGACTTAGCCAGGGAGCAGGTACTACATAGGTATGTTACATGAAGCACAAAAATGTTGCTTCAGCCAGATGTGTAGGCATGTAATTAATCTGAATCTCGTATGTGATCCATGATAGTACTGACATGCCTAATGTTAAGTATTTTCTAAGGAGTTTCTCTAATTGGTGCCTAAAGAGTGAGTATTTTTTGGAACAGTATAAATAATCCTAGGAGATAAGAATTCATGTGTTTTGCTTTTCCAAGGTATTCTTCCAAGGAGAATTTTTTTTTCAGATATATATTCCACAAACTATACGTATACATACATATCTATCTGTGCATACATGGGGGATGGTCTCTTTTCTCAAGTCACAGGCGACAGGACGAGAGGAAATGGCCTCAAGTTGCGCCAGGGGAGGTT
>JAOXNO010000020.1:14174413-14188309 GCA_028565335.1 Limnodromus scolopaceus
ACTGCATCCTTTTGTTTTAAACCAATTTCCACATACTTTGCACTTAACATATCCTTCTGCAATGGAAGAGGCAGTGAAGTAAGCATCCTTTCATTACTCAGATCAAAAGATATCTCCAGGTTGCACTGTTGTTAAGCAGAAATTACATCTTTCACTGTCATTTTTAAATGTGTGCTAGCTTATGCATTATGCACTTTATCATTAATTTATATACAAGAATTGATTCAATAGAGCTATACCAAAGATAATAGAAATAAAATTTCACTACCTTCATTTAGTTTGGAAGCATTCATATTGTAAAGGTAAATGTAAGGGGAATTTCCTGACCTTTAAATATTCTATTTTTCATTTAAAGATTCTCTGAAACGTTTCAAATTTCATTTCCTTTATCTTTTGTAGTCACTTTACATTCAAGATTTCTCACTGTCGTGGCTTCAGCAGCAACACCTTTAGACATCCTTACTCTTCAGAGTAGCAGAATTTTGACTTAGCAGCACAGGGCTTGACAAGCTTCCGCATTAACTTAACACAAGTGGTTGTCTGCTCTTTGGCAAAAACCTGTACTTATCTCACACTGTGAATATCATACCTGCTAATTAAAAAGTAGCAGCACTACCTGTCCGTAACAAAGAATGTGCTCATGCCTACTTCATAGTTCGACTTAGGCAAAGACTTTTTTTTTCTTCTCTTCTTTTTCTCATAACAGTGGTTCATCTTTTCTTTGTTTCCAGTATGTGTATATGTATGTATATTTATGTATATATACACATATACATACAGAAAGCTAAAACTTTTCTTATCTCATTATAGATAGGAGTACATTTTTATCTGAAGTTTAGTTACATCCTGGTTAACCATGAGTTGCTGCTTTTCCAGCAAATGACATTCTGTGTCCAAAAAAATTTTATTTTTTTGTTACAGGATTATAACTGTTGAACTCATAATCTGAGCCACTACAGAACTTCACAGATACTATAGCTATCATAAAGTAGGAGTAGTAGGTTTAGGAGCAGGTTTTGATCATAGTTAGTCCTTTGGAAATGTTGCTGCTTCTAGAGAAATAACATTTAATTATGTCACTGTAGGATTTTTCTTTGTCATTTTTAATTTGTTAACAGAAATAACAGTATGTGCAAAAATCCAATCATTGTTGCCAGTATTTTAAAAATTGGATGTGCTGAAGTAGCCTGGAATTCAACATCCTGTGTACTCAGGGCTAGATTAAACACACAACAAAACTTTGCAGTACCATGACAGCTGAATTTCAGATAGTACATGTTGCAATTGATTTAGCATCATGTTTTCCTTTTTAGTCTCAAAAAGATTAATAGTGACACAATGAAACCAGTGGTTTTTTAAACTGGGCATGTCATTCACATTGTTTCTGGGAGGAAGCCTAAAAGGGAAGAAGGATGGTGTTGTGGTTAGGGTTCTACAATAAGGATATGTCTCTTTGTCAAGTGAAATGTAATATAAAGGTGTCAAAGTTGGCTGCATGTAAGTTAATTAGCTAGTTCAGGCATTGGAGTCTTCCTAAAACAAACAGAGGCTGGTAATTGTAGTGCCATGGCTAAAATTAGATTACCCGAACATCGTACTACCCTTTGCAGCATGCATACATCCTTAGGAGATAAAAAAACCCACCAAACAGTTTTCTGAAAAATGCCTCTTATCTTTTCTGTTCTTCCATAGACCAAGGGAGCAGGAAATTGAAGGTTTTAGCTTTGTTCCGTATTAAAGGAATCTCAAAGAATCCATAAAAGCTTTTTTTCCTTATTTTTTGAAATTAACATTAATCTCTTCAGGTTTCCTGCTTAACACTTTTAGCAACAATTACCTTCTACTTTAAAATGAATATGTTTTCAGTACCTCTGCCTATTTGGCTTTTTTTCTCCCTCACGACTTCCTTTAAAATTTCTTGAATTAGATGAGCTCTCTGAACAGCCCATGGCATATTTTCACCTCTCGTTACCTGAAATACATAGCCTACTTGATAATCAGCACAGATTTATCTTTTCCCCAAGCAAATTATCCTAGCTTGAATTGATCTTTCTTCTATCTGGTTGTAAGGACAAAAAGAAACATATCTCTGTGATTTTATTCTTCTCATGCTCAATTTTAAGCCTGAATGGTTAAAATGTGAGACTCCTTAAAAGATCCAAAGCTGAGCAAAGGAAGGGCTAGGGTGGCTTCTCAGAAACAGATGAATTAGAAGTAAGAAACAGATTTCCTCTTCTCTACCACTACCCACATCTGAACATACAAACAACAAAAACAATGGTAAGGTAAGGAACAAAATGAGGACAAACTCAAAAAAAAAAGAAAAAAAGAGCTGGTACTCAGATAAAATCAAAGATTGTTTCCTACCATCAGTTTGTTTTGGAGCATTTATATTCATGGGGTGAATTTTTGTCTCTACTAAAATCAGTGGACTGTTTGTTACTGATTTCAAACTAAACCAAGTTTTCATCTGGAAATTTTAACTTTGAACGCAAGAAACTTCAACCTAAAGTTCCCCAAAAAAGTGTAGTAATTCTTTTTGATAGCTTTTAGAAAAGTGTCTATTTATGATTGCAAAAGATTAGGTGAAAGCGAGTTTAGAACACCAGACACCAATTTATCTAATCATTACTCTCATTTTTAAAAATGTGCATCTCTTTTTCAGATTGAATTCTAACTTCATGGTCCACTTTGTGTTCTAAGCTGAAAAGCCTTCTTTCTTTTGGAAGATAGATACAATGACCAAGTGTTTCCTTAAACTTTCATTTATAGAGAAAAAATAAAGTTAAGTTCTGATGTCTTTCCTCGTGTATCTGTATGGACTTCTCTCTATATTACTAAGTTCATATTTTGGAATCAAGCATCCCAAGTATTTAGTCAGACTTTACAGTTTAATTTATGTTAAGCCTACCTACCTAGAAATCAGATATTATTTTAATATTCACAATTCTCCCACCTTCTATCTCCTCAACAAACTGCTAGGCAAACTTGCTGATGTATTTTTGAAGTAGAAAAGGCCAAATATAAACACATATGTTACAAAGGTTTAAAACTTAACACCCTCTTAGGAAATCAGTGAGCCCCATGATACTGCAGACTATGGATACTCTTTTCTTTAAATTGTGCTATTGATAGCCGCTGTGCTCTTCTTGGACTTGCGAGGGAACTGTGGGATATGCTGTCTTGGGTATTTATGTTATACCATCTGTTCTTTTATTGATTGACATCTCTCTCTAATAGTACAATCCTAGTAAAATAAGATTGATTAACTAATCCCTACACAGACTTTTGAGGCTGACGCATACAAGTCTTTTAGCTTATAAATACACGAATGCACTATGAGGTCAGTATCCTTAGCACTTCACTACAGAAAACATGGCATTCCTTACACAAAGGTACATTATTTAATGTACAAAAGCAGTTTAATTCATTGCTGGTGGGTATTACAGCTGATCTTGATCACATCAGTGCCCTGGGAGGCTTACTTAGGAAACACTGAGCTCGTCCCTGCACCAGTTTTATATATGCATATAAGTGGTCTAAGCACTCTTAGAATTGGAGAAGAGGCTAAGCTGTTAAAAGTATTTAGGCATTGTAAATCAGGTTTTCAGATTTGCATTAGTCATTTGTCCTTTTTAATCTGCAGACAAGTGTTGATACCAGAACTGAACAAAGTTACTCACCTGCTCTATATTTAGAAATGCAAACTCAATCTCACATAACATGGGTTTTCAAATTTTTACATTAAATCAAGGTGAATTAGAATTGTTTGACATGAATTGCACAGTATTTTGAAAAATATTTTACCAGAGATTTTCAAGATAACATTGTTATGATGTTGTGTTAATGGAGCTGGCTGTGTTAAAACTATTGCGCTCGAAAAGGCTTTTAGCCCAGATGAGTGTAGGCATTCAGAAAATAGAAGCCAGGCAGGTTTTTCATAAGGCTGGCTAAAAGCTTTGTTAGTTTCTATTACAGGTATAAAAGCTTTTGCACATTAAATAATGTGCCTTTCTGTAAGGAATGCCATGTTTTCTTTAGTGAGGTGCTAAGAGCACTGGTCTCATAATGCATTCTTGTATTTATAAGCTACAAGATTTGTGTGTGTCAGCCTCAAAAGTCTGTATAGGGATTAGTAAATCAATCTTATTGAATTGAATTATTAGAGAGATGTTAATCAATGAAGGAACATATGGTATAACACAAGCATAACAAGAAGCATAGCTTACACACAGGTGGGTTAAGGAAACAAAAGCATCATGTTTAGTGAGGGAAAAAGCTGCATACCTAAAAAAAAAGGGCCCATATATGTTATCATATTTCTTCTCCTTAGCTAAAGAATGCATGAGCATGAAAAATCAACACTTAGAAAGAGTAAAATACTTCTGTAAAATTAAAGCTTAAGAAAGTGCCAGATTTATAGTGCTGGTTTTTCTGTACAAGCAGAGAATATATTGTAGCATTCTCATGATGATATTCATCTGGCTGATTAAGCAATTATATTCAGCCAGACACACAACGGAAATAAACAGGTAAATGGTATTGGAGGAGGATACATATAATCACACTGTCTAAGGAAAGGTATGCTGCCGGGGTGTTTGCTAACTTCCATTTATAAGGGTCAAGTGGAGGTACACTGGTCTGAAACAGAAGATAGTGTTCTCCCAAGTCGTCTTGTCTTTCTCAGTTCATGTTTCAACAGGTTGTGTATGTCCTGTTCTAGAGGCATATTTCAATAAGCAGGACACTGCAAGCTGACCTAATTTGATCTGAGTAGGTTACACTTCTAGCACACTCACAAATACAAGCTGACCTAATTTAGATCATCATGCCTTACTGTGGTTAATAGGTCCTTACATTAAATTGATTGTCATACTTATGTAAAAGTGAAGGGCTTTGGAAACTTTTCAGACAACCAAAACAAATGAAACTAATGCCTCCATAATTGTTGTAGCAGCAGTGACTCAGACATAATAATTTACATATTTGAGTTTAACTTGTGTTTTAAACATTTGAAATATCCTCAGGAAATTCCATATATCAGGTCAGGTTTTTTTCCTACTATCTGAAAAGATGGCAAAGACATCCTTTGTCAGACAACTGCAGTGCTAAGGGACATCTTCAGCCCCTTTTACATAATGTTGTGCCATTTTCAAATGCAGAGTCATTAACATTAATTAGGAACTTAATTTTTTTTCTGCATAGATTCTTGCCTTCATGCAGTCAGAAAGGACAAGTGCCTGTCTGTTCAGAGGGTCTGTAACTGACTCTGGAGGACTAGAATGGACATGCAGTTAGGTCCGGTTAACCTCCTATATTAAAAAGGCTATTTTAAAAGTGGTGGTGGCATCGTAGTAGGAAGCTCTGTTGTTTTTTTCCTCTTCAGTGGTGCTGTTCAATTGTTTTATGGTTCAACTACCATTCTGGACAAAACTAAAGAGTAGTGCTCCTGAGGGGCATCACTGAGAGAAAGGAGGGTAACAACAGAAGCAGAAGCTGAGCCATCCCAAAGACTGCATTGAAGGAGGTGGAAGGGAAAGAGAGTAGTGACAGAAAGATGGAAGGAGATGATTAAGGATGTTACATGAGGTATTTAACAAAGACTGGGACCTACTCCCAGGCAGCAGAAAGATACCAAGGCTATGTCTATATTGCTAAATAAAAAATGATCAAAGACTATCCTGCCCTGATGCTGAGCCCAGGCTGCCTGGCATCCAAGATACTTAGGATTAACCTCTCAAGAGCATAATGGTTGCAACCACACTTTGAGGGAAGGGAAGGGAAGGGAAGGGAAGGGAAGGGAAGGGACGGGAAGGGAAGGGAAGGGAAGGGAAGGGAAGGGAAGGGAAGGGAAGGGACTTTGCATCTTGTCAAGCATTAGGTTTTTTACATTTTCACCTGTGAGGAGTGAAACTTCTTCAAAAGACAGAGATTTCTCTTATGCAATTAAGTAACTGCAGAGTTCTGATCTATGAGAAACATGCAGACCACAACCATTCATTCCCAATGCATACAACCAGCAGCAGGTTGCCTGCGTGCTAGTGGCTCACTAGATAAAACAGTTCTAGCACATAAACCACAGGCAAAAGTGTCACGTCGCACCCACACCTAAATGAACCACTCGTACATCTTTAGGGTAAATTAAAAATCTACATTTGTCAACATTTTTTCAGATGTACCTTTGTTTATTTTTACACAACAAAACAGTCTATTTGGTAATGAGTTTAAAAGAAGACATGGAACAAAACATGGTAACAAGAATTTGTGTATCTCTTTGAAGATGGAAAACCCAGTATAGAAGCTGAGTTTTAATTAAGATAATCAACTGGATCTTGTCATCTGAAATAACTGTCATAGACTGTCTTTTCAGATATAGTAAATTCTTGCAGCTGATCTGAAGGCACTAGATTTTTGTTGGTTTGCAGCAGTTTAAAGGCTTTCAGAGTAAACTGCATCATTAACAGAGCTGTCAAATCCATCGCTATATGTAGTTATTGAAATTATTATTTTCAAATAATTTTTCAAAAAAACTTTTCCTCTTTCATCTTTGCCAGGCATTCATAAACTGATCCAAAGATGTAGCAAGGTATTTGTGATTCATTCTGGATTAAGAATTTTCAGTTTGTACCTATCAGTCCTATGCATTTTTAGTAATTTGCATTATCCATGCAAATTACTATAACATTCCTGTTTACATGAGGCGATAAAATGGGAGCGAAATGAGCAGCAGGTATTCTGGTTCATACATTAATAATAATTGTCCCTTTCACACCCTAGTACAGATGTTTGTAGCAACTAAACTAAAAAGCAATTTTCAAATGGTAATATAAAACTAATACTACTCCTACAACTATCTGCTAACAATATATGAAGGCAGGTAGAAAACTAAAAGGAATAGTTGCTGGGAGCTGTCTTTGCCTCATTGATGCCTATGACAAAATCCTGGTGTTGCAGGAAGCCCCTCTCCCCCTGCAGAGCTCCATAAGAATGAGCACAGGAAGCAACTTTTATGGACCTTGATCACAACCAACAAATCATTTATCAAATCTGCTTCTCTTTCCAAAATCTCTGTTCTGAGGCCTTCTAGCCCAGCTAAAAAACAGTTCAAAACAGTTAAAGTGGTTTAATTCTCCGCAGTTACCAATGCTGGCATCTTCTCTGTTGCTAGCTATTGTTGAACCCCATTTCATCAGTGTTCTTACCTTGGAACAGAAAATTTCAGCTGTTTGGTGCACATGAAGTGTTGGTAATTTTTATATTAGTATGAACATTTTAATAATATTCAGGACTATAATAAACTTTCAAGCTATACGTATTGGCTCTGCTATGTAAACAGGAAAACATAGCTTTTTGATAGCTTCCTATCTGAACACCATTTTCTCGTTTGTATGTGCATACGAGGCAATTGTCAGGAAACTTCAAGATTCTGCGTGTGTTTGTTAAAATACCACTTCTGTGACAGTGTAAACCACTGGTAGATAGCAAAGGTGCCTGGGACAGATTCAGCGTACCTACAGGACCCAAAGCTGCATATCTGGGGCAGAGACAGAACGTGCCTGTGTGCTGTTGTTTCACAGAGCGTTTCCCACCCTACATCCCTAGCTGCTCTGCGCAGCTACTTAGTCACATCCAAAGGTTACATCATGGTCTTACATGAGTGAACAATTTTAGAGAAAATAAAGTGAAGCTGACGTAAAAGTGCAAATGAAAATTTCTCAAGATTAAGAAGTCACTGTTTTTGGCACAGCCTTTCTGTGGTTTCATAAAGGAGCAAAAATGAAAGATTTTGTTACTGTTACTGTTATTACTTTCTAAGTAATGTTAAATCATGGTTTGTGATGTAATATTGTGGTTGGTTAAAATCCTGACTTTCCCAAACTCAGTGACTGACTTCACTGGAAATGCATAATCATTCACTTAGTGCTTTCAGCTTCTAATTACTGCTAATGAGACTACTTTCATTAAGCCTCCAGCAGGACAGAAGCACAAAGTTCTCCAAACCACGCAGTTCTGTTAAAATCTTGTTGCTCTTTCCAGTCTGCTCTCCTAACCAACAGTGTTCAATTCCTCTTTCAAATTTCTGATCCTTTTCAGGTATTTGAATTCGATGGACAAGCGGACAAAAAAGGCTGCTAAAGGATCAGGATGCTGGCAGGATTCATAGTTCACATTGCAGAGTGGGTTTCCTCTCTGTGAAATGAAGCTAATATTTACTATCTTCAAAATTAAGGTTTTGTGGCTTTTGTTATCAATAGCCCCAAATCAGTGTGCTGTAAATAGCTTGATTCCACTTTGCTTTTACAAAGCATGTTTGTGATGTTGTCTACATCCTCTTTGCTGTGGGGCTGAAGGTAACTGCGACAGATACAGGGAACCTGTGCAGCCAACCTGCGCTGGGAAGCAGGATGACTGCAACCTCTGATGTCTTTAAAATTGTACATAGCAATGCTAGCACTTTAAACGAATGTCCATTTCTATCTATTGCCAAACCTTTCCTGACTTCTTAATAGAAGGAAATCAGTACTCCTCATACATAGTCTAAGTCCTGAATGAGTCAACATAAACCCACTCCCAATTCTGAGCATTTTTTCAAAATGTTCTACCTACTTTTTCCCATAACTGCTGAGTGACAATCCACAGTAATCAATAAAACTGCCCTGTGTAGCCCTGTAGTTAGGCAAAGGGGCTCTAAAACGAAAGGAAAATTGTCTGGAGCAACTGCCTTGTAATACTACTCTGCAGATGAAACTATGGACAGTCCTTTCCAAAATAGTTCAGTATAGTCAGCAATCCATTTTTACTTACTCAACTACATAGTCAAATATTTAGAGGAAATGACCAATCTCTAACAGACCAATGGAGGGTGTTGAGCAGCTGTGAAAATCAAGACAAATATTAGGTAACAAAAGGCTTATCATGTGATTTTCAAAAGCTTTCCGGTGACTGAGAAGTACAAATCCCACTGAAACGATTTTTTCTCTCTCTTTTACTTTATTACTTTGAAAATTTTTTCTAGAGTGGGAGGTAAACTGGAAGACTCCGCTTTGAAATTTTTTTTCTCTGTAATAATCAGAAAGCTGAGAAATGTAAATGTCACAGCTGAGGAAGTGAGAAGCTATAATTCCAGTACCATTTGCAATGCAATTCCCTTGTCCCTGCAAAGTTCATTTCACATGAGCATATACAAATGCTGAGTCCTTTAGCATGCAAAAAAACGTGTTGGTGGGAGAAGCAAATAAGCAAAGGATTGGCAAGCACTAAAAAGTTTCACTGATGTTATAAGGGTGATGAAGTTTGCATAGGAAATTATAACGTTACACAGTACACATTAACATAATGATCTTGAACCACTAAGTGGTGTATCTGTCTATCTGTGGTTGTGGAGGATCTCACCATACACTTCTGTTTCTCAGTAGTTATAACATCCAGCAGTTTAAACTTCTTCTGACTTTCCTTCGAGTGTGGCTGAGTCTGTGGAGGAAAGTTTAGTAAAATCTACTGGATCTGAGGCTTGAAGGGAAACTAAACATTCAGGGAATGAAAACACTCAAGGAAGGAAATGCAAATGCTGAAGATGACTTCAGTTTGCCCAAGTGAAGGTGTGGCCGTACAGCATGGTTTCTGGGGTAGCATATGTCATGACATGGGAATGTTTGAATGCTGATGTTGCACTTCAGTGAGTTTAGCATATTGTTTATAGCAATATAGTAGTAACCTTACTAGGAGCAGGTTGCAAGCAGGGAGTCGGACACATATGCCTTCTCGCTCACCTTGTGCCAGGCTACAGCGCTAGCTGGGTGGAAGGCCTGTTGTCTCGGTGTTCCGTGTCCCACTTCAGTCTCTGGCTTTTCCTGTTCCTCACAGGGGCAGGAGCCTGTTCTCCTTCTGATGCCCAGATGTGCATGTTTTCCCTTATGAGCCGGCTGTGCTGTGCCAAGTGGAGAGGAGGGGTCCCAGACCGTCAGCTCTCCTCTGGTTGTCACTGCTGCCTGCTTGTGAAAGGAAGTTGGCACTTCATTAATTCCCTTCCTATTTGATCACAGGGAGAAGCAGTGGACGCTAACAGTACCACCGCCCCACCCAGAAGTCCATGGTTAGGGCCATCCCTTTGTTTTCTGCCGTACTTGCACTTAGAATCTCACTGATCACTTTCCTAGCTGAATCTCGGGCTGCAACAAACCTGCATTTCAGCAGATGGTGTCTGTTGTGGTTTGTTTTTTTTCTCTTTGGCTGCTCAGTATTCAAATTTTTGTTTCCCTCCCTGTTTTTTGTTTTGTTTTGTTTTGCTTTTTTCTTTATTCTTTTTTCTTTTCCAAGGCGAGCTGATTCTGTGGAGGTTTACAGAACATTCTGGCTGCCAACACAAACACCCCCAGGCCGGTGGCTTCCCCAGGGCAGTCACCTCGGGGCCGGGCTGGGGCCTGGCTGGGGCCTGGCTGGCAGTGTTTGCCTTGGAAAGTGAAACTGGGGGAGGTATGCCTGTTTTCATGTGTTTTGTTACAAACTCCACCTCAGGCCAAGGTCACTGAAAGGTTGGGCAGCCTGTAAGCAACAAGGCCTTTACAGCCTTGAGCTCAGCCTGTGAGCAACCTGCCTGTGCTGTTTTTCACCGGCGTTGCTTCACTTTCGCACGGGTTCTTACGACTGTGAGCAATTTCTGACTCGGTTTTGACATTTTCCTTGACTTTTAAGGCAACACTCCTTGCATATAACCCGTCATGAGGTGAAAACTAAGATAAAAATTGTGTCTCATGTACAAAACTCAGTGCCATCCCCACAAGCCCAGCAGTACGTGATGTTGATCCATACACAGGGTTGACAACAAGAGCCAGGACATACTGACCCTTCCTGTATGCATCTTAGTGGAGAGGGATCAGCTTTGTGTGATGGTGGGAAAGGCTGGCTGATGCTGTGCAAGACAGACTACAAGGGAGGTGCTCCCGGTGGGAACCGGGGTGGAAGAGGAACATCTGCTGGTGGCTGGCTCCTCCAGCAGCGCATGGACCTCTGCTGACTGCAAAGAGTTCTTGCCAGAGGAGCTTAAATTGTTCGGTGAGGTGAATAGAAAACAGAAAGCTTCTTCTTGGTCTGCTCCGAACCCACAGTAAGGGAAAAGCCCTGTAATACTGTAGGTGCAGTCACCCCTTAAATTACAAGAAAGCATAACCTTGAGGCAGTATGTTCTGCACCATGCCTATGTGCACAGCCCAAAAACTAGTCAGGCCTTTTGCCTTCCTTCTCTCTGGGGCACTCACATTCCTGTGATGCTGATTCTGGCAAACTCCCCACAAGCCCCATGCTGGTCACTCAGGAGAGCATAAGACGGGTGAGCCTTCCCACTGCAGGTCACCTTGTCCTGCTTGTGCTGCCCCTGCAGGCACCGAGAGCTGTCTTTCCACCTCTGCTCATGCACTATGATTTCCACCCTTCCTTCGATTTTGGTTCTTCCACGGCCACCACGTAGGCAACATCTCTCTTAAACCATAGTGCTGAAATTGGAAAGAATAATGACCCTTCCTTTGTTCATCAGAACCACTTTGGGTAATGTATTCCCTAGTAAGACTTATCTCTTTTAACAGTGATGTCATCTGCTCAGCCCATAGTGGGAAGGCCAACTTGGCTGGCCAAGAAGCTGGGAGGTTTGACTGCGGCTTGAGGGAAGACGTGTAACAACCCCATGAAGTTAAGCAATTAGGGTCCCAAGTCACCTGAGCACGATAAAGGGGCTCAATGGCAGCCTCACATTCCCAGAAGTCTGCTTTTGCATATCTTCTGGTCAGTGTTTGCACTCTGTCATTCCTTTTATTGGATAAAGATCTGAGTGCAGGGAAATAATGGCTCCAAAATGAAGTTAGGTAAGACTGTGGCCATGTAACTCAGTAAGTGATGCCAGTAGATGCAGCAGTTAAAACAAGTGTTGTGATCCAGAGTGTACAAGCACAAGGACAAGGATGTGGCAAACCGCAATGATAATAATATCCTTGCACACAGGGATTAGTGAGGCTCTTATAAGAGTATTGTGTCTGGTTCTGAGCACTTCAGGAAAAAGCTGAAGGAAAATTTGGTGTCAGGAAGACCTGTCTTACTGAGTGAGATGTTTAAAGCCCTAGATTCAGTTTACTTGTTCAAAAACATGATAAAGTGATAATTTCATGGTTGACTACAATTATCTGCATGGGAAAGGATTTCTGATAATTCATTTTGTAAACAAAAGCAGACAAGATCTGTTCACTTGAAGTTGAATTTAGGCAAATTTACATGTACAACTTGACCGATAAGGACAGCTAATTTCAGGGGTGCAGTAGTTCCTCCTTGGCTTCAAGTCTTGAGAAGACCAAATGTAACAATTCAGGCATCACAAATGTAACTGATAAAGAGATGAGCAAGTGATATTCTTTGGACAGTGTGGTACTGCAGAGCAGACCACATCATCATGACAGTCTGTTCTACCTTATAAAACCTCAGGTTATATGTTCACAGTGCAGCATGGGCTGGAGGTACCTTGTCTGGATCTAGGCATGAACCACAGTGGTGATATGGTTGTGTTGATACACAGTTCATCTAAGCTCTCCAGCTATTACAGCAAATTAGGTGAATCAGAACTGTACATTAATTATGGTATATAGTATCCAGCTTTTGTATCTACAGCTTTATGGCATTTGAGGTCGTGCCTGGACCTCTAATCTTCATTGGACTGTGAACTTAGAATATTATCCTGAACATCCCGAAGACTTAGAAACTAGCAAGCAAACAAAAGAAACCTAGAAGTATTAATATGACTGTTCTTGTTACTGCTGTTACTGTATTTGTTACTTAGGAAAAAAACATTAATTACCTTTTTTAGCCTGCCCTGTAGTTTTGTGGTCTGATCTCATAATATTTTGAATGACCAACCAAAGTGCACACCAGTCCCTCCTGCTTTACCCTTCACTCAGTAATGTTCTTCTAACTTTTCTATATTCTTCCCTCAGTGCAACAGGTCTTATACTAATATGGTGCCAATTAATGAGTTTTGGGGGAGGAATTTCAAAGCAGTAATTTTAAGTGTCAAAACATCAAAGACAAAGACAGTTCAAAGAAACAGTCAAAATCTTTTGCTCTCTGTTACACCAGGCTCCTTTCTTCAGGACAATGTGGTGACAAACTATGTTTCTTCCAGCCTGCGTTGCTCTCATACTCTGCAGACCAATGTAATTTGATGATGAGGGAAGCACAATATTTTCCACCGTAAATCCATTTAATCTCAGGGTTTCATTGTCTCCCCAACACTCTTACCTGATCTGGTTTCTTAGCTGAGTAGCAGCAGTATCTACCCTCTCTTTCTCTCTCTCTCCCCCCCCCCCCACCCAAGGCTTCAAGTTTTGTCCATGGCAATGTTGCCTTAAGCAATACTGACTCCCTCATGCTCCTGCTCTTGGGCCAGCAAAACATTTCTTAGAACAGCCTGAGGCTAGTGTGAACTCCTTCAACTGAGGAGATGTCTCCACCAGGGAGAAGATATGTAGAACCAAGTTTTCAAAGCAGGTCAGAGCAAGACATGTCACAAAGCAACAAAAAAGAAGAACCTGAATCCCTTTTTTGTGTAAAAGTCCTCCTCTTCACAGCTGAAACTGGCCAGAAGATTTCTGCTTCCCAGCAGACCTGGTTAAAAAAATAAAAATCTAAGTCTGCTTGAGTATATATGTTATACCTGTTCTAATAAGATTCTAGTTTATTACTTGCCTTAACTTTACCATACTCTTTGCTAACAACAACAATAAAAAGTAATAATAACCATGGTAATAACCACATTTTTTAGTCTTAGACACCGATCTGTAACTTACAAATATGGGTATTAATGTCTAAATTTGATGTGTTAATTAAATTCTATAAATTGTGTTTCAGATGTGCATGAAT
>JAOXNO010000020.1:14188409-14208029 GCA_028565335.1 Limnodromus scolopaceus
ATCTGCATGAATCCCCCAGTTTGTCTTTCTGGCAATAGTCTAAAGAAATCCTGTGGCAGATTTTTTTAAAGGGTGTTTAGGGTATTTTTTTTCTTGAAGCTTTAATTTAATAAGATTCAGAAGCATGTTAAAGCTATGCACAAGTTAAATATTGTATTGAAGGAGGATGAACCTAAACAGGTGTTAAAAAGTCGTCGTGAATCAGCAGCCATGGCCCATAGAAGGGAAAGGAGTTGCGCCGTTCTCTCCTCCAGCTCACCATATCTTTGAGGAGCAGTGCAAGGTGGCTGAGGTCAGGTCAGGCAGAGGGATTAGCACCCTCGTTCTGTGATATGAGGTAATTTACTGATAGCCCAAGGACCGGAGGAATCCCCATGTCATAATGAGAGCCAAGAAGCCCAGCAGCTCCTGCCAAATTTGGTCAACATGAGAAAAGTTCCCTCCCAGTCCCAAGCTGGAGCATGGGTTTACCCATGGATATCTGACCAGGACACACCAACTGAGCTCCTCAAATTCAAGGATGCCTAGATCCTCCAACCACCAGTGTCTGCATGACCCAGCTCCAGTGCTGCACACTGGGATGTGTCTATAGGACTCACTTCACTTGGCTCCCACAATGCTCTGGGATCTCCCGGAACTGGAATGTTTGAAATGTGTAGCTGGTAGAAGGATGGGATCTACTAACATCATCTTTCTAACCAGGTACTGATAGCAGACTTAAATCGAGCAGAATTTTTTTGGTGCAGAAGCCTTTTGCATTTTTGGAGCCAACACAGAATCAAAACAGACTTTTGTGTCATCAGAAAAAGAGAAAACAAGTGAACAAACAGTATAAGAAGCGAACAGAAATGTTAACTTGTGGTTGACTTGCTTGGTTAGTCATTTTCAATAGCTGCAACACAAGTGATAATCCAAGAAGGGACTGGATCATGTGGAGTGGTCAGGGGGAAATGCTAAGGAGCTGATACAATGTATGACAACATACATGTCAACCACTGAGCACTGAAAAAAATTGCTTTCCCAAGTCAGAGGGGCTGTAACCTGGACTTTGTTGATGGCCAAAAATGTAAGATGGTCTAGGGTGACTCAGAACCTCCAAAGCAGAATGTTGGGACCCAAAGAAGGCTGGCAGACCAATGAAGCACAGGTATGTTTTTGCTGGACCATCAAAAATCTTACCTGTTTAAACTGTTTTTTCTTTTGTGTGTGTGTAACCCAGAATTAGGAGGCAAAAACAGTGTAAATTTACTGCAAATGAAAAGTAATTCAGTATTCTGTCAGTTTGCCTAGTTACTAACGCTTCAGCTGCCCTAAGATTTAGACTCACAGATTTGCTTTCCTATCTCCAGGGCATTAGAGGAAGGTAACAAGGTGAGACTGATGGTCTCAAATATGTCTTAGAAATCAAACAACTTTTGAAGCAGAGACCCAGAGGTAAAACAAAATGTACTTTTGGTTCAGGGTTTTTCTCTATACTAAGTTTTTTTCTCTTCATTGTGGTCCCTTGTTTCCCCACCCAGACAAAATGCAACTATGACAACATGGAAATCCCCTGAGCAGCACAGCTCTGATAATAAGATTGTTCAGGTTCAACCAAAATATTATGTCTGAAAAGTCTTTTTCTTTTACTTTGCTACAGCTGAAACAGGAAAAAAGAAAAAAAAAAGATCAAAGTGATAGCCCACTCAATTATAAACAAGACAAATTTAAAGTGAGAAGGTGTCATTTCCGGATAGCAATCAGTTTGCACAGGAGAACCCTCCTTTATTGATATTTCTGGCAGAAAATTAGGTGGAAATTAGCCTGAGGGTTTCTTGAATAATGTGATACTGAATATTACTGAGCCAGGTCCTTAAATACTTACATAAACTCTCCTAAAGCAAGCCAGGGGTAAGCCGTAGGGATGTGAAGTCACCAGGACCCAATCTCATTGATTCAAGTTTGTTTGTGTTTAGTGAGTTTAAGTCAAGCATAGGAAACTCAAAAGGGAGAGATGATGACTAACTACTCCTAAAGTCCTACCATCTGACTCCAGACTCTGAAAGAGGGTATTTCTTGAAGAAATATCATGTGAATGGGGGAGTGACCCCCTTCTTGGCAGTGTTGGTAGATGAGAAGCTCAATATGAGCCAACAATGTGCGCTTGCAGCCCAGAAAGCCAACTGTATCCTGGGCTGCATCAAAGGAAGCATCACTAGCAGGTTGAGGGAGGTGATTCTGCCCCTCTGCTCTCATGAGAACCCCATCTGGAATACTATGTCCAGCTCTGGAGTCCTCAGCACAGGAAGGACACGGACCTGTTGAAACGGGCCCAGAGGAGGGCCATGAAGACACTCAGTGGGCTGAAGCACCTCTCCTATGAAGACAGACTGAGAGAGTTGGAGTTGTTCAGCCTGGAGAACAGAAGGCTCCAGGGAGACCTTATTATGTCCTTTCAGCATCTGAAGGGGGTCTACAAGATAGTTGGAGAGGGACTTTTTACAAGGACATGTATTGATAGGAGGAGGGCTAATGGCTTCAAATTAGAAGAGGACAGATTTAGATTAGATATTAGGAAGAAATTTTCCACTATGAGGGTGGTGAGACACTGAAACATGTTACCCAGAGAAGTTGTTGAGGCCCCATCCCTGGAAATGTTCAAGACCAGGCTGGATGGGGCTTTGAGCAAACTTAAACCGTTCTATGAGTCCCTGATGAAATAATTCTATACATGAATTCAAGCTCTTGAACGAGGGTCAGTCAGGCCATGGTGTTGCCATCTTCAGTGACTCCTTGGCCCTGGTGACATGTCCAGCTCCTGCTCTGCTTTGCACGATTGGTCACTGTGGACTGGCAGATCCCGCTGCTGTTTGTGGGTGGGAGGTATTGTAGAGGTCTGCCTGGCATACATCTACCCCCTGCCTCACCTTGGGCTCTTTTTCGAGCTCATAGGGAAAAACAAATGTATTTAGCGATTTAGATTTAATCTTTTGAATGTCTATGTTAGGATGAGATAAATCATGTTCTCCTCGGGCTAGATGGGAGCGAAGCATGAAAAGCTCTGATACAGGAATAGACACTGTAAATACCCACATATTGATTAATGAACCCAAACCCATTTTTCTGTATTTGTTCAGGCTTTGTGCACTTTATGCAGTTTTCACTGGGGCTCCTGTGGGGAGCCCCAGGGTCCTAACACAAGGCGGGATCTGACGCATGTATGGGAGATGTCCATCTATCTTCCTAGCTGCCTTGCTGAGCTCTTGTGGAGGTGGGGGGCAAGGGGAGGGCGCATTTCTTCCCATTAAAACATGGCAGGGAAGCCCAGAAACATGCCCTTTTCTCCCTGATGCCCCCTGCTCAGGGCAGCAGGTGACACTGGGGGATGGTCCCCAAGGTCCTGGCAAGAAGGACACTTTTCCTAGACATGAGGGCTGAGCTTTCATCATTTTGGTGAGCGGTTTAAATTATTTCCTTGCAAATGAGAAAGCTGATGTGGCTTCCATATTGAGTCTCCTTCTTATAGTGTCATCATTTTTCTGTTTACTTGGGCATTTTTACCAACTTTGCCTTCGGTTTCCTTTACGCCTCCGACATAAAGCTTTTTTGGTGCAGCCGGGGCTGTGCCAGGCTTGCTCTTCTCTTTCAGGTCTTCATCTCACTTGTAGTTAGCCACATCAGTCAGCTGCATACATGGCCCTGCATTACGCTCTAGGGTGCGTTGGTGTATACAGCCACAGACAGTGTGCAAAGGAAATATTTAACACCTCTTTATCTTCTGCTTTCTGCCTCTGCTTTGTCCAAAACCTGAAAAAAAGTGATACATACTGCTTTGTTCTGAGGATATAGGTTTTGCAGGATTAGTATTTTAAATCACGGCTTTTTTGGGTCAGAATTGCCTGATGTGGGACTTCATAAAATCACAGAATGTTTTGGGTTAGGAGGGACCTTTGAAGATCACCTAGTTCAACACCTCTGCCGTGGCCAGGGACACATCCTACTAGATCAGGTTGCTCAAAGCCCCATCCAGCCTGGCCTTGAACACCTCCAGGGATGGGGCATCCAGAAAATCAGCAGCAAAAAATCCCACTGGCCAAGCCAGGAGCCCTGCCCGTGAGATGTGCTCCTGACCCACTGGACTTGACCAGATTTGGCCCAATGCATCAATGGGCCTGATCCAGGAGGTCCTTAGTTTTGAAGGGGGAGGCATGTTTCAAAGTAAAAGCTCTGCAAATATCTTCACGCTGGCTTCCTGCTCTCCGCCACTAGCCATCCTTGTCGGCATGTTTACATTTCCCCTTGCCTGCGGTCTCTTTATCAGGCAATGGGTTTGTTCTGTGTCTCGTATAAAGCAACTGAGCGCGGGTTTCACACACACACGTACTGCACACATGCAGCGCGCTCAGGATGACACAGACGAGTACAGTATTGAGCATTTTCGTCTTGTTTCTTCATACCACTTTTGGGGAAAGTGGTTGCACCTCAGCAGATGGTGATGGTGAGTCATTTCATCTTCATCTTTCCACTCATGTATGATCTCGAAAAACCTGAGTTAAGTGCTCTGAAATGCAGCTGAGGAGTTAAATGTGTTACAATTTTATCCTCCAGCCTTTCTTCTAGTACCAGTAGTTAAGGCAGATGCAGAGCTGGAGGATACCTATTTAATTTAATTCCCAAGTCTGTTGTCCTTGTAATGTCCAAATTTGTATGAAATGGGGGAGACCGTAGCTGTATGCAGAGGGAATGCAAGATCAGACCTGTTAATCCTCTCTTATTGTATCTGCTGTTCATGTGAGGAGTTATGCCTGGGAGCGGGGAACCGCTTCACTCTTCTGCAGTCCATGGTCACTCTGAGCTGCCATCAGAGAGGGGTGAGGTTTTGGCTTCTCTTGCTCTTGGCAGATTCCTCCAAAGAAAATGTTTCGGTGTACCTCAAACTTGGCCCAAACTCTTCCACCTCAAAAGCCAAACTTTTTCTTTAAGCAGTTACACCAGGTGTATCTGCAGGATAGTCCCAGTCTCCCTAGTAGTATGGCTGAAGCAGCAGTTCAACCAGGGGGCTCTCACAGCCTGTAACTAAAAAAATTAATCCCTTACTCAGCAAATATTTATAAATTAATTCAACAGTTTAAATTTAGGTTTGTTGCAGATTTCATTATCTCATTTAGAGAAGTGAAAATTATTTAGCATAATGAAAATAAGAAATCAAAGCATAAAGAACAGCAATAAAATCACTGTTTCAGTCTGCTGTCCCTTTTCTCAAAGGGAACCTAAAAAACTGGATTTACACATTCCATCCCAGATCTCTTAAACAGTTTGTCTAATACTAAGCAAAGAGCAGTGACAGAGCTTGTTGCACTGTGCTTGAAGAATGTGGACAGTCACTCATCTATTGGTAGTTTTAGGGCTCTGTTGTTGGGGAGCAAAAGAAGTTTTGGTTTTCGGAAAGACATGTGTGTCCTGTGCTGCATTCCTATGTTGTCTCACAGATAGCGAATCTCATTTTCCCCAGTGTGTCATGCGTTATAGCATGTATGTGTGTACACATATGTACATGCATATATATCTACGTAGATAAGCTATGCATGGTAAGTTTTTTAGCTAGAAGAAAACAGGGAGTGACTCAGAACTGCATCTAACAGCCTTGTTTTTTTCTATTTGCCTTTTATTTATACAATCTGCAGCTGTTTAGAACTATCTTTGGCAAGCAACTACTGGTGAATGACCAATGCTAGTGATTTATCACTCTTGTCACTGAAATTGTCAGGGCTTCCCAAAAGTAGATATGACTGAGCCTTTCCTTGTTTTTTCACTACCCTCCAGTAAAGCGTAATTTGCTCAGAATTAAAGACAAATAGATTCAGAAAATCCCCATTGAGCAATTAGCAGCTTTTATGATTTCTTTATGAGTCTCATGGGTTTGGCCAACAAATTAAACAATCCAGGATAAAATCACCTGTGGTGGATGTTTGGCTTTCACTTCACCTTTCTGACTCACCCTGCCTCCTGGTAAAGTGCCACCAGCCAACACAGGCATGAGATCACCCCTTCTTATGGGAAGAGGAGGGAAAAGCTCATGGCAGCACTTGCCTTCATCTTCTCCTCTTTTCTAAGCAGCAGATGACCTCCCAAGAGCTGTCACCCAGCCTGGCAGAGGCAGTGGAGATCCCCAAAAGACCTAAGAGAGCTACAAACAGAGTGAAAAGGGGCATGGGCAGGGCAAGCAGGAGGCAGCAGGCATCAGGGTCTCATCGTCAGGATGGCTGGCTTCAGTGGTCCTCCTACCCAGACTTTTATGGTTTGTCCAACCCACATCAAAACTGTTAGGATTAAAACAAGTTCTGCCTGAGTTTTGCCTGAATCAGATCATCACTAGAGATTTTGCATCACTCTGTCTAGGGAGACAGTTACTTTATTGACTTTGGAAATTATGTCACTGATCCTGCAGATGCTTAGCAGTGCCTTCAGTTTCATGCATTGTTGATCGTCCTGGTGGCTTCAGAGCTTAAAGCTGAAGCATGTCTGTAGCCTCTGCTAATACTCTTCTCTTGGTAAAGACTCATGAGATTCCTGCTGTGATTTGAACCATCTTGCTGGGTGTTGTCCAAACTCAAGAGACAACCATCTTTGCAAAGGACCTGCCATGGCTGTAGCTACTAGAGCAGTTTTTCTCCCAATAAAATTGACCCATCTCAAGCCCTACCTTGATTCCAGCATAGCAGACTCAGGGCTTTGCCTGATCTGGGCTTCTCAAGCAAAAAAGTTGTAATCTTATAAACTTTTAATCGTGTAATGAGTCCTTTAGCACTATGAGTCACGTTGGAGTCATCAAAACCATTTACGTAGTAAATCTTTGTGCATGGTCGTTCTGAGGTTTAGGGAAGGAGTGTAGCTGAGGCTACATGCATATTTATGTCAGACCAGAAAATTACTGTCAGCCCATGGAGGAACCATACCCGAAAGAGCATTTCAAATTGCTTACTTAACACAATTTATGAGGTCTAATTACCATATATTCTATGGTTAGGATGTTATTTCCATGAGTAAGGAACCACGTAATCACGATGTGAAAGTTCAGTGTCAAAGGGGTAAAGTCAACTTTCTTTCCAGTGCAGCATGAAAAGCACACTATGCTGGTAAAATATTAAATAGCAAGACAAAACCTTTTTCTTTCTTTTCATTTTGCAGTCAGCCTGCTAGAGAATGAACTAAAATTTTTGTCACTTTTCAGCAAATCATTAGCGGACAGCTGAATTATTATTTCTGGTATGCCGTTTATTCATATGATGATTATCAGTTTTGTGTGTTTATGCAAAATCTGGTAACGTAGTTTGCATATACAGACAGCACCAAGGAGTCTCTCCCTCTTATATAACGGAAGACCAGTCATCCTAATTCATAAGTTTTAATGTTGAGGCACCTATGGGTATAACTAAGCCAATCTCCTGGTAGTTGCAAGTAAAGTCTTAGAGGCATAACGTGACATGTCTCTGCATGTGAGCTTTGGGTGTACCTATCTATATGAAGTACAGGATTTTTTTCCATTTTATGCAGATTCATTTCAGCTTGTTATCCCCTGAATTTTTAATAGACATATATCTCTATGCACACATTTTTACCCAGAAATACGTAACTTTATGTATTATACATTGCGTGTAAGCCCAGATGTCTCAGGGCTGCGTTGGTCAAGACTCTCGCCTGTGTGAAACTGCTGCGGGGCTTGTTCTAGAGCTGTGCTGACCTCTGTGTCTCTCTCTTGAATGTGATCAAGTAGAGCAGCTTTGTACAGCACCTATTTTGTCCGTGTCTGTGCTGCACAGGTTATATGCTCAGAGAAGCAGCGGTGGTGGAAGACATTGGATTTCGTTGTCCCCACCAGAGCTGAGGTGAGCAGGGAAGACCAGTAATTGCTTCTTAGCACCAGTTGCTCATGGTGACAAATGGCCACTGTGTCTTAGGTCGGGAGATAGACCTGCCCCTGGGTTCTGGATTGGTGCAGCATCAGATGGTCCTGTCCTTCCTGCTGCCCACCACGGGTGCTGGTGGCAACAGCCCCCTTCCTACCCCTGCCTGCACTGCTTTTGGGTTTTGCTCTGCATTCCTGACTCACTTCTCAATTTCTTCTCTTACTCAAAACCCGACTCCAGATGCACCTCAACTCCGAAGTTAGGAGGAAGCACTGCTGATTGTGAGCCTGTGGGGTGATGCTCTTTGCTTGTATTTTAAAGCAATCAAAAAACTCTCCCCTTCTTTCTTCCTGCTGTCAAACCAAGACCATTTTGGATTTTCAGGTTTGCTCCCATGCCAGACAAGGTCTGGGTCTCCCTGTATGCTGGCAGGTTTGGCCAAGGATCATAGAACACCACCAGCAGAACTATGCATCAGGGTATCCAGGTAGCTGGTCATCCCTCAGTGATCCGATTCACCTGGGTGACCACAGAGATTACCACCATTTTTTCTGGAAGGGATTTTCCATTCAAAATGTTTCCATGGGCATTTCCCCACACTGTTTGTGAGTTTGAGTCACCGATGTCACCGAAGCAGCTCAGGTATCATTCTCACTGCAGCAGGAGACCCACACGGCAAGAGCAGGTCTGAGGAGTGGGTAGGAGAGAACCAAACAGGGGACTGACTGGGAATAGTCCCTGGACACAGGGAAGAGGGTTACATATCCTCACAGCTATCCTTAACCACTGGTAGAAGGACATAGGGGCATTCCTACCTTAAGGATCCACTCAAGGAATCATGGCAAAAACCCTTTCCCTGTCCGCTCGGCTACGGTGGGTGAGATTCATGAAATGAGGCTGAACTGGCAGTTTCTGCCGGAGAGGACTCGTCTCAGAAGCATAAGTTTTTGCCTCACTGAACTCATACCTGCCAAGTGTAGGACTTGAGACATATGCTCTTACTCAAATCGCGATTGTTTTATTAGTCATCGAAGCAAATTTGCAGGAAGCCACGCATTCTGGCAGAAAGTCTGAGCTTTCCCTCCTGAGCCCAAATTTGTGACATTTCAGAAAACTTTGCAGTTCAATCAAAGTGGGGCTTAATTGCCTCATGACACCAAAATACTCCTGCTTTCCTAAAACCACCCATAGCATTTTCCAGTCTTCTCAGGAACCCGGTGACGGGCCAGACATTCAAGCATGGGCAGGGGCCAAGCAGGGACAGGAGGACGCTGCCCAGGCTCTCTCAGCTGTCTGCAACACAGCTGGTCCCGATGCAGGTGCAGCAATGGCAACTGCCGAGTGTGCATCCTCAGCTGCGGGTCTGCCGCTTAGGAGCTACAAGGTGTTTGACATACTCACAGGCTGTCCTGAGCTGAAATTCCCATAAAAATAACTCCCGTTGAAACTAGCCCTTGCTCTTGGGCCACTGTTAGCCTCGAGCATCAGCCCCAGACACCTCTGGTGGTGACCGTGTGGAGTGTATTCCCCATGCATGTTTCTGTTCTGTTTATTTTCAAGGGTGTTTTTGTCCTTGACTAGAACACCCTGCTTTTCACCAGACATCATGAACGTGTCTTGCTCCCAAGCGTAGCGGCATTTTGTGGTTCCTAATAGGTAAACCTGTTTGAGAAATTTTGGAGATAATTTTCAGATGGAGTAGGTCCTGCTTTTATCTTGGTATAAAGTTTATCCGTAACTTTTAAACCAACAATACCCTTGTCCCTGACTCAAACTTAGCACGACTTAAACTGTAAAGCAGACAATATATTATCTCTGTTTTATGCTTGACACTGGGACTTTTTCACAAAGGTTTCCAGGTCGACATCAGCACTTCTCTTTGCCCATGATTAATAGAAAAGAACCGACATAGGCTGTCTCATCTGACCAAGCCATCTGCGACACTATGTTTTTTTATAGTTCAGAGACTGGTGATGCAGAATGTACCTTCATGCATGGTAAGTGAGTGGGCTTCACTGGCATGTGGGCAGAGCAACCTTGAAAGGTGCAAGTGGCTTTTAATTTCAATTTGAACAAGCTTTCTTTGCTTCTTACAAAACAGGTGGGTCGATCCTCTTCATTTCAGGCAACAACGTAAAGAAACTACCTCCTATACAATGGAGCTGCAAATCAAATACACTCACAGGTTTGCTTCAATAACATTCTGCGCATCTCTCTTTAGGGACTTTTGGAGATGACGAACCAGACAATTTTGACATCAACTGCTTCAGCCAGCTGGAATTTAAGGATTCCTATAGCAGCCTGACCTGCAATTTTACCGAGCTGCCTCCTCACAACACTAACTATACCCTGGCCCTGTGGTAAGTGCTGTCAGTCTGTCCTTTGGTAAACTTCTGGGAAGCAAAACGCAGAGCACCAGTGAGTCATGTTACCGTATGCTGTGAAACAGGAGCAGCAAAGCTAGACAAAATTCTGTTTCAGAGTGTTTACCAAGTTTGAATACTGTATTTAGCAAAGAAGAAGGGTTTACTGAAACAGAATGTAACTCCCTAATAAGGAGCTGGAAGGGCATTGTAACACCTCCAATAGTTCTGATTTTGCCTCTGTTGCTCTGAAACACCTGTAGTTACGGAAGTAGCCCAGCATGAACTGAGAACAATTTTTTCTTTAAATTAAATATTTAAAAACAAACAAACCTAGCCTTTACCAAGTGAAAAGTAAAAATGTTTTTGAAGAGACAGATCCTTTCCACAGAAAATTCTTTGGCAGGATGGCTGATTTTCCACTGCGGGGAAAGTGTCTTTATCTAGGTCAAAACAAAAATTAAGCAATTGTCTTTGCACACACAGACATGCAAATAGCACACTAGAGTGAGTGTATAAAGACCCAACAGTTATCAAACACATCAGTCATCTCCACTGTTTGTTGAGGCCTTGAAACTCTTTTCCACCTTTCTTTTTGACTGATGCAGCTAGCTGAAGAAATTCAGCTTTTATTTCTTTAGCTTACTTCTGCTTTTTCCTTTGCCTATTTTTCCTGAAACTGAAAGTTTTGTGGCAGCCAGCCAAATAAATGGACTTTTTTTTTAATCTTGCTATTCTAATAACTATTTAATTTTTTCCACCTAGTTTATTAGAATTTTTCTATTTTCCTGGATTTTATTCTGGATTTTGACTGAAATTTTGTGACAGTCCTCAAATATGGGAGTCACACAGATGAAGGAACACAAAGACATATTTTCACCTCTGAAACTGTGCCATATGACTACTTCATGGCCTGTCTGACTGCTGACCCTATATTTTCTACACTGCAGTCAATAAGAAATTTCTCTTTATCTTCAGTGAGTATCCAAACCTATTTCCCTATATTTAAAAATGGCATCAGTAAGATAATTTTTAAAGATACAAGGGTTTTTAACACATACATCTCCAATTTAATAACTGTATTTTTAACTTCAAGAGCCCCAGGGCTCTTACTGTGACTCATGTCACTTGATTATTGTGCTCCAACACCGCAATGGAAAATGCTATCAATTTTTTTTAACTCCTTATTTGCATGGCATTTTTTCTAATTTCACATGGAGTGCCACTTCTGTTAATGTGAAATGAGTGATGTGGATTTGTTCCCTTACTATGTTATAGTAAGTCTGAGAAAAATTAATATTGTGTCACTTTGGTCAACAGTACCAAGGAAGAAAGCAATTACATGTGCTTCAATATGGAGAAACAGGAGGATGTGTATTTCTTGCAATTCACTGATATACTCTCAAATAAAGACATTTGTATGAACTCTGAGACGAAGAGAAGGGTCTGCAGGAGTCTGGTTGTAACTGACATTGGTAAGACGCTTCACATTTTGGACATTTTTAAGATACAGGTGTTACTGGGGAAAAAAACAGCCCAGCGCAAAGCCTTAGCATCAATCTGGATGACATAGAGGCATTATAAAACACTGCCCTAGCAGGACATGTAGCCTCATATTGCGGTATTGACAGTGTGGTGTTCCCTCTGCTTCAAGGCATTCAAACTTCACCTCCATTCAAAATGCGGAACTGAATTCTGGCTTATCATAACACTCTGCCCAGACGTGGACGTAGACCAAATCATGCACATGGGTGCAGCAGCTGTTCCTGAGCGTGGATGGGCTGTCAAGCAGGGAAATTTTGCTCATTTCTTGCTAGGGATTGTGCAATTTCAGGACTGACCACCTCGAGTCTAGTGTGAGCTCAATAGCACAGGGACCTCAAGGTTGCAAGATCTCACTTTTTCACACCTTGCTTCTTGGTGGAGCCTGTTGTCTGAATGAAGTGCTCAGGCATCCTGCAGCGCAGAAGGGATGCCACGAGCCCGTGAATGGGCTTGTCAAACCCACAGTAGGGACCTGCCTGAGCCGAAAAATAGGGAACCTGGGAGGAAGAGGGGCTCCTTGGGACTTACCCCTCTTGGGAGCCAGTCTCATTCGAGGGCTGCAGAGAAGCCTGCCTAGGGCAGCTCTGTTCTGCTCTGGTGCCACCACGCTTTGCCTTCCTTTGGCAATAGGCACTGTGTCATCCCTCACTTATGAAACATTTCTGCCCCAGTCCAATAGTTTTGTAATAATCTTACAATACCTCTCAGTTTATGGGCCAGCCTGATCCATATCTGGTCTTCTTTAAAAACTGCAGGCTCTGCATGGAAGGATTAAGTATTTGTGGGTTGCAGAAGAAGTGGGCATGATTTTTGGCTATATGCACTTTCCTGAGAGGAGAGAGGTGTGGGCTTTCTGTTCCTGTGAGAGCTGATGTACTGTACATGGCACATTCAGGAAGGCTTAGTTGCACAGACACAGGTTCCAACAGACCTCAGGCACATCCAGCTCAGACACAGCTTGGGAAGAGTCCTGAGGGCTGCATTTTGGACTTGAGCTACTTACACACGCGGTCATTTGACATAGTCTGTTGCAGACCAGGTCAGATGTGTGTTTATAGCAAGGGTCTGGAGTCATAGCTCTCTCTGCTATATCTAACACTGTCATACATTGTCCCTTCCTCTGTCCCCCTGCCCTGATGACCAGCAGTGGTTGCACCCATGCCCAGTTTGCTCCCAGTGCCTTCCTCCCAGAGCAGCCATGGCGTTTTTACATGGGATCTTCATCTCAGAGCACTGGTTAGAGGGACTGAATTTCAGGTCTTCAAGCAGTGCTACCTCGGGGGTGGGCATGGGAATTGCTTTCGAAGACTAAATGTCACTTCCCTAGGAAGCACCACCCCTGTTGGTAACATTGCTGCTCAAAAAGCAAAGGCCCCTCAGGACCAAGGTGTAAGGACAAGCTGGGGCTCAGCATGAGCGTCACCCAGCTCAGGCCAACACTCGCTCGAGATAGGTCACCCTGCAGGGGGTATAACTTGAAGTTAATTATTTTTATTTTTTTTTGCTTTTCAAAATCTGTTTACTTTGTGGTAACATTGTCCTACTCCTGTTATATCCTGGTTTGTTATCATTTGCAGTTAAGCCTGAAGTACCATTCGATATAAACATCACATACCAAAAGGAGGCAAATGAATATCTTGTTCATTATAGTACACCACACTCATGGAAGAAATACTTACAGGACAAATTAATGCACCAAGTAGCCTATCGGCAAGAAGAAGGTACTTGGAAGGTAAGTGATGATGTATTGGTGAGCTTACAATAATCTCCAAAATTAAACGTTATCAGAAATATCAGTGTTAGGTAAAAACCCTCAAATCTGCATTTCTACAGTTCTCCAGCTGGAAATTTGGAAAGGTGCAATATTTGGCATCTGGACATTTCATCAGTCAAAACAATTCCAGACCAACAGCACCCATGTCTGTTAGACACTTCTCCGGGCCAATGAGATTTCATTCATTTGGTCTTTGCAGTGGGAAGAGAAGACGTAATATAATGAACCAGTCTAAGTGTCTGGACATCTTGCTCTCTGCTATGGTGGTTTTGCTCTTGTTTTCTGGGCTCATTAGTCAGTAAATCATATGACCCCATTTCTTATTTAGCAACAGTTTCTTTGTGTCTTTTTTTTTACCGAGCCTCTCCAGGCTTTGAGTGCGGCCGTGCAGCTCTCCCACCCTCAGACCATCTTTCGGGCTGTAGCTGCTTGTGAAATGAGTCTGGTTTGGGCTGCCCAACTGCTGGCACCTCTGTGTCCCCTGTCACAAGAGCAGCCACGCAAACACCAGTCCAGATGGGAGGTGTTTGAAAAGCGTGGACTGTACCTGCCTTTTACAGAGGGAACACAGGAGAAGTATAACTAGAAAAAGAAAATGATTCAGGCAGCCAAATACATTGAAATGAAGATCACCAGAGTTGCACGGTGGGATTTCAGCTTCTTTTCTGCAGCTGCTCTTTCAGAATTGTCTTTTTATGCCACACAAATGAATTTTTTCCCCTCTCTCTTCTGATTCTTCCCAGCGAAGCATGTATTTCCCACTGCAGTGTCTGTAGTATCAAAGAACAGTTGATACTTTCAGCTGTTTTCCAAAGAGCTTTTACCCAACATTAGTCTTTCTTCTCAGTACTGTCTGGACTACCTTGCTATTAAGCTAGACTGGTGGCATGATGACCACCTGTATAATAACCAAAGACACAGAACAAACAGCACAGTACTGCAGGGACGCACCTGATCTTGCACACTTTGCTGAAACTCAAAGATACTTCTCCTGTGTCTTCTAGAAAAATAATTTGATTTTTTTTGTGTGTGTTTAGACAATAAAGTCGCCATACCTTCAAGTGAAATTACTGGGGAAAAACCTCGAAAATGATGCTTTGTATGAAGTGAAAGTACGTTCACAGCCCAATGGAGAATATTTTAAGGGCATGTGGAGCGAATGGAGCACTTCCAAAAGCTTCAGGACTGCAAGGGAGCAGCACTCCACAGAGAGCTGTAAGGGCAGAAACCACTTTGGTCCACCTGGAAGAAAGCAGAGCTAGGGGTCCCCAGACCCCTGTCCAGCCCTGGTGGCAGCAGTGATGAGACCGTGGGGAGGGGAAGAGCCCGTGGCCACAGCAGGTTCAACCCTCACAGGCTCTGGGCAGCCCAGAGGAGATGACCCAGAAGGCAGCTGTATCACTCTGGTCTGGGGCTGACTCTCCATGTGAAGTTAAATCTCCCTCAAGGGTGATAAGATCGGATGAAGGGTTGGTGTAAGGGCACGAGGTGGGCAAAGGGAGGTGAAGCCTGACTCACCCCTGCTTGCTGCCTGCTGGCATGCATGGAGAAGACGGGCTTGCACTGAGCATTTTAGATAGAGCACAAAGAGTGGGGAAACATGACCCATGTCAGGGCCCTGGATTTGTGTGCGAACATGGCACTTTAATCACAAATACGATACAGGATAAAATCTCATCATTGCACTTGTAAACATGAGTAATCCTTCTGGTCCTTGGGGTGCTTTCAGTCCCCAGGAGCACCTCAGCAATACGTGAGTTCAAAGTCACGTCAGTGCTGCTATAAGGACGTGGTGAGCGGTGACTTCAACACGCTGCAGGTGATAGGAGACTTTGAGCTGCTTTAATCCAACCTGGGAACCCAGCTTGGAGCTCGGCCAAGTGCTGATGCTCTGGCAGCGTTCCTTTTCCCTCCTTTAGGGAGGCAGGAGAAATGCACCACTGCACCAGTCTAATGACAGGCAAGTGCAATGCTTAGCATTAATTCCTAATTTATTGTCTGAGGAGACAGTACGGTTATGGTGGCTTAACAGTGAGACATTTAGACACATTGGCTGATGTTCTTTATTTTTCCTTAGATAGCAGCGTGGTCGTGGCTATACTCTCCATCCTGGGATTCATGCTATCCATTGTCATGATTGTCCTGGTTGTAACTTTTTGGGAAAACAGGTAATCTAAGTCTCTTTGTATCAGAAAAAGTGTTGGAAGCTAATCCTGTTCTGAAAGTGTTATTGCTTTCCCTGTTACACTTGTGAACTATTCTTTATCCATCTCTGGACCTCTATATCAAGCCAAAGGCAGGCAAAGAGTAGAAGTGTAGAATACAAGAGAGGGTGTTGGCAGGTAGAAGATGACCTGCCACTTTGAGCAGACTTCAGTCTTGGGCTTGAAACACTGGGACCTTTGGGGAGCTGAAGTCACCATGAAACATTTACAGAGTCGGTGTCACACTGGAGGCAAATTTGACTCAAAAGCTTCAAGCAAGATCCAGAAAAGAAAGCAACCTGCAGGTTTTTGTAAAGTCCCAAGAGGCATGGAAATGGTATACCGGGGAGATAGCCTCTTTTCCTTTCATAGGCTGAGTCAGCAGGGGGTTTGCTCTGCAGCACTTTCGGAAGCAGCAGGACAGAGCTCTCTGCAACAGGGGCTTGATGGCATCTGCCACCAGCCCAGCCAGGTCCACATCCAGCCATGTGGAAAAACTGGGCTCTACATCCCCCACCAAAGCACTCCCGGCAGAAGTGGGACAGGAGATACATTCATTACACAGGCAGTCCTTTGTCTACTTAGGGGTTTTTTTCATATCTTGTCTACGCAGCAGTACATAGATAACTGTGAATATATTCTTGAATATTGAATAGGTAGTTGACAAATTTAAGCAAATGAACAGATTTATAGATAATGTGGTGAAATGAGAATCTGAAGTGAAAAAGTCCCAAGTTTAAGCATAAGAGATGAACCTTGAACTGCTGAAAAAACAGGTTTTTAGACAGTGAGACTTTTTGAACACAGACACCTTTTAAAAAGAAGAGAGTTTTATACATGTGTGTGTATATACCCATATGTACAGATACATAGATAAAACAAAATATATATTCATATACATCCGTAGCTGTACTTGTATCACTTCAACATTGAACGGTCAGTTGGGCAATATTCTTTAGATGCATCATAGCTGAGGGTTTCTAGCAGCACAATACAAGAACTTTGCTAATCAATGTAGTAAAAATGAGACCTGTTGGACAAGGCTACAATACATATATCTCAAGCACAGACAGCTGGCCAAGGAAAATATGCAGTTCTTTGACTTATGTAAACATGCAGAGGCAAATATCAGCAAATTTGCACTTTAACCACAAACCCTTTTTCACTTGCAGAAATTGGTTTCACCATGCAAAACCCTGTTAACACAGCTAGATGCAAATGAGCTCTTTGCCAGCATAATTTGCTGTTTTTCCAGTACTTGGTGAAGCGTCTTCCTTTAACTGTGACAATTTGTGCACTCAAAAGAACAATGACTATTCAGTGACCTTTACAACTCCTCTTCTCCTGTTTTTGTTTTATTCTGAGACTTTTCTGTCATTATTTTGGGTAATGCAAGCCAGCCCTAAGGCTTTGTGAGAATTAGCACAAATGATGTAATATGGACCTCTGATATCTCAACATGTCCCTCTTTTGCCACTGTTGAACCTCTTTTTGTCTACTGTTGCTGTTTCAGGATCAAGCCTGCTGTGTGGCCAAACTTGCCTGATCATAAAAAAACGCTGGAGCAACTATGCAAGAAGCCAAAAAATGTATGTATTTCTACTGTTGTTTTCACCTCCATATAGACTATTGGGAACAAAACTAACACTCATGAGAGAAGTACGTGCGGCATGAACTGCGACATCTTATAGAAATTAGTTCTGCATTTCACTGAAGAGAGCCCACGTTTGCACAGGACAATGCTAGTCAAGGGTATGGAAATAAGAGATGATTCAACTAGTGCCTGAGCTTTGGCTTGTGCGAAGTAATTACATAGGGCTAGAGAACTTATATATGAAGAAAGGTTGAAGGAATGGAACTAGTTTACAGAAAAGAGGAAGCCTAGGGCTGGGACTACTATTCAGAAACTTCCAATACCAAAAGTTTAGGTAGAGAGATGGTGGAGGTTCTCTTGCCACAAGGCTGTGTGCAGAGGCAACAGACACGTGTTGCTTTAGGGCAAACTTCATCTGGGTGTAAGAAAATCTTTCTCCATTGTGTAGGTTGCCCAGAAAAGAAGTAGGTTCTCCTTTGCTGGAAATGTTCAAGTCTTGGCTTGATAAGGCTTTTGGATAACCCAATCTAGGTCTGGTTTTTTGGCAGAAGGTGGGACCAGTTGGACTCCAGAGGTCCTTTCCAACCAAGACGCTTTGGTGATTCTATGAAATTGTGATCATGGGGCTGGGTGGGGACCCTTTGCAAACATCTCTGGTGATGCCCATGTACCTTTACAAGGCCAGTAGAATTCCTCACACACCATGTGATACATGAACTGTTCTGCCAGACAAAAGCTAGATGCACAAATGTTACAAACTGTAAAGTGTGGGATTAACCCGTTGCCATAAAACTGTGTGCCTAGTGTATTACTTCACTAAGAAACTCATCACTGCTGTTCTCTCCTTTCTTGGTACATTATTAGCATGTTCTTAATTTAATAAGAGGTCTAAGACTACTCTCCCACACTCTGTGCTCCCCAGTGCAGGGATTCCTAATTTGTTTCAGGAAGTTGTGGCAAACTTTTACTTCCCTCACTGCTAATTTAGGAAGGTAAAACTGAAAGGAACTGCCTGGGTTGGCAGACTGATTCCTGTGAAATGGCAGGCAGGCGACAGATGCATGGCTCAGAAAAGTCTCTGAAACACCAGTTCCTACCACATTGCATAGATCATAAAATGCTCTCCAGTGGCACTGCATGCAGGAGGTCACTGGATAGATTCAGATTGATGTGGAAAAGGATTTTAATCCATGTGATAGTTTATTCTCCGCTAACCTATTGTTCGGTTTAGGGTTACTTTCAGAGTTAAAGAAATAATAAATACCCTTCTAAAATCAAATGAATTATTAAAGTACCTTTTCTCTTAAGGTAATATTCACTGTTAACTGATCATGCTGTTCCCTTTGCCACACAGAATTTTGATATAAGCTTTAATGCAGAGAGTTTTGGTTACGTTCATATCCATAAAGTAGATGGCATTCGAGCAAAAGCAGAATTGGAAAATTTTCTGCAACCATCACCCACTCCAGAGACAAACCTTCCAGAAAAATTTAGGAGCGGCTCAGACCTGAAGAAGATCCCTGCAATTACAGACAAAAGCAACCTGAACCTGTCTGTGACTTACGGAGGAATCTGGCCAGCTGAAGCCCTGCACGGACTCCTGGGCACCAGCCAGTTTGCAGACACCGAGGGAAACGATAGCTCCAGCACATACGAGGTGTGCCACAGCAATGGGGTGCCCCTGTGTGATGATGGTTTCAACCCTTCCTCCACTCCTCCCCCAGATCCCTCTGGCCAGCCTGGGTCAGAGCCCCTAAATGCCGACACCGTATCCCAGATGCCACCTACCAGTGAAACAAGGTCACCAAACAATGAGGAAGCCTACGTCACCATGTCTAGCTTCTACAAAATTCAGTAAACCTTACAGGAATGACAGCATGTCATTTTTTTCTCTAACAAGCAGGACAGTGAAGCTTTCTGTTTTGTTTTCCTGCATACTGAAATTTGCCACCCCTGCAATGCACCCTGCTCACAGTGCAATCACAGAATCACAGAATTGTCGTGGTTGGAAAGGACGTCTGAGACCACCAAGTCCAACCATACACTTACAAAAAAAACCTACAATCTCGGCCACTAGAGCATGCCCTGAAGCGCCATATCTACCCGTTTCTTAAATACCTCCAGGGATGGCAACTCCACCACCTCCCTGGGCAGGCTGTTCCGCTGCCTGACCAGTGTCTCAGTAAAGTAATTCTTCCTAATATCTAATCTAATCCTCCCCTGCCGCAACTTCAGACCATTTCCTCTGGTCCTG
>JAOXNO010000020.1:14208129-14222401 GCA_028565335.1 Limnodromus scolopaceus
TCACCAGTGCCCAGTACAGAGGCACCATCACTTCCCTACTCCTGCTGGCCACGCTATTCCTGATACAAGCCAGGATGCTGTTGGCCTTCTTCGCCACCTGGGCACACTGCTGGCTCATGAATTCAACCTGAATTTAATACTTTGATTTGATTAATTTAGAGCAATGACACTGAAATCCTAGCCGAGGATCTCAGCAAGTCTTGTAAAAGTTAATGAACTGTTCTGATAACCTCTTGGCTGCAGAGTTACATTCTCATTAATGCCTAAGCAAGAAATACAGCAACAAAATTCAAGTTAAATAGAATCCAACCTCTTTTAAACAATGGTAGGTCAAGAGTAACCCCTCTGCAGTCAGTGGAACTCCACGAATTTGCAAAACACAAGTAAACCAGAGTTGCTATCGAGCATCAGTTGCCTGGGGATTCAGGACCCTGGCCACCACAAAGGTGGTTTGCTGAGTCTCCAGGAAAAAGGGCACATGGACTCACTTTAGGAAGATGTTTTCTCAGGCTGGTATTATATTTTTTTGAGAGAGAGAGAGAATAAACCAAAGCAAAACCCTACATGCCACTACTTTTCGGTGGCAGTGAAGATCTACTCGAGCCAATTTGAAGATCCACAAGTACTTCTGCTAGTGCTATAGGTTAAAGACCTATTTAATGTACTAGCAATATTTAGCTAAGAAAACAAAAGAAAGTCAGTGAAAAGCAAAGTCCCGTCTCTTCCTATAAACTGAATTGAGGCTGTAAAAGGCATGATGCTGCCTTTCTTTGCAGCTCTTGTGCAAGCATTAGTGTGCATGTAAATACTTTCCAGGACAAAAGGGCTGTGTGGATCATGTTTGTTTACGAGCATTATTCACAAATCTGTGACTGCCTGAAAATACTTCGAATTTGGCCAGGCAGAGTTTTTCTGCAACATCTGATTTAGGAAGATGGATGGAGCGTCATGGATCCTGGCAGTGATCAGAAGACCTTTATTTTTTGCAAAGTACTTTGTAAATTGCCTGGAGTAAAAAATTGCAATTTTTACTTTTTTTTTTGTTTGTTTAGTTTTACATTATGATAGGGAAAGGCATCCTGTCCCTTCCCATTCACTTTTCTCTGGACTCTGTGTCCAGGTCTATGGGGATCCCACGTGCTGCCACACAGAGATGGCTGAGCCACTTCACAGTCCCGCTGGGACGCTGCGCATTGTGGACCACACGCTTGGAGATAAAGCTGCTAGAGCCACATGGTTGCACGACAGCCAAGCAGTGTGGCCATGGGAACTCCAAGCCACTTTGCTGTGCTCTGGGACTGGTGTGCACCTCGCTGAGCAGTCTCAGTTCCTCTAGCTGCTTGACATTCTCCTTTACTGAAATGTATTCACGTTCCCAGAGTCTAAGGGTAAAAAGAGTCCTTGCTCATCCTCAGAGCAGCTTGAATTTATTCTGACTGGTAATAATCACTGAGATGTTGCTATATTTGATGTAGCCTGCTGGAGAAAAACAGCAGTCCCCGGACAGGGCTCCACTTTCTCCACCTCCACCTGGCACCAGGGAAACCTTCAAATGGGGACAGTCTTACGGTGCCTGCGTGCAAAGGGGTGAGGGTTTGGCTCAAGGCATTCCAGTGATATTTTGCAGAATTGTTTTTATTGCTGACTCTTGCTGAACAAAACACTGATTAATGCATGAAAGCCATGAAAGCCATGAACATTAATTTGCCTAATAATGCTTGCATTTCTTTTTTAAAAAGAGCTGCTGGTAACGCTCATACTGTGCTGGCTTGCACAGTGTGATTGCAGATGCAGGCAGACTGTGCTGGAAAGATATCCTCTTCCAGTAACACAGTGGCAATCAAAAAGGGAATAGAGGAAGAAGAAAAGCGCAACAGAAATATCTTGTACAGTATGTGCTATGCTTGTTTTGAACTCATATACACTTTTTTAAGGACTGAAAGGAACATTAGAAATGACAGGTGTCTATTTGCACTATTTACACAGCAGGGTATCCATGTGTAATAGTCTTTCTGTTTGTCTATGAAGGTGTACTGTCTTTAATACAGGAAAAGCAGTGGAAAACTCATGTTTGCTCTTCGGTACTGGAAAGTAGCACAGATCTCATTACTTTAGTGACTCTAGTCACTCTGACATAGTTAGATTTTTCTTATGTAGTAGTCATATTTTTGCATAGCTGCTAATGTTTAAACAGTCATTCTATTTTCTATGTCTTATTATCTTATTTAATTAGATAACATGTAACCTTGGTTTTATAATGTTTTGACCATATTAAAGGGACATGTCTATTTGCATGACCAATTTGTGTTCCTGTAATTCAGTCTTCTAACATACATCTATCAGGACAGGACTTACTCTACCCTCACTGAAATTAGAATAATTCTATGGGCTCTACCTAGCTTCAGGCAGGATACATCCCAAATAAATGTAGACAGGTCAGAGGCCTGAAAGCACTGTAGGATAACAGCAAGCCTGTCTCCATCACCACCACCCCATGAGCCAGGGAAGCCTCTCCACAACTCCAGTCCCTATGTTTCGGACCTGGCATGCCTCTGTTCGTCCTGATTCCGATTGCCACCCAGCCCTTGTTACCCAGAAAACAGAGAGGTAACAGCTCAGGGAACCAGGTGGGTGAAGGCAGTCTCCTGCTGGTGGCTCATGCTTGCTCAGGTGAGGCAGAAGCTTTGCCCAAGCCCCTGTGCGCAGCTGTGAGTCTGCACTGCGAGCACCAGGAACGAGAAAAACACCTCAGGCTTGTCATAGCCGACATATGGGTACAGTAAGGCAAAGTCCCATATAAGCTGTGTCCTCAGAGATTAATACACTGCTGAATGCTGACAAATGTGCAACTGATAGAAAACAAAGCAGCCTTTCATTAATTGTGTTCATCCCAATGTAGCTGTTTGTAGTGGAGGATAACTCACACCAGACATGGGGGTTATTTTATTCCAGGCATGCACCTGGCTGATGATGTAGCTTAGCTAGAAGAGTATCTTCCCAGGAAAGCAGCAGCGAGCACAGTCAAATCAAGGGGGGCTTAAAAGTTAACATTAAGATTTCTAAAGGGCCCTTACTCCCCTCCCAGAAAGGGCCCTGAAACCCGTCCATTGAACCACATCCAGCTGTTACCAAGCCAATGCCAACAGTTTGGTCATTATGGTGGTGTTGTCAAGTCCTGTCAGGCTGAACTTTCACAAGCGCTAAGCTCCTCTGAAATAACTCTCTTTGGGCATTAGGCTGCTCTGAAGCATGCAGAGGTTAGCAGTCTCCTTCAGCTTTGAGAATCTGGCCTGAACGGTGGAAGCTAAATCTCTTGGAAAAATTGGTCCCTAACTATTTTGAGGTGATGAGTACCAATAATTGAGCAGTCTTAGCATCAGCGTCCCTGAACATCATATGTCGTTTCACAGCCATCAATCTAAATTTGATGGGTATATACAGATTTAAAAACTTTCAGCTTCCTTTTAGGAAAAAAAACCTTGCACCAAAGCAAGATACACCACAAGCATTTCTGGTCCATGGCCAGCTTCTAGATGCATAGTACCTATATGAAGACAGAGCCACAGTTATGTCTTGACAACACTTCACCCGCTCAGGGCTGAGTAGTTTCCTTATTCTACAAGAAAGAGTTTCCCCCATAGCTGTTCACAAATTCCCATCTGACTCAGCATCCGCACCGGGGTATAACTCATCTTTCACATACCCCATGCACCTTCTTTACTTCAGCATAACCTCTCTCCTCCACACTTTCTGCCACCTGTGCTCATACCCTAGCTGCACAAATGAAAAGAGCTTGGTGACCCTGGTTTCTATGGAGCTTCTTTATCACACTGTGGCTGCAGCTGCCTGCTCCTCTCTCTGTGCGTAATCATCAGGCTCTGCCGGCTCTTCTGTGCTCATGGTACAACACAGACGCACTCCCGTCTTTGCTTCTCCCCTCATCTATGTCATTTGGACTATCCAAACATCTCCTAGTGGCACACAAATGCTAATCCGTGAAATAAAATAAGTCTTTTGTCAGTTATAACACTGAGTCACAGTCTAACGATGCTGAAAAACATTAATTACTTCCCAAGGCGATATTCGTCCCCTGCTGAATTTATTAGTTTGTTTACCAAATCTTGCCCTCTTGTGCATGTTCATTAGAAAGGCTGATAAAACACACAGAAATGCTGTGTGTGTCGGTGGGGTGGTAGAAGACCAGCTAGGCATGGGGAGGTGGGGGAACTGTTTCTGCCAGGGCAAAGGGATGGTTAAATATATGTGATGTGCAGTGAAGTCTGGGCCATGAAATAAATAGTGAAAGGTAGTCCTGGCCACTGCTGCCCCAGGGACACGGGGCTGAAGTTGGGGAAGTTTTAGGCAGGCACAAGCTGACCATGAAGCCATCCCTCTGGCAGCAAGGGGATCTGGGGATGCTAGCAAGGTATTTCTGCAGGGCAGAAGTTAAGCCACTTCCAGGCTTCTCAGCAAAAGTGTTTATTGACTTGGAGGCATGTATTTACACAGAAATACTGCAGTGCTGCAGCCCAGGGTAAAACAGCAGCAGGTTTTTAGTCAATACGCTTTTGGCTCCAGCTAGTTATGTCTTTGGTTGGAGGCCTCTGAAGCTGTCCTTCAAAACCAGCTAAAATGTAACATAAAAGAGATTTACCATCTCTGTGAAGCATTATTTTAGCGTCAAACTGTACCTTATTACTGTGACCACGAAGCCTCCCAAATTAGTACTCCTGTGTGTAACTGGACTACTGGCAAAACAAATCTAATGTGCAGACACACAATAAAACAACTGATGTTGGCGGGAAATGCAATTGCTAATTTGTACCGACTATCCCATCGCTCTGCTCACCCGGCAGCTCGAGGTTTCAGTGAAGCAGGCGATTCCTCGGCTGTTAAGCGCCACCTGTTGAAACGCGAAGCCACTTGCCAGAGTCCAGCACCAGGACACTTTGCGGGCGTCATCAAATCATGCAGCTCCGAAAACGTTGCTCAGACAGGAACTGGGGGGGAAAAAAAATCAAACCTACAACAAACTAAACGGTGTTTCACTTCTTTATAGTCTCTGGTCCCAAAGAAGTTGGGGCAAATGAAAGCAAAAGTTAGAGTTTCCAGGATTTCTTCATCATTAAAATGAAGTAGGCATCGCTGTCCACAGAAGCACTAACTCCAGAGTAGTAGTTCAAAAATTCATCTTTTGTAACCTAAGAACAAGAAAAACAGGTTTTATAATGTGTAATGGCTATACTGTGGCCCAAAGCAAGATGTTTACGTAACATGATGCATTCTTTGCATCTTCCAGATAAGTCTGATTTTTAAATCAGACTGACCATCCTCTGACATTAGGATGTGTTGCTGCAGCAAAGTCTCACACAGCATTTGGTCCAATGACACTGAGGTCAATGGATTGAGCTTTTTGCATTGGGAGACAGGGCTGTTTCTGTGTCCTGGAAAAATGAATATAAGAAAAGTTACTCAGGTTATTGGTAAATATTGACTGAAATAAAACAATGAAATTAATTATTCCAACATTAGCGCCATCATCAGATTAACGTAAAAAGCCCCAAAGGTTAGTCAAGCAATAAAAAAAATGACGAACAAAGTAGAAATGCATCAGTGGAAATGTCTAAAGGAATAAATCTATGCCACAAAGTCAGACCTTCTCTAAAGCAATCTGCTACTTTTTTCCAGAAAATGTACATAAGCTAAAAAAACCCAAACCAAACCAAAAACAAACAAACAAAAAAACAAAACCCAAAAAACCCAGTAACTTTTGAATGCTAAATTGTCAATTGAAAATAAATTAAGAAAGGAAGAATTGCAGCTTTTGGCAAAAATATCACATTTTCCATGAAAAAAGAACAGATTTATCTCTGGAAAACAAACACTGCTCACATTTCACCACAATTTCTGCTTTTCAACAGAATACCAGGCTTGAGTTAACTTTCACAAAACATTGCACTTCCTTTCTTTCTCGTATTTCCTGCTTGTCAAGACGTTCAGCAAAGTCTGAATCCCATCCCCATCCTCCAGCTGCAGCTCCTGTTGGGATCAGTGGCAACGCTGAAAGCTGGGAGGAAGCCTGGGTCCGGGTCTCGGCAGAAATGGGGCTGCCGTACCCAGGGTAGGGTACACACCAGCTTTTGCTACAGTGCTCCTGCCTCCTGCAGCCGCTGTCGGTGTGACAGCTGAAGAGCTGATGGAGCCCAAACCAATGCTCGCTTTGAAATCACGGAGAAAACCCGTATGGTCAGGGGTGGCTTCAAGTACGGGGAGGCTGCTCTCAGCCACCCGAGGACTTGGCGTTAAGTCCAGCCCACTAGGAAACCTGCTTTCTGCTCACCCTCTCCTCCTGAGCTGGCTATGAGAAAGGGAATTTTTCTAGAGAAACAGGACGGGCTGCCATCATAGTGAAAGCCATGGAAAGTGAGGGCAGCTGCCAAGGGCAGCAGGCTGCTCTCAGCGTTCTCTGTTCTACCAGGGGAAGCGGAGCGGGATGCTGCTGCTGCTGCTCCTGGTGTGGAGGACAGGAGCTGGGAGGCAAAAATAACCAAAACCACCAGGCTCGCTCCTTCTGCCAGCCAGTGACAGCAGAGGCCACGAGCCCAGCTCCGGGTTGGCAAAGCTCTGCTCTGCCCACGCGGCTGCAGAGGTTTGAGGCAGCTCTGTGTAAAAGCTGTTACACAAAGCCACGTCGGCTTTTACACGGCAACGTGCGCAGGTGGTTTCATCTGCAGAAACCTCAGCTGCCTCCATCTGCCTCTGCCAAGAGAGCTTTGTGCCAGGAGGCCAACAAAATGAATCAGAGCACTGAATACACCTTCTAATTTCAAGAATATATGTCGGTGAGTGGGGCTTGCATTAAAACTCAGTTGCTTGAACAAGAAATTTATGCTGCAGGAGAAAGCATGAGCCAAACGACAATTCTGGACTGTATCAATCCAAAAATTTCCTCTCCAGGACAAAAACATAAAGCCACAAAAAGCACACAAGGGGCAAAACTGAAATACTGTAAAGGATGCTGCAGGAGTACTGCCTCTCCTTGGGGAAGACCTCAAAGGGAGAGGTTGTCCCCTGCCTTTCCGCCCCCATGCCTCGAGCTCTTCTGGGGGAGTGTCACAGAGATGCTCTGATGGCTCAGGTAGAGGTGGGGAGGAGTTTTGGGGGAAGTATAAGGGAGCCTTTTCCCTCTGTGAGGGACCATAGGGCTCCACCAGCATTTTCGGAGCAAGCTGTGGTGCTGCCTGGCCGGGAGGGCAGAGCTCCGTCCCAACAAGGGCAGGCTGGAGCTCAGGGTGCAGGCAGAACCTTTGCCTCTGGTGTTGGCCCACAGCCCTGAAGACTCAGATGTTCCTATGGTTTGTGCCATCCTGTTTAGCATCTGTTGCACAATCAGAAAGAAGAAATAGTGCTTCGAACATGAAGCACCAGCCAAGATCTGACAATCTTGATGCTAGCGCCAGATATGATCGCGTGCATTGCCACCTATCTCCCAGTATCTGCCGTGTGTGCAGTGCAACCACAGGCTGGCAGGACAGCCTGCATCACCATCTATCTCCAGCATCTGCTGGGTCTGTAACCAGCACACAGCAGCCTGCAGCTGAACATGGGCTCTTTAACTTCAATTTTGGCTCTCCCAGGTCGCAGTGCAGCAGCCCCTGTAACAGACAGGGAAGGGGAAGTGCTAAAGGGCAGCCCTGGGCACCTGCTGTTAGCCCTGATATTCCTTCATGTCTGGTTCAAGTTCCTCTAATTTGCCCTTAGCCTCTGCAAAGTGCTTCTATTGAATCCGAGGGGTGTGTGCCCAGTGTGTCGTTATGGCTGGACGTCTCCTAGTAGAGATTTTCCTACCTAGCCATCTCTGCAATGCCTGTGTTTGTCCCATGGATTTGCAGGCTTATTAATCAAATGACATTGCTTACGGCACAGACTCCAGTTTGTGTTCTATGGCATACAGAACAAGTGAAAAGTCACATTTTATTCTTTCCCAGATCATTTCTTTTTCCCGAAAGAAAGCACTGTAGTTTTTTTGCAGTTGCCAGTTTTTACTCAGATTGCTCGAGGAGCAACTCTGCTCCCACAGAATTCAAAGGAAACTTTGCCACCAACTTTGCAGGAATCTGCAACGCACCCTTGGAAACGTGCTCCATACAAATTTTGAAATGACTACTATGTGGAAAATGTCCTCCACGTGCTGAGAAACTCATCCAGTGAGCAATGAGGTCCGCACACAGGTAGACCTGGGGAGCCGGGAGCTGCTCTGAGGGTGCTGGGGGTGCATCGGCTGCGGCTCTTGCCCATAGGGTGGGCACTGAGCCCTCCCACCAGGGAGAGAGGGTTTGAGTTCTTCTGGCTCGTGTCCTTCAGGTCCCCACACACAACCCCGATAGTCAAGCTCAGTGCAGAAAGCTCACCCTGGAGCCCTGAGCTTTTCCCCAGGCATCACAGGCTCCCAGAGGTCAGTGTCAAAGCTTCTGCAGGTTTTAAAAAAGCATAGTTGCTTCCAGTACCACTCCTCCCTTCTGAAAAGGTGTATTTGCACTTGGGACTGAGTAAAATTGAAAAGGGTTAGCACTGAAAAGGCAAACTGGTTGCAGTTCTTCAGATTAAAACTTCCACTGCACTTGATTAAACTTCAGCACAACAGGTCACTGCGGGGTCTGAAGACAAGAGATAGTGTGTCAGAAGGAAATAGCTTTTTTCATTTTGTGACACCCACAGTCCATTCACATAACTTTCTTTTTATTTGAAGCACAGAAAACAGATAACATGACACCCTGTTGTGGAGCCAATTAATAAGTGAGAAAGAAAGAGATTATACTCAAGCTGCCAGGACATGTACAGCCTCTATTTGACAGTAAGTTTGTTTTTCATCTAAGGTATGTTGGCACTTCTGTAGCATTGCAGTAAGTAAAGGCTCCTCTTATGATTGCTGGCAATCATAGAGGTTCTTTCCATCAGTTTCCAGTGTCAGCCAGTGTGTAAATTTCTGGAGGCTTACAGAACAAAGAAAAATTGAGTTTGTGCAGCCCTTACTAAGGAATTGCAAGCAACTGTTACTTGTACTGAGATCATGGCTGGACAAAACAAAAGTGGAGTTTGCATAGGACCAGAGCAGCAAGCACCCAGGACTTCAGTGTTTGAACTGTTAAGCAGCCCAGGCTGAGTGCAAGCTGAGACTTCATCAGTCAAGCTCTTTTGAAAGTCCAGTATATAAGCCCAAACTGCCATAGCTGGCTGCCAGCCTGAAGCGGAGCTAATGCTGCCGTACACAAGCCATTTACTCTGCTACAGCAGCAGCACCTCAGTCTGGGAGAGCAGCACAATGATGCCAGAGAAGCAGAAAGAGGAATACAAAAATAAAAGGAGTCAAGGCAGGAATAATGAGACAGCACACACACAACCTCTTCTTATTTTTTTCTTTTTTCTTTTTTCCTTTTTCTTTTTTCTTTTTTTCTTTCTTCTTTTTTTTCTCCAATTTCCTTTGTGCACCATTTCCCGACTCTCGGTACGGGGAAAGGACAGAAGATCTCAGAACTGAGACTGCCTCATTGGTGTGACCAGGAGGGCAGGTTCCCATCCTTTTTTCGGCATCAGAAACAGAAAATGACAAGACAAGAAAGTTACGAGTTCTGGAGTTCCCAGAAAGTTCCCTGAAGTCATAGCTTGGTCATAAACCAGAATAAATAAAAAACATTAGTAAGCAACTTTCAGTGTAGCTGTGTACAGGCAACAGCTATCAGACAAATAAATGTTCCAGGAACAGTAAGAAGAAAATACTGTAACACACGGATGCCCTTTAAAGAAAAATATTACTGAGATGATCTCATAGTACAAAAAGAAAGAAATCAAAAAGGAGAAAAAACCTATAAGCAGGCCCACAGAGGTTTGAAAGAAGGCACATAAAGGAAAGATGACTGTATGCTGAGTTGTAAGCTGGAGAGAAAACAGGGCTTTAAAGAGCATTTTGCATTTATTCTGGCCTGTATCTTCCCTTCTTGAATTGTTTCTCCCTCCAGCCTCTCAGCACTGGGAACTCGCACATTCCCAGCAGAGAGCTGAGCAGTTGCTCCCATCCCACAAGTGAGACCTGAGAAGCCAAGAAGCCGCAGTGCTACAGGCAAGATGATCCTCCTGGGACAGGCTTCCTCATGTTTCTAACAGTCTGCCCCACACCACCACCCTTCCAGAATATTTCAGTTTCTCCCTCTTGCACCCTGTGTTGAACAGAGTTGTATCTAATGCTAGAGGAGGGGATATGTTCAGGAGCCACAGGGACCTACTGCAGGTGTCTGAGATGAAAGGAGCAGCCCGTCTCAGAAAAGAAAAGATACGTCAGGGATGCAGGGAGAAAAGGGACAGATCTGCTGAGTGGCTGGGTGCCAGATATGCTCTCTGATTATGCTCCGATCCCCTGAGGCTGAGCCTACTGAAGCATCTGGGAATTAATTCTGCAGATTGACTGTAATTGGCACAGTTACTGGAAGCTGTTATTATGGAAAACAAGCACTTTGTTGTGTGTATATGCTTAATCATGATAACCTACAAAATGTGGAAGTCTTGCTCCTTTAATCATATGATCAGAGTTTCCAAGCATTCTTCATCATGACGATAAAATAGACATCTGTGTCTATTGAAGCGCTGACTCCTGCATAGTAGTTCATGAATTCTTCTGTTGTCACCTGAGACAGAAGGATTTAAAATAAGAAAATGAACCTTTATTTTTTTAATGCTATGGTAAGTCAAAACCACAGATTGAGAAGAACTCTAAATGAAACTTAACATCTGCTGTTTCACATTGTTGCTGGTGAAAACAAATCCACCAGGAAGAATGAAGACACTGAAAATTTGCGCAAGTTCGCTTCTTTGCTAGAAATAAGAGCTCTTGTCCTCCAGGAACACTTGGATGGAAATGAAACACGCAGAGTTAAACCAATCTTACCAGGAACTGAAGTTAAAATCGGTGCTGCTCAAGAAGCTTTAATGCATTTTTTTTCCAGAGATACTATAATCTGATTCTTTGCATTATTATTAATGAAAGTGGATAGAGTTTCTAGTGCAACCTAGAGACAGCTACGAGCTTTATATCCATTCACTAGAGAGAAAATATCATTGCTCTAAACAGGTCTCACTTAAAGAAGTAAACATTCTTTCAAATACGTAAGAGTTTTGAATATCTTTCATGGGTATTTTGAGGTTGACTTGATTTTAAAATGACCATTAAAAATACGATAATCAGATACAAGCAGTACATGTCTCTTGTAATGCCTTAACTCTTGAGCTGTATAGGTCATTCTTGGAATAAATATCACAGAAAAATATTTTCTCCTGCTGCATTGTGCATTTGAGAGCTAAATACAATGTGACAATAAGGGGAAGTGAACCCTGGAGCCTGTCCTACCACCAGGAACTGATTACATGTTTCGCTGACCCTGCCTTTTTCAGAGGCACCCAGCAAGATCACAGTGAAGAGGACCTTTCCAGCAGATGCTTAGCGTTGAGGCATTTCTGCTAAAAGCATTTTAGGTCTTCAGCTCATATCAGAGTCATTAGTGACCTCTGATTCAGGCACAGGAAAGTCAAAGTCAGTTCTCAGAAGAAACTGCAATTGGGTGGGCTAATGATGCTGAACAAGAGCTGGGTGCTGAGAGTAACTTTCCTACAAGCTCAAACACTCCAGTGTTTGTGAGCATACAAGGCACAGAACTAGCCAAGAATCATTCTGGAGACTCAATTTATTTGTTCGTGTATGACCTCATCAGAAAAAGCAGGAACACTTTGCTTGAGGTTTGCTAGACATCACTACTGCTGCGGACAAGGAAGGGGACAACCCACACAACTGGTACCTCCGTGTATGACACAACAGGAAAAGGGGTGGAATTCAGCTCTACCCAGTGCAAAGTCATGCCCAAGGGAAACAAAAACCACGATCTCCCTACAAACTGAGAACCTGCCTGTTGGAAACAAAGCAAGTGGAGGATTTGTAGTAGCCAGCCATTAGACAGGTAGAAGTCACGAGCGTAGTGCAGCTGTGAAAACCCAGGTGCAACCTCAGAAGTGCAAAGTGTTAAAGACATTCCACACAGCACTGATGAAACCTTATGTAGTTTGTTGTTATTAATAGCTTGGACCATCACCATGTGAACAGCAGAGATCCACAACTGCTCTGAGTTGGTCAAACACATGTAGGTTGAGACCAAAGAAGTTTGCAGACATGGAGCAAAGGGAAGCAAAGTATGCTTGGACTCAGAGAGGGTTACAAAGGGATGCGTAAGAAGTCCACCACAGAGGGTTTCCACCTGCACCAGACAGCCAAGGCAAAGGACGAGAAGGGCTCCGAGCCCTGCCCCAAGCCAGCGAGTGGCTCTGCAGGCCACACAGCTGGTGGCAGCTCCTCCAAGCCCCTCTCTCCCTCCAGCTCTCTGTGGATAAATCTGTCTCTGGTATGGAGTGATTTCCAAGTCAAGTGTCTCACCAGAGAGTGCTAACTGTAAATTAATTCACATATTAGGGAACCTGCTTTTGAACTGGATTCTGGTATTTATTCTCCTAAGAAGTGAAAAATCCTCCAATTTATGTGGCTTTTGAAAATCAGCAGTTGTGTGGGCTAGTCTGAAGATATACTTAAGAGTAAGCTATGGAAGTAGAGCATTAAGGCTACAAGCCTGTAAATGCAATCTCACATCTACCCTTGCACCTCCTGCAGAGCCCCGTTGCCCCTGAATGTGTAAGCAAGTCGGGCCAACAGGCCCACACAGACAGTATGCATCCATTTTACTTTTTAAATGTGCTACAAATGCGTGTTTGGTAGTGCGATCACTCACATGGCATAATTTAAGTCAAATGCTGAATCACGTGGTGATTTCATGGCTTGACATCAGGTGTTTCACTTACCTTCCCATCTTTGTCATAGGGTGAATCAAAATTATCCAGAAAGGCCCTAAAAACTTGATCTTCTGTCCAGTCTCCATTTTGGTATTTGGGGTGATGCTTTGCATTATACACCCCCCGTAAGTCTTCAATTGTTATGACTCCATCTCCAGTCTTATCTAACTTCCTAAACGCCTGCATGATAATCTCTTTTCTTGCTTTCGACATGGGAGGCTGTAAGGAAATATTCACAGAATCACTGTATTTCTACCAACTACTTGCCAAATTCTAAATTTAAGTAACTGTTGTTATTAATAGTAAAACTATTTCAAGGTACTTAAGACAACAAACTGTTGACAGTCTACATGGCCCATGAGCTAGGAAGGGCAATATATCACCAAAAAAGCAGTGGGATTGGGACTATTAGGTATCAATATATAGTAAATGGACAATAAGAGAGAAAATGCTACCTGGAACATTTTTTATTCTATTATTTTCTTTATTTATTATGTTATTTTTATTATTTTATTTTATTGTGGAGCAAAGAGGCTCCAACCAAAATCAGTCACACTGCGGTTCATTAGGGAAAGCCGCCACTGGACTAGTTCATGTTATAAGGAGATGCATCATAAAATGATGAACAAAGATTTGAGTTCAATGGACTGAACCACGTAGGTAACCAGATTGCAATATAGGAATTTAGGTACCTAAATCAAGGCAGCAATTCATGTCAAAAAAGCCCCAAACCCACAATTTATTTGCAACTATTCTATTCTGTTCTGTTCTAATTTGCAAGGAGTCTTATGCTTTGCCAATAAATTGCAGATACATGTTGGCTTCTGATCTTTCTCATTCACAGAAGTAATAGGTTTAGGGTGGTTTTTCCCATTAGCACATTTAGATGGAAATATATTATCTATTTTAACTTCACAAGAGTTACTGCTTTTTTCTTTTGCTAATTTTGCTAATTACTAAGGTGAACACCAGTGCTGTGTTTCATGTTCAGCTAATGACAAATCAAGGCTTTTTCTCCATTTACTGCAGTAATAACATAAATTCCCAGACTTACTCTCAGCGTAACAAGAAATTCGTCAAAATCAATTGTTCCACTCCCATCTTTATCAAATATCCGGAAAATCTCTTGTGCTTCTTCCTTGTCTATCATCATAGCATAATCATTTAATCCTTTCACAAACTCCTTGAAATCAAGGGTTCTGCTGTTGTCATCATCCATAATCCGAAATACTCTGTGGAAAATGTGCAATTTGAGGACAATGCATAGGAAAACTTTGGGAATGCTGCAGTGGTTTAGCACAGTGCCTGAGCACAGGGACACCTTACGGAGATAAGATTTCCCTCTTGTACAGCCTTCTGAGAAAAAAGCAAAAGAAGGTGAGGGGAGGGG
>JAOXNO010000020.1:14227474-14248324 GCA_028565335.1 Limnodromus scolopaceus
GAAAAGAAAAGAAAAGAAAAGAAAAGAAAAGAAAAGAAAAGAAAAGAAAAGAAAAGAGAAAAGAAAAGAAAAGAAAAAAAAAGAAAAGAAAAAAAGAAAAAAAAAGAAAAGAAAAGAAAGAAAAGAAAAACCCACAAGTTGTCAGTGTGTCTTTTTTCCCCGCTGATTAATTGCCATTTTGACAACCCGCTGGTGGTGAGAACCTCTGGGGAGATGCTGAGATTGTGTTCGTTTGTAGCAAGAAGAAAACTGAAAAGGTTAAACACCCATATGATGAGGAAAAATTGCTCCCTGTCTAGACACAGCTGTTAACAATTCTGCCTGCAGAAGGTCACAAACATTATCAGTAACATACTATAACAGTTGGGGAAGGAATCGGTGTATTGATAGATTCCTTAGGGGCCAAAAATAACCTGTGTAACACTCCCCGGCCCTCTCCGACAGCAGCAACCTGAACAGGAAGGATGGGGGCTGGTGGCAACAGCAGCTCCTACAAATCAGTATGAGAGTGCATGGGAAATGGAGAGAGAACCCGGTTCTGCCCATGAATAAAACGCCGAGCAAGAATGAATAAGTGCATGGTTTCCTGACAAAGAGCAGAAAAATGATTTTAGGCAATTACTAGAGTAATAACATTTGCATCCTGGCGGGCTGCTTATCTTTCATCGGCAGGTACTTCCTGGTACTGAACCGTAGCTTGTGCAAGACTTTGTATGTGCTTTATGTCTCCCACCTGGCAACGGATTGTACATTAATGCACAAGCAGGAAACAATGCTTACTTAATCATTCAGGGATTTGAAAATATTGACTTTGTGACAATGTAACGTTGTCCCCCCGCCCCGGCCCCGTCCGCTACCTTTGCTTTGGAGATTGATCTCCAGAGGCCTCCCGGGATTACAGAGGAGATAAGGGGCTCTGAATATGACCTGGGGCTGCCTGCGCAGGAGGAGCAGCCCCTGCTGTCTGCCAGCACACACGGCAAAGCTAAAACAGAGACACAGAGACTGGAGAAATAATTCTCACTGAACTACCACTCGGTCCTTGAAATTCAGCATCCCACCCGAGTAAAGCAATTCCTCAGATGCAGAATTTGCATTTGCTTTCAGAGGGGTGCACGTAGATTAGAGCAGCAAGGACAGGCTCGTGAAAGCAAAAGAATAAGTTAATTTAACATCTGGATGCTTGGCTGCCTTCTGCTGCCTTTCAGGCCCTCTGCCAGTGAGCCCAACCATACACACACGCATGCGGATGTCCAGTCCACCTTTAGCGAGCTCCTCTGAAAATGGACTGCTCCATGGCTGAGCTGGTTAATGAGTTACAAATCTGAACAATTATTAATGTGCTTTCAGGTGTCTTAGATTGCATCAGGCTGTGATTATTTCATTGTACCTGCTCTGTTACCATGCACAAAGCTGTGAGCAGAGGTCAGTGAATTCAGAATTTATCAGAAAGAGATCTCATGAAAACTTTGGAATTTGTACTCCTCATTTTCTAACTAGCTCTGAACACATACCTGTCTGATTTTTAGGGGTTTTTTTTCAGTCTGAAGAGCCTGAACTGTCTGCACTGGACTGAATCTAAGAAAAAAAAATCTATGACATCTAACATGGTCTATACACTCATGACAGACACTGAGAACTTGTCAATTTCAGTTTCCAGAAATTCAGGTTTCTTCTTGAATATAGGCAGGAGGGAAGGTGTAAGAAATGCACCATGCCTCAAAGAGAAGAGAGAAGCCACTGGGTCTTTTGGCATAGTTTACATGCACTAGTATTGTTTCTTAATGTGCTACCTGTCACCATCACTGCTGAAAAGTTCTCCAGCAGCGAGAAGTGCAGGTATGAACACATCTGTTGACACTCCCTAGGGGAATCAGCATGGTGTTTAGTTTTCAATACCCTTAAATTAGCAGGTTAAAAACAAACAAACACACAAAAATGACATATCAGAACAGTATACACCAACTAATTTTGTTACTAATTTTACAGGATAAAACTTTTGGTTTTTTCCTGCCATTAAAATTGAGAAAGTTTCACATACACCAAAAAAGGAAACCCCCATGGTCAGCAGTATTGTCAAAAGAAAAGTATTTTCATTTTAAACCACGCTACAGCCCAATTAAATTGAACTTCCAATCCTAATAAAATGCTTTTACATCCAAAAATGCTGTCTCCCTGTGTGTCTTGTAGTATCCAGCTGAAACCAATTGTGCCCATGATTGCTTTTCGGAAGCAAGACCAGCTAGCACAGGGCAAACCATGCCCATGCTTCTGAACTCTTCCAACAAGGGTGGTCACATCCAACCTGCCCACTGGGGATAGTCCCCTGCCCTGCTCGTAGCAGAGATGCACCTCAGTCTCCCCAGGTGGGTCTGACACCACCACAGTGACCTATGGCTCATCCCTCTGGGCCAAAGAGCCTTTCCAGCCCAGAAAGTCCATGGTGCCGGCAGCAGCTGCCCGATGGATTGCTCTGCCCCACTACCCATCTCCAGTATTCCTTACCTTTATCTTGTCTTACCTTACCTTTTCCCTTCACTCTGCAGAAGCACAAACAGATTTATTTACTCATAACACTACGTCTGCTGTTAATGGTATGTGTCGCTTGACAAAGTTTTTTAAGGTGATTTGAGATCAGGAGCATTCCAGGAAAGGGTGTAGTTATTTTGAAATATTTTTTCTTGAAAATCTACCAAAAACCTGTTTTTAGTTAGAGAGTGAAAAGTGAAAACACTAGATACTTCAGCTTTTCAAGAAGTTCAGCAACAGAACTAGGTGATCTTTAAGGTCCCTTCCAACTCAAACCATTCTATGATTCTATGATTCTATGAAATATTCATCAAAAATAAATTATTTTTACCTTGCACCTTGAAAGAATAAAACTTTAAAAGATTTCATGCAAAGTGGAAAAAAATGTAATGTAGGGGCTTTTTATTTTAATTCACATTTTTCAAAAATATCGATGGGCCTCTGTCAGCTACAGTCAAACAATGCAATAGAGGTCTGACATGCATGAAAAGCTTCTGTGCTTATCCCCCTTTCTCTCTTTCCTCCAGAGAAGAAAACAATTAAACGGACGAGCCTTTAGTAGGATCAAATACCTTTTGATGCTGAAAAGCTGTGCTGGATCACTGAAGAGGAGAGGAGTTAAGGAAGAACACAAAAGCAATCTCCAGCTTGCTGCAACAAAAAACAGAACAATCTGTCCTTGGTGAAGAGGGGAAAAAGAAGGGAGCCAAAACCAGAGAGGAGAAGCTTTCAGTTAGCTGCTCCTCAAAGCAGAGTCCCTAAAGGCTGTCATAACAAAGTGATGGAACTGGCTGGGGAAAGAAGAGTGTTGTGAAGTCTCTGCTTTTGGCACAGGCACGTGCCAAGAGGGGAAGTCTTGATCATTTTTTGATGTCCCAGTCCTCTGAAATGTGGATTTTTACAGGTAGATGAGATCACGCAGGCACAATTTGACCGGAGGGACAAAGGTGCTGAGGAAGCAGTGTTGGTAGTTGTGCAGGAAAGGGCAGAGGCTCGTTCTTTTAGAACATGGACAAAGCACTGGCTTGCAGGAGTAGCTGGAGGCTGTGGGGAAGAAAAGCTGAATTAGTTGCCAGTGAGGGGAATATTTCACTTGTCAGCCTGTGGAGCCCGTCTGACTGCAGCTATTACTTCAGTCTGCATGGTACCATTTATAAAATAACCACTAACAGGATATATTTTTGTTCTTGCTCTCTGGAGCTTCCTCTCCAAATTACCAGGGACTGGTTTTGTTCCTTTCTCCAGAAACTTGCTGGTGGCATCTGAGTCAGGTCCTTTTCCCTTGTTGCTTTTCCCTTTTCCCTTTCCCCAGATGCTTTTCCCGTGCTTGACATGGCAGCACAATTCAGCACAGGCCTAACTGCACCAACAGCCACTGCCTCTCCTCATCTACACACTGGTGATACACTGTCGGTCTAGTGACCTTAGTGATGTCCCAGATTCCTTTCTCTACGTGGCCTGCTCACTTCAGAAGTGACTTTTGTCACCCAGAAGGATTAACTATTGTCAGGGTCCTCTGCATGTGTTGACCCCTGAAATGGTGCCTCCTTGGCATACGAGTTCTTGTTGCCTCTGCAAAGATCTTGTTTCTCTGGCTGCAAAGAGCAAATGCTACAGGGATGAGTCAGCAGACTGAAGACCCAGGGCCAGACCTCAAAACAGATTAATGCCAAGTACTGACATTTACCCTCTCCTAATGCTGCAGTGCCCAAAATTTTGTGTCTTGTGACCGCCAGCACCTGAACATTCAACTCCTTCAAAAGCATCACTGTTTAAAGAGGGCCCCACTCCAATTCTGCCCTGGTCCCAGAAACAGTGAGAGCCCAACTGTATGTACTTAGGGCCATTTTAGCCAACAAGGACACCCCAGGTACCTGCAAAGAACTAAACAGGACTTACCTGAGCTCTCCTCAGAAAGGAGTTGAAGGGATGGCAGAACACCCAGATGATGGCTTTTATGCAACTGAATCACCCTCTAACTGCCCCTGCTATAGACTTACAGCATCATAAGAACATCTGAAGTTAAAAAACAATTTTTTTGGTTGTTTGGGTCACCCCAAAAGTCTGCTGATCCAATCTCTAAATCCCCACAGTGGCCAGCAGTCACTGTTTGGGTATAAGCACGAGGCATGCCTGTAGAGTTCTTCCCTATCCACCCTTCAGCAACCAGCCATTTCCTGTCTTCCTGAGCTGGAAGTTGCACCTATAGAGCTATTCTCCATGAGTTCTTCTAGCTTCTCTTTTAACCCATTAGCACATTTGGCCCATGTGATAACCTCACAGTAACAATTACCACGAGCACTGAGTTGTCATATCCTGCAGGTCACATCTCGTGTTGCAAGCAGGCCTTCAGATTTTGGGGTGTCCTCATTGATGAATGAGGATGGGAAGGCAAGAGGTGGTAAAGTCCAGCAAGAGTGTCTCTGCCAAGAGGTTTGCCAAGCTCGTGCCAAGGGCTATAACTCAGGTTAACTGGGTCTTGTGACCAAAGCCTGAGAAGGACAGGCATGGGGTGGCTCTAACAATTTCCAGCTGAAAGCAGTGCTGCTGGCAAACAACTCAAGTGCCCACAGAGCACAGATGCACACGCACAAGAAGGAAAGAAGGAACTAAAAATCTAAGCACACTCCTCCTTTACTAGTTTCTTCCTGTTTGCCGGGTGTAGGAGTCAGATTTACAGGTTTGTAATTCCAGGCTAGATCACCAGATATGGCTTTCTGAGGATGCTACTTTTTTGGCTTGGTGGAATTAAATCTGCTTAGCACCTGGTGCACCTTCATAAGTCTCTAAATTTTAGGTCCTCTCAAAATAAGTGCATGCATTTCCTTCCTAAACAGTAGACATGTAGGTGCCTTTGACACCCTTCAGGCAAGCCCAAGGGAGTTTGGTGTCCATTTCCCCCAAAGCTTCCAAGAGAATGAGGCTCTCACAGACATTTGTAACACTGAGCAGAGATACAGGGGACCTGCCATCACAGCTGGAGGTCCTGGTCTGAGCTCACAGCTCTTACAGGGCATGTATATTGGATAAAGATGAAGACATGCCTTCTCCACTATTTCCTGGATCCCTATAGTTTGGCTTATGGATTATTTTTTCCAGTATCATCCTCCAGCATCCAGTCTGTGCATGCTCTTCATTACTGGAGGAAACAGACCACTGGGACAGGAAACTCCAGCTACAGCCTGTGAAGTTTTGTGGTTTTGCTAATGCTGACTAGGAGAAACTGCCAAATCCCACTTTCTCTGGGATTTGGCAGCAAAACTAGTGCTTTTCAGACACCAACGAGACCTAAATACCAGGCTCAGATGCTGCAGCCCTTGGACCTTAGAGCTCATTTCCATTTTGGCAAAAAATCACATCCTTATGACTCTTTCACTTTGAGGTAATGATGGGGGGAAGCAAGTCTGCTGGCAGGTGAGGAGGAGAAACTTATCGTGGACTTTCCCTTTCAAGGGCAATTGTGTGTTTGCTTTTCACCGTACATTAAGGCAAAATCACGTTTGACATTTCTGATAAAAAAGCTTTCTGCAACACAGTTTCAGGTAAAACATAATGTTGAGTTCTGATAAATTCAAAGTGCTTTCACTCTGGTGTGGATCTTACTGCACATCGCCAGCCAGCCGTCCTTGAAATGATGAAACACAGAGTTGCTTCTCTTTCCTCTCTGGCTTTTGATATGCAAAATCAAAAACAAAGCAAAACACCTACCCTCGTTTTAAAATTCTGGGGCTTTTTTATGCTTCTTAGCATGAAATGAAATACAGGAAATTCCTTTCAATAGCTGCACACGATCTCAATCCTACAGGCTCCTTTCTCCCACACGGTGGTTTTGGAAATCAAATTAGAGTTGTCTTTCTGCACTGTTCTGTCTCTTTCTGTTAGTATGGCATTAAAGGTTTCAGCCAAATAAATCTTACTTCAAAAGACCATATTTTAAAAGAATTCACATGAAGGAGTACATGTAAAACAAGTTCTATCCGCTTACTACCTCCTGTGTCTTACAAACCATTGAAATGAAAAAAAAATCATAGTACTGGGAGGATTATCTTAAAAGCAAGATTTTCTCATGCCTTCGACACAAATGATTCAGTTTGGCAGCATACTAGTAATGGTAGAAAAGGTCCTGAAATATGTGTTTGTGCATTGAAAGCTTAATTTGGTGCAGGATGATATGGGAGGTTAAAAATAAAAAACAAGATCTGCATAGTTTCTTTCATCAGTGAACACTCAACCAAAGAGGTATAGACCTGCAGAAGATGCACTGTATCACGAAGCTTTAAAGAAGGAGTGAACATGGTAGCATACCTTATTCCCTGAGAGGGAGGCAAGAAATGCTGATAGGTGCAGCACTGTAGCCCCAAAACCTGCCATTACTATCAACAAGCCACCAGCTTGGTTGTGGGTTTGCAGAGCTTCAGGATGAGGGCCTGCCAGGCTTGTTTTTTCTGAACTCTTCTTGATACACCTGTAGCTTCCTTTTATTTCCTTCTGTGACAGCAATTTCTCTGACCAGCTGCCTACAGTAATTTGTTTTAATTTTGTTTATCTTTGTATGGCGCAATTTTATAAAGATAGCAGTTACAAGTAGTGATTCTATGCATAATGAGATATTTATGCCTAACAAAATACAGGGTTGAGAAATACTGTTAAAATTGCAGAGATCTTGAGAAGAGGAGACACAGGATGCACACAGAGCGTAGAGGCATGAAATGATAAAAACCAGGGCACAGGTTTGGTATTGGAGACCCCACAGCTCCTCATCAATGGTCAGTTAGAGAAATGCAGACCTGGAGCTGAATAAAACTCAGTCTAGGGGTAGCAAAGAGAACAAAGAAATAGCCTCTAACATACATGAAATATACTACATACAGTAAATCCAACTGTAACATGGAGCTGCAGACCAGTGAAAAAAGAGACCAGTGTAAATGCATGTCAGGAAACACAGACAAATGACCTCAAGTAGATTCTAGAGCATCACTGTGATAATATTTCCAACAAAGGACACCAGAAGCTGAAGATTTACAATGTTAAACCGTTCTGCAGGCTGAAGATGCTGACTTTAAGATCTGGAGGAACAACAGAAGGGAGCAACATAATCCCCAGAAAATGGATAAAAAATAGGAGGCATATGTTATATATTAATTGTAGTATTATTATTATTGACATTTTTCACTGTACTGATGTATTTTAACTGCATTATTATTATTCTTTCTTTTTTCTATAACAATTAGATTTGGACTAGCAATAATAGACTCCAGATTTCAATCAACAGTAAATTCTTGTCTTTTCTTACAGGCAAAGTGTTCTGTCTTCTTTAGAAGACCTTGAGCATAACAGAAGGGACGAAAGATGAGCATGGGGGTTTCTTCAACTTCAGCTCATAGCAAGGGGCTGAATGGCACTCTTTAACATCACGCCTGCTCTTCCCAAAGTATGTCATCCACGCTGCCAGCTGTGAACTATATTAACAGGAGGTTTTACTGTTACAGTCTGTGTGCTTATTTTCACATCCACAGAGTTTAGGACTGTCCCAGCAGTGAGATTGCTTTGCCCCTTTCCAAGTATTTCCCTTGGAATGGGATGGTGAGTTTTTTTCTGAGCTGGGAAGTTAGGCAGATGGTGTCTTTCTCCATAGTGGCTGCAGGGCGGTGTTGTCTTTGTCTTTGTGTATGCCAACTAACTCAACCCTTGTTTAGCATATAATCAAGAACACATTTATGTAGAGGTCAAAGCATGTGTTGTTTATGCCCAGCAGATTTGGCATCAGTTATTCAGATCTTCCAGCAAAGATCCCCCTGTTCAACTTATGAGGAAACATGCTCCAGCTGTGAACATGCTCTTCTCTTCGCAGTAGCAACCTTTGTCCTTCTGTCTGCCCTCTAGTTTAGACACTGCTGGGGGGGAAAAAAATCGATCTTAAATTCCCCCAAAATGGACACAAGCTTTTCTTCCATAACCCTGGTGTTCTTGTCCAGCTGCAGGTTAGGTAGAAGTGCCAGCAAGAGAAGGAGACCACAGCTCCCAGACAATCATTCATGACCCCACCTTGCAGTAGAGTGCAGTAGAGATTCTGCGTGGCTTGTGTAGGAAGGGACCAAGGAGCATTGTATGGTGGCACAGTTCTGTGGGCACATGCTGTAGAGGACATCCAACAGGGAAATGCAGAGAAGTAGGCCAACACAACGCTGCAGAAATGGTAGCAGGATTCCCAAAACTTTTCTAGCTCCACAGGCCAAGTTGCAAGATGTTGCACACCCTCCTTTGTCTCAAGACCCTCTCCACTAGGCTAGTCATGATTTCACTCCCCAGCAGAGGCCCTGCTGATTTTAGAAGTGTGGCGTCTAACACGTGCAGCTAGGCCTGATGCAACAGAGAGGAAGCGTCCTGTATCCTTACTTCTCCCTGAAGTTAGTCACCCGGGCCATGACCATTTACACTCTCTAGTGTTCTTACTCTGTGTCTCCCCATGTAGCTCCACTGCCGACACGGACATTGATGGGGACCCTGCCACAATACAAACCAGTAGGAGGAACCGGGAAGCAGTCATCTACACAGCATCAAGTCTACGATACTGCCACAAGTCAGTGTTTAACTGTTTGTTAACTAGTTTTTCTACCTGAAGACTTGTCCTTTTTAAAACAAAGTTGGCAAAATTGTCTAAAATGGATTTATGCTAGTGAAAAATGCAGCTCAGCTGTGTGAACAAGCAACTGGACTACAAATACTGCCATGTTCCTGGTACACTAGTCCTGCATTTGAGGCCAGATAATGCTAAAAAGAATTTTTTAACATTATCTACCCAGAAATTGCATAATCTGTCATGTTTGTTATCTATGGGAGGAAGTCACTATCTTCTGATGGATGAAAACTCACAATTTTTCGTACAAACTCATATGATCCGGATGTCACCAAAGATGGCTGTTTTGATGATGCCAAGAAAAAAAACCAAACCCCCCTGCAACTCACATAGTAACAACAAAAAGTAACTAAACATTTATCAGACTGCAATATTAGTCTGCAAGAATAACGTGAATCCCACTTATACTACTACTGTAATTATTATGTAAGCTCCAATGATGGTGCATTTAGCTCACCACCAGTTGCCTCTGCCAAGGAGAGAGGGCTACAGGTCTACAACTGCAGCCCATGAGTGTTACTCACAGCATCATGCCTGAGTGTAAGAGGTTCTGCTGAGCAGCACCTTCGATGTGGGGATCCACCTCTTCCTCTGAGGTTGCCTGGTGTCACTGCCTCTCCTGGCACAGCCCCGTCCTGCCATCACCAACATGGCATGCAGCATCAAAAAGAAGGTGGGAGCCGAGTGCGGGGGCTGCTTTGGCTGCTCTCAGCAATGCTTTGACACAAATACCAACTAAACACACTCCTAACTGCACTATCACCCCAGTTGCCCATGAGGAACCAGACCTCCTCAAGCCAAAAGGAAAACAGAGGGCCCTGGACCTTTGGAAAATTCGGGACTCCAAGCTTACCACGGAGGGCTTGTGATTACACAGCACAAACCAGTGCCTGTTTCTTGGTTAGGGACAAAGTGGGTGAATTGGGAGGATGAGGACAGAGAGCCTCCCCCCTGGCCAGTGAATCTTTCCAAGAGGTTTGGTGACAGACATCTAGTTGTTCTCTGACCGTCATTGTCACAATTGGGATCCAAATCAGAATAATCTGTGAATTCTGCCTTCTTTTGCCCCAGAGCTGTGAAAAAGCAAGTGTTACCCAGTCCTCATTTTTGAGGAAAAGGTTAATTTTACCCTCTGAAGAGTCCAACGTGGAAATATCATGTGGGTTAAAATAGAAGTCCAATCCCTACCAAGGTACCAAGTAACTCTGGTGACCAGGACTGCACCATTTAATGTAAAAAAGGGTTTGCCAGCAACAGTGACAGGTTTGTGGAGAGCAGGTACAGTCTTGGTGATTTCTGTGTACAGTTCCTTAAGCAAGCTTGGGTTATCTGCTAAGTCCATCAGCATTTCTCAGGCCCAGACAATGGCTTCTTAAAAACTAGGCTCTAAATAATGAAGTAAAGCTGCAAAAGTTATTCAGCAGAAAGTCTCTCTCCCTTCCCCGTGCACGTACAGTTCTTTGCCAAGTTATTCCTAGGCAAAGCTAATGCTGCAAGAAAAAACAGCCTTCAGAATTCATAGAATTAAGTCCTGCAGCTTCAACTCCAGAGATTTCCCTGATAGGTCTTGTGCTTTGAATAAAATACCAAACATTTCTAGGCATTAAATTCAAGTCAGTGTAGTTCTCTATTATCACCAACACTTCAACTTGGAGCTGTTACCCGAACTGAGGTGTATGGAAACAAAAGGAAGCACAAATTGCCATACATCTCTTATTTAGGCAGTGTGACATTTCCTCTCAAGGATTCAGATTTTGGTTGGGACATCCCTGGTCAGCAGTGCCAGAAATTTTCTGTGGATGGCACAAATAAGGTATCAATCCCCTGCCTTAATGTTTAACTGGGAAGTCAGGAAGCGCACTGGAGGAGCTCTTGGGGCGTACGAGGTTTCCTTTGCAAAGTTTACAAAGCACTTACATTCATCAACTCTCCCAGGGAGACTCTCAGCCCAGGGACTTTCCCAGTAGAGAAGTTTCCTGGAATGAGACAATGTGTTGCATCAGGGGTTCCTGACATCTGGATCTTCTGAACTGTCACAACTCAAATCCAAACCAGAACACTGAACCCGTTCTGCCTGTGCTAAGAGCTCAGTCCGGTCTTTCACTGTTGCAGGGTAAAGGGAGAGAGAGGGCATCCTCTTGACAAATTCTGCTCTAGTCTTAACTCAAATCTTGTTCCAGAGTCAGTGTAAAACCTGGGAGACTACTCTGGGGACAGGCTCCTACTCATGAGGAAGATGAAAGGATCATTACAGTGAGCTCAGGGATTTGGTGAGTTTGGGGCTACGATGAAGAACAAGGTCCTGATTAGGTAGCTGGTGTGGACAGCTAGTGAGCTATATACTTAGATAGATACTTAAATAGATATTGCCTACCAGCAAATTTTTCAAGACTGCTCATGTTTTCCTGGGAGGCAGGACTTTGCCTCACTTGAACGCTGAGGCTATTCCAGGCACCGTGATACTTACCTTAACTCTGGTCTCCTGAAAAGCAACCCATGGTTTCTTGTCCTCACCAACAAAGGGGTGAGCAGTCCAGAAGAGTGTGGGCTGTGGGGTGGGGTGGGAAGTGGCAGCTTTTGAGTGGGACAGTCACACATACAGCTGACAAGGAGGCTGCTGAAACAAGGAACATGCTCCTGTTTAAAGAAACGCTCTGAAAGTTACAAGTATGAATTTCAGTGGTAATAAGCATCAGGATTTTTTTTAATCCAGAGGTATTAGTGCATGGGGCTTTTAAATACACTTTGTTATTCTTTTCAGCAGGATTAGTTGAAATGTTAACCAAATTTGTTAACTTGTAAACTATTAAAATTTAAAGAATTAACAATTTCTAGATCTGACAAGGAAGTAGCAATCAAAATGCTCAACAACAATCACACTCAGGTAAAGTGTCTTGCTTTTCTTCCCATACAAATAGATGTTCAGCATTTACCCAAGTTCTATGAATCAACTGGCATACCAGTATTATACTGAAAGACCTCAATTCTTTGAAGTTAGGCATAACATGCTTGGTGCTTTTAATCCTTCCTGCTCTGCTGTGGAAAAATTAAGGTGCAAGCTGTGGCAGTGCTCCCTACTGCTAGGAGGCCACAAGCTGAAGGGACAGTCCTATGTCTTGTGTCTCAGTGTTTCACTCTAATATTTCACTGTGGACTTGTGGAATCATCTGAAGAAGAGTTTTGTGCCTCTCTGATCAGTAATATTAGAAAGTTGTGAACACACCAAATTTGAAAATGTGATAAATAAGAGAAAATAAAATCCAATGCAAATCTGACTTTCTACTTAATTTATTAAAAAAAAAAAAAGGGGGTGGGGCTTTAACAATTTTCTGAATCTAAGTAGGGTAATACTTACTAGTCCATCCTTCCTAAATGTGTGGCAGAAATCAAAGTGGCAGATAACAGAGGAGCTCTTGTTTTCAAAGTAATTAGAGATATAGAAAAATATCTCAGGAGTGTATGCATCCAAGGAAATATCTTGAATCCAACATAGGTACTATTAGAACCAAAAAACTGTTTTCAGACAGTTTTCACTGACTGTCATAGAATCATGGAATGGTTTGCGTTGGAAGGGACCTTAAAGATCATCTAGTTCCAACCCCCTGCCATGGGCAGGGACACCTCTTTCAAATGTTTTATTGCTTTCTGCAAGAACTAAAAGACTTCATAGTAAAAATCAAAAGCTCAGGGGTTTTTTAAGTTGTGACATTGGACCAATTAATCTCAGCCTTGTTGCTTCTTGAGGAATACTGGTTTGGCTGTCTGGCCTGAAGTAAATGGAAGTGTCACCTTGCCCTGTGGTTGATAAGCTCAAAAAGCTACACTGTGAAAATTACAGCTTGGCTCCCTCAGGAGGATCAATTAGCTATAGACTCCAACAGCTAGAATATACAGCTCATCAAAAGATTGGTTTCTTATTTGTTCTACGTACTACTGCATCCAGAGAATCTCTGTGACAGTTCCCAGAGAAATAACCAGGTAAGACAAGGCCTGGTACTGCTAGTGACAAAGACTTTCTTCGTTTCAACAAGAGTAGAATCAAGGTGCTCACTCCTAAGGCTCAAGAGCAATTATTGTTTCTGAGAAATGGCGACTGAATTTCTGAAACGTGAAGCAAGTCAATCACATTTTCTGGAAGTGTTTTTAAATTTTCTAGCTCTAAATGTGTCCCAAAACACTCAGAACCAACAAGACGGGACACTGACCAAGGTTCATGCTGTTGCCCACTTTAGCAGGGGGCTACCAGCTCTGTGGGTCCTGCAGACCCCAGTCCCGGTGTTCTGCCCCGGCTCAGCTGTCGCTGTACAACAGATCAGCTGTCAAGCTGGCAGCCACACTCTCTGCAATGTTCATCACTCAGAGCCAACACGTTTCTGGTCATCTGTAAAGATGTTTTAAGCATTAGTCCAGAAAACTTGTCTCCAAACGCTTATGTCTTCCCAACCCACCACTGAACTGCTTGAGTGTCAGTAACGAAAGATGAGTCTTTATTTTTTTGATTCTCTGAATTGCCCCATGCATCCTCCCACTCTCAATCTTTCCCCCATTGTTTTCCCTCCGTCAGGGTATTCTTAATCTCAAATTGTGAGTGGCGCCAGGGTTAGATACCTGAAATACGAGAGGCAAAAGCTACAGGGTGTTTGCACTGAACTAAGCCCAATGCAGGGTTTTATATTGCTCCTCTGTCGTCAAAGGTACGCATTCTCAGACCTCGGGGGCCAGCCATCGGCACGTTGCTGTCAGATTTCCTACAGAAAATTGAAGGTGAGGCCGTGGGCAGCAAAAGGTGTAAAGTTGCCCCAGGAGCAGGCAGAGATCACACCTTCCCTGTCACCACCACTCAAATAACTCTCCCAGGCTTTGCTTTGCCTCTCAACCCATTTCCTTTGTCCTGTCCCTCTCTGCCCTGGGCTTGCTTTGCCTCATTCCTTTCCACACGCAGCGCGACACACGCAGTGTGCACTCTGAAGGGGGTGATGCTGTGTCACACACCGGCTGCCACAACTGCCAGCCTCTTGCAACAGGCTCCCCAGTTATTTGTGAAACCTGGCCTTGATAGAGGTTGCCTGCTCACAGAACCATGTCAGAGTAGTACACCACTTTTGCATCTTCTTCTCGATTCACGTGGATTTATAAACAGCAAAATCTTCCAAAATAAAAAGCATGATGTTTTCACAGGAGCAGTAAGTGCTTATGGAAGGAGCCAGCCTTTGGAGGACAAGAGGAACACAGAACACACAAGAAAAATTCCAACCAGCATCTGGCCTTTGTGAGGTCTACCTGGAATAGCTGGCATGGCATGGCATGGCACGGATAAGATAGCTTTCCTCAGCTTTGGAAACTATTCTGTTTGATAGTGAATTGTTTAACTATGAGTGTTCACTTGGATGTGAAAGGCTTAGCAGGTGTCCACAGAGCGTGTCCAGGCACTGCCTCAGCTACACCTTTGCTTTGATGTTGACTGAGCGACTCAAAACCAAATACATGCCTTTAACCAAATAAGCTGTTTCTGTGGAAGGAACCTGAAAGCTTGTTGTGTGATTGTGCACAACCCCACATTCATAAACCACTCCAATACCCGGCCTCTGTTTACAACCTCGCTCCCTCTTTGCAGCTCAGGTCACGTCCCCTGAGATGGGAAGAAAAATTGTGTCTTCTGCCCAACTCAGGCTCTCACCAACTTTAGCTTCTTGATAAAGATCCCAAAAAATCATGAATCAACACGTAACAAGATGATGAGAAAGACAGGACGTTTACGAAGAGAAAGGGTGAAGATCTTTATCACAGTACCTAGAGCAGAGAGCAGGAGAAACCAGGCGCACCGTGGCACTGCGCAGGCAGAGCCAGGTTAATTCTCAACCCTGGCAATTCAACAGCCAGTCAAACGCTATTTTGGAAGACTTAAAAGTCACTGAGCACACAAGGCTCGTCCCATTAGCAGCTGCTGGCAATTAATCAACAGAATTTATATCGCTCTCTGAGCAACTAAAAAATCTGACACTGCCTAATGGAAAGTTAGTCTTTAATGCAGGAGAACTCCCCTCCTCGGAAGGAGGTCGTTCGGCTCACAGTAGCCACTCACCACAGCACGCCTGGAGGAAGAGCGCGGCGGGTTAACTATGCCGAGAGCTACTCACTTCAACATCCAAACCACCTCCGGGAAAAAATTACCACCACACACAGAAGATCATTCTGCTTTTCCTGCCTCTTCTCCTGCGAACAGAGGAGACGCCATCCCCTGGATTATGACAGAGGGCTCAGCGCCGTTCACTGAACCTTCTGTTACTGATCCTTCTCAACCTCTGCACGCGTCATCCATTTCCTGCATTATTCTGAACACACATACATTAAAAATGCCCAACGGAAAGATCCCGAGAAGACGCTTGGTGGTGCAGCGGAACAGGGAGGGGTGACAGTCCCAGGCGAGGTGTGACAGGAGAAGTCTTTACTCACAGTGCTGAGACATCCCTACCGCAGCGACGGCACAGACTGCTCTCCAGCGTGCAAAATGCTTCCTGCAACTCACCTGAAACAGCTGTCGCAGATTAAGTAGAGGAAACAACAAACACAGGAATCAACAGGATTTCAGCATATCCTGATGTGCTAAAAAGATGATTTATTACTTGCTCCAGGGTATGGCTTTTTGATTTACGACATCCAGAAGATGTACTTCTGTACCCTTTTTAATCTGCTTTAAAGAAGGTGCAAACAGATGACCAAAGCAAGGTTGGATTTTCTTCTAAAGCAAACTTAATTTCTACCTGGAAAAAAGAAATAGGACTAATTTCTCCAAAAGATCACTACAAGAAACACTTCAGAGAAGTACGAATATCTAAAACACACCAGGAAAAATGTATTGCAGAAATGATTTATTTCATGCCAACTTAACTCATTTGACTAAATATTTTAACACACATTTCAAAAAATATATCCAGTACAACAATAATTTAGAACACTACAGAGAAAAAATTATAACTCAGTGAATTTCAAAACAAGGTATTATGCATACATACTTGTATCATAAGGCAAAAGATAGTCTATCCACAAGCAGCACTCCTACAGCATCTTGATATACACTGGAGAATGAAGATCTTCTATTACTAAACCTATACTTACAAATGAATTCCCTTATCTTCCAGATACCTCTATAGAAATATAAGGTATTTCTATAGAAAAATATTAATTTCTACAGTGATAGCTGAACTATCACTCTGAAACCATTATAATTCACAGGAATATGTCAAATACAACAACATTATCCTGCAGAAATAACTGAAGTTGCGTATTATTATTGCCTGCCAGTTACAATTAAAACAGACGCACACAAGAGCATGCTGAGGAATACATTCCAGTGCATTTAAATAGAAACAAAGAGTAAGCCTGACTGAGCTTACCATATGACTGAAACAGATGATACCAAATATAATGCAACATAATCAATGACAGCAATTACTGTATCAGAAAGGGATCTAGTTCAAGGTGCTTTTTTGCTAGGAATGCTGAGTTTCTGTTAACGTAATCAAATGGTGTAGGAGTGTCTCAGCTTCAGACTAGACTACGTAATTAGAGGCACAGCTAGTGTCAGAGAACTGCCATGAAGCAGCGCATATTCCTGCAGAGCCCATTAGGGAAAAGGAACATGAATGTTTCAGAAAGTTCAAAAGATTCAAAAGTTGCTCTGAAAAAATTAACCATTTCCTGAATTTTAAAGAAAAATTAAAAGCTGTGAGACAATATATGCCTTAAGTGGTGTTTTTGTTAATAATTACAATGCACACATTTGTCTGTAAAGAACAGGTCAGATTTCTTTAAGAAGCCTCATTAAATCACAGAATCACAGAATCACCTAGGTTGGAAGGAACCTTTTAAGATCATCTAGTCTAACCAACAGAAAAAAAAATAATAAATGTTTGCCTTCGTAAAGTGATGTCTGTTTGGTAAGTAAATGCCCCTCAGATTGCAAGTAATTACAGCAATAATGAAAGTTGGAACAAAATATCGTATTTTTCACATAACATTTACAGTATTCCAAATAAATTTAATAAAATACAAATTATCATAATTACAGAAAATCAGAGTAATCACTTTTTAAATGCTTCATATGTAAAAATCATTGTCATGGTTATGTTTTAAAATAGCAAGAATAAATATTGAAAATACAGCAGCTTTCCACTATCCCCATTAATACTGTTAATGACAATTTTACAAGTGCTTGATTGCAAAATAAAGGCAGATTATATACCACGATTTTTCCAGTAGTGTAAGTTACAGTAGTATTAGATTTGTTGTTCCTTAGCATGTTGTCATACTTAAATAATAAATTATAACCTAGTTTGCCCAAAGTGTCACTATTAGCAGAGACTAGAAGCTGTGTTATCGATTGCCTTCCCTCATACAAAGACTCCCTCACTTCACTGCTAAGGGATGCACCTTTCCTGAGCGAGTGCAGAGGATTCATTTCCCAAAACAGGTATCAGAATATGTGTATTTTTAAACGCCTGAAAATACAGAACTACAAATTTATTAGGAGTAAGGAAGTTTGACTACAGCTTTTTTTTTGCTATCCATAATTTTTAAGAAATCCAACACTGCACACAGTATTAAAGTACCTGCTGTTTTAACTCACACTTTTCAAAGTTCATTACAACTTGCATGTATTCCTCTCACTGATTTAAATCTTTGACATGAAGACATTCATTTCTACTTAACTTGGGTGGGGTTTTTGGTGTTTTGGGGTTTTTTTTCGTGTTCACAGATGAAGAGGAAACTGCAGAAAGGATGATGAAATGGAAGCATACCCGAATTGCTCAGTAATTCAGAAAGTGAAATAATACATAATTGACTTTCTTTAGCTGCAAATAAGCACGCCAACATTCTGTTGCGAACAGCACAGTTCGCAAGGCAGTTGTATTTTAAAACACCTCATCCAGAGCATCAAATGTCATGCAAGAAAAACATTAGCTCAAGTACAGAGCAAACGCTGTGCAGGCATATCCCTTATTTCTACTATGTTCTTTTATAGTTGTACGCTGTATTTCTTTAATGAAAGTCTTCCAGATTTAGTTACATGAACTCATACTTACTTTTCAAAACACACTTTAGATTAATTGGTCTAAAAATTGCACCAAATTACAGCAAGAGTAACTGTTGGTCAGCAGTGAACACTACGGATGAAACCTGACTTCACTGCACTTCTTACTGAACACCCAGCATCCAGGGAGTGCGTGACGCTAGGGGTCTCCACGCACAATCTCGAGGAGAATTCCTGAGAGATTCTCAGAGCTCCAATTCCCATGCCTTCGCAAAGCAGCCATTGGTTACTCCACTACTCCACCGCAACATCAAAAAAGGTCAGTGGATTCCCAACTCGCTGAGCTCAGAATTTCTGTGTTAGCAAACTGAAATCCCACTGCCATTAATTTATACAGTAAACTCCTCAAATTATTTGATCCCAATGAAAATTTGCACAGAAGGTTTACACCAGGGACCAGTTAGCTTTTGTATATAAAATCTTGACCAAGTTTCCACTGAAAATTCTGTTTGCAGCCGTTCCACTGATTTCTGCGATGGGAAAAGCTAGCCCCTAAGAAGGCTTGATCTACCTCTCCGCAGGGGCTAGGTAAGGATACTACAAACATTCAGAAAAGCAAATGTTCCTTCTGTAATTTTTCCATTAGCACTGAATTAGATCCCTTTGTAGTGACATTTCAAGAGTTAAAAAAGAACCTGAACCTCATTTCATCTAAATATTTTTACAAATAAATTTTTAGGCAATTAAATAAGATACAAATTTTAAAAATAGAAATATCAAGTCTAAGAACATTCCTGTGGATGGATGCCCAACAGCATATACAACCCCTTTCCTATAAGGCTGAATTCAGGATAGCATTTCTAAGTAGATCTAAAATAAATTAAATAGGTACTAACAGAAAGTTGCTAAAGAACAACCTGAATTAAAAAGTCTAATTTTTTCAACTTCCAGTTCCTGATACAGCCATAAGATTTTGATCAAGCTTTCACAATACACAAAATACCCAAACTAAAAAAATGCCTTCTTATAGATAATCTGTAAAGTTCATGAGCTTGAATACACATGGGCACAGCTGTCATACAGTGAATTCACCTAAGATCAGAAGTGATGATTATTTTATGTCTGCCAATTTATTAAAATAATTGTTCCTATACAAATAGAGTATTTTTTCTCCTTCATAGTAACAATTCAGTGTTTTAAAACAGGCAGATCAATACATTACAAATACCACTACTGTTAAAACACATGACGTACTAAATCACAGGAGGTAGTTAGATCCCCATTAACAATTACTTCAGAAAACAAAGACTATTTTTAAAAATTAGTAGAACACCTCATTCATGAAATCTTACTTTTCAGAATAACTCATTCCTAGTTGCTTTAAGGGATGTCTGGTTTTTAAGCATGATAAAGAATTTACGATGGAAACATGTTTTCTTCGTTTTTCAACATGACTTTGCAATAAGCACGTAAGAAAACTCCCAAGTGGTAAAGACATAAGACAAACTGCAATAAAGCAACGTTTTAAATTAATCAAATTTCCTAAGATATCATGAATTCGACCACATCTTTTACCTTATGACTACATTTAAGAACTCATTCAACTAACTACAGTTTAAAAATATATCTACACCAATGAAATTAATGTGAAGCTTTTTTACACTGTTAATAATTGGCATTTTTGAATGGCATTCAAATGAATAAGCATTATTCTTTTTGCAACAACTTACTGCAAAGTACAGGCACCTTAAAAACATATACATAACCAGGGCATTTGGGACACTAAAAGTGTTTACCATTATCTACTCATGCTATGTGTTTCCCTTCCTTTAAAGTAATACTTATTTGAAGCCGTGCCTGAGGTGTGTGCAAATTATAAGGTTTCAGCATCTAACTGATTTTTCACATTGTGTTTATTCTACAGTTACAAAAACATTAGTGTGCCAAGATTTTGAAGTGTAAAAATCTTAAGCAGTCATCATATCTTCGATAACGTATTCTTGCTATTGCACATATGCTCATGTGACAGTGAAACTCTGGTCCATGTTCAATTTCAACTATTTACACATGCTAAAATCATTTATCTGCATATAATGTTGTAAAAGGAAAAAAAAATATAGCCTTTCTTGACCAATACACCTTGCTCAAAAATTTACACCACCAAATTTCACAGAATCATAGAATACTAGAACATGTACTTTATTTTATGATTTTATGAAGAAAACCCTGCCATTCAATCTTTCTGCTTATACAGAGTCTGATTCAAAGACCGCTGAAGCCAAAAGAAGCCTTGATTTAATTCAGTAGATGCTGGACTAGACAAAAAGTTCAAATAGAAAAATTATAGAAAGTATTAACTATAGTAATTGATATAACTGCACTTTGGATGCATTAAGATGCTCTCATAGCATCTGCTAAAATACAAAAAAAGTTCCTTCTAAAATATCCCCTTCATGTTGAGCCCTAGGTATATTTCTGAAGTTTACTTACTGTTAGCTTAATTAATAGTTTTCTCGTTTTGGTCATAACACAAAAGCCCACACTGATGCACAACAATATCTACAATAGAAGAAGCATATTCATAGAATCATAGAATGGTTTGGGTTGGAAGGGACCTTAGAGATCATCTAGTTCCAACCCCCCTGCCATGGGC
>JAOXNO010000020.1:14277476-14288456 GCA_028565335.1 Limnodromus scolopaceus
AAGCCATGGGCAGCCAGTTTCTCCAGGAGAATACTGTGGGACACTGTATCAAAGGCCTTAGTAAAGTCTAGGTAAATCACATCCACAGCCTTTCCACTGCACACGTCTACAAGATGTGGATATAGCCAATGGAGGCTAAAGAACGAGCAGCCATGGAAAGAGCCCACATTCCCCTTCTTTTAGGGGTTACTTCCTTCCTGCCAGAAGATGGCAAGCAAGTTATCTTTACTTTGGTAGAACATAGTAAATTTCAGAAAACTGCAATTACTATATATATGCAATTATAATAAGCAATTAAATATGGTGCTTATATATAATACAAGCTTCTTAATTCGTAAGGTATAAAAGCAGATTTTCAAGTCTAAAGTCTTTAAAATTGTGAAGGAAAGATAAGCATTCACTAAGGTCTCTACATCATCAAGGTTGCTTGAACAGCTTAGTTCTATCACTTTAACAATGAAATAGAAGTAATCTAGCGTGAAACCTAAAAAAAAATATTATAAATAGAGGACTATTTAGATAATCAATCAAATTATAAATTTAACTGATTAAATTACTGTATAAATTACTACCAATAGATGCAGGTGCACTTTTCTTCACCTCTTCCCTCACCTTCCTGTATGCTTATAATTTTTAAATGTCATATCACACAGATAACATTTGTTTATTAGTCTAATACATATTCCTATCATTTAAAAAAAAATCATAAAATACTTCTTTAAAAACAGTCTAATAAAGGAAACATATAGCTTATACCTTGGAGCAAGAGTAACGTAAGAGCCATTGCTTTCTGCAGGGCTGGAGTTAACTGCAAGTTTGCACCGATTATAAATAGTCTGAAAGAAAATTAATTTTGTATCAGCGACCAGAAAAAGGTACAATATTTATTTAAAAATAATAAGTCCCATTTTAGAAGAAATCTCCTGTACCCCAGGTCTACACTTGGGAGCAATTATACTAATAAAGCCTCAAAACAACATAGAATCTGCAGGACAAGTAAGTAAAAAACGGAAAGTGTTTTTATTTTGGCTAAACAGATAAAAAAAATTGCTCTTAAAAAAATAATCCAATTTCAAAACATTTGAAATAGATTTGTTAATTAATGAGAACAACAAAAAACCTTAACTGCAAACACACACACTGTCATGCGGAAAGGCAGCAAGTGTTTAGTTTATTAAGATACTATTCAAGAAAGTTTATTTGCTGTTTAAGATACCATCTTCTAAAATTATGATTAAAAAAAAATACCATACACATTTTATGCAACTAAGCAGAAAATCTCACAAGTCTCTTACCGTACTGACATCCAGAGGCAGTATAAATACAATGAGAAAGCAAAGATACCAAGCCAATAACGTTGCTATGATCACCAGTCTGTGCTGTTTCTTGAAGTCTCCATACCGATGAAGTAGGAATAAGGCCAGAAAAAAGACAAATACTATCTCAAGGCCCAACGCTGCACCACTCATTATTGAATGTTCACTCCAGCCATACAGCGCAGCTCACATAAGAAAGCAGATCAGAACTGTAAGACAAAAAAAAATGTTTAATTACACTAAAATCTCTGGAGGATACTTACACAGAAAAGAATTGCTTAACAGACATTTTAAAACATATTAGTAGATTTTTCTTATTTCACAACAAGAACTCTGATCAGATGAAGAACAAGATTTTCATCAAGGTGCTTTAAAGTCAGCTGCAGAAATAAAAATATCATGTCATTCCAATTTTGTCATTTCTAGCAAAGTATTAGGACAACTCCATTTCACCTTCTCTATATACAACAAATCCAAAAGTGAAATCTCTATCCTTGACTAAGACTATAAGCCTAGCTTTTAAGGCCAGCATAAATTTCAAAAGACAATCTCTTCTGCGTTTATTTCTCTTTTAGAACAAATCAGCTAATTTGGACAAAGGGTTAAACGTTTAAATTAAATGTTTCTGGAAAGCTTGTTAATGGACTGTTCCTCACTATGCATTTAAATTCTGTACTCAGAGTTAACACAGCATAAAAATATAGCAAAGTATATGTTAATCTACTTGTGATATACCTCTTCTAGGTTTGAAATTTCATGTAATAATAGGCAACTTTCCTATCCCTCTTCTGTTCTTCAGAGAAACAAAGGTCTCAATTAATTTGTTATTAGTCTTGCCATGATACATTTTTGCTTTGCTCATCCTTCTGGGTTTAGGCACTCTGTGGTACCGTCAGGGCTGCTAGAAATGCCTAGAAAGTTCACAGATCTTGATACAGACGTTCCATTATGCCAAGGGCCAGTGAGCTGTACAAATTTCACTGACTTGTTACATCGTTAGTTAAAACTGCTTCTAACCTTTTTTAAAAAGCATCACTTTACCACTTCACATATTTAAAAAAAAAAAAAAAAAAGGTTTATTATCCTGGTCAGGTTAGCTTGCTTCTCCATCAAGGTTACCACTTTAGATGGTTTGATTTAACTCAAATAGTTTTTGCTACTGCTTCCCCACTGTTGTATTTTCAGTGCTTTAACTTTTCACTGGAACTTTAGAGATTAAAAGAAATGCTACTACTAAAATTTCCCTCAATTTATTTTAAAATCCCTTTATAATATGTTAAAGCAAACCATCTCCTTCGCTAATATGTCAGTATATTGCTTAGGCAGATCTGTTATGTGTTAGGGCACTTACCGGTGAAAATTGACTTATTTTCACTAAAATATTCCAGTTTGTTACACCATATTTCCTTAAGGACACACAGAACATTATTCTGTGATTCTTCCCTGAAGATTTGTTTCCCCTCATTTTGCTACTTTCATAATTAATTTCCAAATAGTAAGAGCAGCCAGTTTACTCCTTATCAGCTGTTGGACACAAGCAACCCATATTCTGAAAATAGCTTGAGTTACCTTGCTGTTTCTTATTGAAGATGCATATAATTGCCTTTTATATTCCGCCTTTCATCTAATGTGTTTCTCAAATCACTAGCATTCCTGTTAGGTCAACATATCCCCTTAATCTGTCTGTACTGCATTTTGGCTAGATCATCTGTAAATGCTGAATGCAGGATACTTAACGTATTTCTCAATTACTTATTCTAAGCAAGCCCTTGTCTATTCTATGGTACCATTCTTGTTTCCTCAGAAAACAAGACTGTTTTGTATTGATAGTATAGTAGGAAATTCCACAAAAAATACCTATATATACTATATATAGACTTTATTAAGGCAGTACCATCTGACATACGAAGCTTTGATTGCTCATTATAGCCACACCTTATCCTACGTAAACAAAAAAATTATACAGCATACCTTCCATTAGTAACACCTATACATTTTTTTTACTGCAGTCACACCTGAAAAGCTGCTATCAAAACAGAAGGTGAAAAGTGTTTGTGCAAGATGCTCCACTCTGTTACTACCATGAGGAAACTTCCAAAAAGTTCACAAACATGTACTGAATATGCTAAAACAGAGAGGGAATTAGAGTCCTACCACAACTTAAATCATTTTCAAAGCCAAAAGCAACTTTGCAGTTATCACAGTAAACCATATTTTTCTGTTCTTCCCCTGGTTCTTACTTTAGTCTGAAAATACGTAAGGAAAGGCCTAATTTTTATGAGACTGCAACTGATGACAAATATAGTTGTTTTGAAATAATGCATACACATTTTCAAAATTACGCTTCAAAAGTTTTGGACAGAAACTAGTTCTCAGCACAAATTGCTCAAATGGAAAACAATCCACACAGTGAGAAAGGCAATGCTTGAGAGTAACTCTTACTGTGAACTAAATCTTGCCTAAGAGGAGAGCTGTGTTTGGGACCCGTGCTAATAGAATTATTTGTATCAGACTTTAAAATAAATTTCTGCAGACTAAAAAACCATGCCTTCCTGTGGCAAGCAGTATTTGCCTCTGAATCTTGTTGTTAGCTCAAAGAAAGCCAAGTTCCTAATCTGTAATTCTGCTGCTTCATTATATTTAGACAGGCTTCTCACTAACAGCACATGGCTTCCTAACATCAGCTGTCTGAAATTCCTGATCCCCTAAAGAATGTTCTGAGATCAATGAACTACTTCAGAAGAGCTCTCTTGTAATGCACAGCCTTCTAACCACTTAGAAGATGCTCCCACTAAGCAATGAAAAAATGTAATGACGTTCCTAACTCTAAAGGGAAGAGTATCTATGGCATACTCCGTTTCTGGAGAGTAAGGCAGTAACATCAATAAAAATAAGATCAAAAGCTGAAACACTGGCACTGGAAGTGCAACTTAACCAATAAAAGACAAGGACGTGCTCTTGTGCAGGCTTTGGATTTTCTTGCTTTGTTTCAGACATGAATAAAACTGGTAAGTTTTTTATGTAGTGAATGGAGAGTTTGATTACCCCCATATAGGACATACATTTCAAAATTCTGACGTGAAATCCTCTAGAATCCAAACACATTTAATAACTCTTTGCAAGCACCATAAAGGGCTCAGTTCACACTTAATTCCCTTGGAGATGCCCTATTATCAACAGTATTAAATTACCTTGCCAACCTCAAGACTAACCGCACTCAGAACCATCTATGTTACAAATGAACTAACTACTCTGCATGGTACAGAAATACTCAAGTTACTAAATGAAACAGCAGAGAATGAAAAAAGCCACACTTTCTTAGAGCTTTTATAAAGCACCAAATTTAACAACAAGGACACTCCAATACTACATTCTTAAAGAAGGGCTGAAAAGAGTAAAGCATATCTGTGAAGAAAGTACCTTGGTCTCACTAAAGTGGACTCCAATGCCCCTTTAATCAGAAATCTCAGATCAGACTGTATCACCGTTTTATTCTTTTCAAACTTTGTGGGTAAGCATTTTACCAGCAGATTGTTCAATTCTGCAAACTAAGGTAATTGGTGCTTCAACCCTTCCCAGTCAGTCTAATATCACACTTCCTGCAGATTTCTTATTGCTGCCGTTGATCCTCTCCCCATCTCACCTTCATCCTCCTGCACTGAGCTGGAAGCCAGGCAGTATCCCAGCTAATGCCGGAGAAGGCCTGAACTGCAGATAACACTCCTTCACACGCCTTACTGAAATGTACGCATAGAAGCAGAACCTGCGTGATGTTCCCTTCATGAATTCAGCCTATTATGCCCTCCAAATTCTTTCCCTGTAAGAAGCACAACACTGTTCTTTATTCTGTATTGTGAAGTTGATTGCTCCTGCTTAAGCACAGGCACAAGACTCTACTCATTTGTACCTTTTCTCCTCCCACAGACTACTGAATCTTCAAGGCATTTTGATTTCCACTACCACACTCAAAAAGGTCTGCAATCCCTCCTAGCTTTGTGCCTTCTTAAATTCAATAATAACATTATTTAATTTTGGAAACTCATTGTGAAAATCCAGAAAAGACGTTGACAAGGGCCTCCTTAATCACCACTGTAGCTGTTCCTAACTGTTCTTCCCCAGCAAAAACATCCTCAGAAACAGAATCAAAAGTCCTATAAAGACTGAATATAAGACATCAATTGATCCTCTCATATAAAGTAGGCCTATCAGTGGCATAAGTTAGATTAGTTCAACATCTGTCCTTGACAAAGTGATGCTGTCTTTTCCTCAGCTATTATATTCCACATGCTTACAAACAGATTTTTTGTTAGAGATATTAGTTATTTAGCTTAAATAAGTAAGCTTTAATTATAATAAGTTACTTAGGGTTATAATATGGTGTGATGTACACTGTTTGCCTAGCTCTAGTTAGTATGAGTACACTTACTGAAGCCTTTAGGTTGCAATAATCAACTTTCTTAGTAATTTTCCTAGCAGCTGGTACAGTGCTGTGTTTAGTCTTGTAGTATAAGGAAAATGTGGGTAACACACTAATATTTTGGTACTGTTTTCCCTAAGTCTGTAACTTTTCAGTTCCCCATGTTCTGCCAGCGAGCGCAGGTGCACAAGAAGCGTGAACCAGAAGATAAGGAGGCTACAACCATCAGCAGAGACTGCACATCAACAAGGTAAGAGCAGTCAACGGCACACCGGGCACAGAAAAAGAATCTAATAAGGTGTCAGAAGACCCCACCATTGGACTAAAAGACACATGAAGAGCACATCATGGGTACATGTACAGATTGCAAAGGCATAATTGCCCAGGGATTTCTTTGTTCAATGTCTCTCTCTGGAGGCACTCAGCCTGGTCTGATCCTGCTGCTCTACCTTTCAATTAAATTATTTCTTTTTATAAAATCTGATACCCAAGACTCTGCTAAGGAAAACTTAGGGTGGAGCCTGAAGGAGGAGGGAGTGTGCCTTAGAGTAAATGTGTGCGTGAGGAGTGGAAAGGGGCACCCATTGGCCCACTGAGATCACCCACTGCAAAGGGACCTTGGCCTGAGCAGTGACAGACTTGGGTGGTGGCTGTGTGTCTCCTTGAATGGTGTGTGAATACTCAGGGCGCAGTTTCTCCTTTCACATTTTCTTCCAGATTTTTTTTTAGGAATTCAAAAGGAAGGAGACTAGTCTGCCAATCTGTAATTCTCCCTGTCCTTCAAAAATTAGTAATATAGACAGCCACCATGCTTCTCTTTTTCATATCTTTGGCACCTCAGTCGTTTTCAGAATACTACATCCTTTTCGTTGTTGTTCTTGAAGTATTCTCAGGTAAAGATCATCAAACAGATTAAGTCTTGCATATTTCAGTTAAAATACTTGAAAAACCAAGCAGCTAGAGATTTCCTTGCCTTACTTCATAATTACGCCATAATTACATCTGAAATAAAAAACCCAAACCAAAACATTACCAAACTATGAAAGAGATACCAAAGACAGTAATGGACAAAACTGAGTGAGAGCCACAGCGTACTGAAAGCAACATTTGTGCAACAGCCTCTCCCACCTGAAGCTGAATTCACAACTCAGCAGCAACTATAAACTGAAAGCTGCCATCTCCAGCAAAATATCAATGGCCAACTCAATGATGTTTTGCCTGACCTTCTGTCAGGGAATAATTTGCTAGTTCCTATGGAATTTGTTCCAGCACATTTCACTTGGCAAAAGAAAAACAGTATGCCACAACACCTGTGACAGGTTTCTGAAGCCTGCCCCACTCTGCAAAAGCCTGCTGTTAAGAAACCTAAAGGCTTAACTTTACAGGCACAGTCAAACCTTTTGGACTGACAGAACTGCCCCATACTGTGAACCCTTGTTACTTCATCTTCAAACAACAAAATGGGCTAACTTCACATTTTAGAAATCTTAAAAAGAAAACAAGAGGTCAAGCAACAATAAAAATAATCCCTTCAGGCAGTTTCATACCCAAGTCTGCTTAGTGTGTTGTTGGGGGTTTCTTCTTCTGTTTAGTTTGGGGGTTTTTGTTGTTTTTTGCTGTTGTGGTTTTTTTCCACTTCCTTATTACACATTGAACCTTGCAGCTTGGGGCAACAGTAAGTATTTATAAGCAGATAACAAACAGATGAAGAGCTTCTTAATCTCAGCACAGTGAAAAAACTACCTAAAGAAAGAAAATAGCCATGAACTGCCCACAAAAACTGACAAGAGAAGTTATTTGATTGCACTATTTGGGAGAAATAACCTCCAAGATGAATCAAGGAGGTTAAATCAATATTTTTCTAATAAATATTACTCAGTCTATGTACTGATTGCATCCCTAAGAGCAAGAGGTCAGGTAAAGGAAGCAGGAAACCTTCCTGGATGAGCAGGGAGCTTTTGGAAAAACTCAGATGTAAAAAAAAAAACTCAGGAGGTTTACAGTATGTGGGAAAAAGGACTGGATGCTTGGGAGATGTACAGGAGCACTGTCAGAGTATGCAGGGATGCAATGAGGAAGGCAAGGCCCACTTGGAATTAAACCTAGCAAGGAACGTCAAGGACAATAAGAAGAGCTTCTTCAAGTACATCAGCAGCAAAAGGAAGACTAGGGAAAATGTGGGGCCGCTGCTGAATGAGGTGGGTGCCCTGGTGATGGATGAGATGCAGAGAAGGCAGAGTTACTGAATGCCTTCTTTGGTTCAGACTTTACTGCTAAGGCCGACCTTCAGTAACCCCAGACCCTGAAGGTAGGAGAAAGTGCCTCAAGTAATGAAGACTCTCCCTTGACCACAGACAACCAGGTTAGGGATCATTTAAACAAACCTGACAGCCACAAAACCATTGACATTGATGGGATGCACCTGCGAGTGCCAAGGGAACTAGCGGATGTTATTGTGAAGCCACTCTCCATCATCTTTGAAAAATCATGGAGAACAGGAGAGGTGCCTGAGGACTGGTGGAAAGCTAATGTGATGCCAGTCTTCAAAAAGGGTAAGAAGGAAGGATCCGGGAAGCTACAGGCCAGTCAGCCTCACCTCCATCCCTGGAAATGTTATGGAACAGCTCATCCTGGATGTCTAACCACTCAGAAGAAAAAAAGGTCATTATAATGGTCTTCATGGACTCACCAAGGGGAAATCATGCTTGACCAATCTGATAGCCTTCTATGAGAGGATGACTGGCTGAGTGGATGAGGGTAGAGCAGTGGATATCGTCTACCTTGACTTCAGCAAGACTTTGGATACTGTCTCCCCTAACATCCTCATAGGCAAGCTTAGGAAGTGTGGGTTAGATGAGCAGACAGAGGGGTGGATTGAGAACTGGCTGAATGACAGAGCTCAGAGGGTTGTGATCAGCAGTGCAGAGTCCAGTTGGAGGCTGCAGGTAGCAGTGCTCCCAGGAGTCAGTACTGGATCCAGTCTTATTCAATATATTCATCAAGAACCTGGATGAGGGGACACAGTGGACCCTCAGCAAGTTTGCTGATGATACAAAACTGGGAGGGGTGGCTGACACACCAGAAGGCTGTGTTGCCATACAGCGAGACCTGGACAGACTAGAAAGTTGGGTGGAGAGGAATCTGATGAAATTCAACACGGGCAATTGTAGGGTCCTGCACCTGGGGAGGAATAATCCCATACACCAGTACAGGTCAGGGGCTGACCTGCTGGGAAGCAACTCTGCAGAGAGAGGCCTGGGAGTCCTGGTGGACAACAAATTGACTGAGCCAGCAATGTGTCCTTGTGGCCAAGAAGGCCAACGGTCCCCTGGGGTGCACTAAAAAAAGCATGGCCAGTAGGTTGAGGGAGGTCCCTCTCTACTCTGCCCTGATGAGGCCACACCTGGAGTGCTGTGTCCAGTTCTGGGGCGCCCCATTCAAGGACAGGGATCTACTAGAAATTGTCCAGCAGAGGGATACAAAGATGATCATGGGAATGGAGCATCTCTCTTATGACGAAAGGCTGAGAGACCTGGGTCTGTTTAGCCTGGAGAAGAAAAGATTGAGAGGGGGCTTCATCAATGCTTGTAAGGGCGGGTGTCAGAAAGGATGGGGCCAGGTTTCTCTCAGTGGTGCCTGGTAACAGGACAAGTGGTAATGGACACAGGCTGGAACACAGGAAGTTCCATCTGAACATGGGGAAAAACTTCTTTACCTTGAGGGTGACAGAGCACTGGAACAGGCTACCCAGAGAGGGTGTGGGGTCTCCTCCTCTGGAGATATTCAAAACCCACCTGGATGCGTTCCTGTTCAGCCTACTCTGGGTGACCCTGCTTTGGCAAGGGGGTTAGACTAGATGATCTCTGAAGTTCCCTTCCAATCCCTACAATTCTGTGACTGACATTTTATTAGTACTGTAATTTCAACTATCTTGTAATGAAGAAAGTATTTTAAACTGATTAAACATTTAATTGCTTGTAAATCAATATTTAGGGAACGCTAACGTCAAGAGAAAAAATAATAAAATGATGTGCTGACTCCACACAAAATAGCAGTATTCTCTGATTTGGTGGGGGTCTAGGTTCTCCAAAGAAGTACTAAATAGAAGACAAAAGCTTTGCCAAGGAATATAGAGATTTTTGTGTTCAAAAGCAAGCAGGAATGATCAGTACAAAACCACAGGAAGTTTACTTGCTTTACATGATGCTGCCTTATCCTCTAATACAGGTTATTAAGTACCACACAAGCTGATGTCTTCATAGGGTTTACAGGAATACTCAGGAAATAACATATTGAAGAAAACAACTTGCTTGGAGGAACTAAAGTAGTATCAGATACAATAGCTGTACAGTTGCAATAGGAATTTAAAAAAAAAAAAAAGAACAGAAATTACTACCTGGGTGCCAGACTAATGCACTCACACAAAACAGGTGCCAGTAAAGCAGTCAACCACATGATTACAACACTAACCTTGCATTAAGACAGACTTAAGTTATTTGATAGTTCAAAGCTTTTTAAAAAATAATTTTATTTTACCCCTTTCCACAAATTCTTCTTTCAAGTCCCCATGCATTAATAGAGAAAACTGAAAAGACTGATAAAAATAAAAAGGACTGCTGAAGAAGTTAAACAGAAACAGCTTAATTTTTTTTAAACTAAAAAGTCACCTCTCTTTCATTTGATTATGTACTTAAATAACCTTTAAACAACTGTGTCATGACTTTAGTTAAAACTGGAAATGGCTAACACAAATTTTTTTTAAGATTATATGAATTACAGTTAGAGTCACATCATTGTCTGTATCTGACTTAACAGTGGTGTACAATTTGCCGTGCCTTCCATTACCATCTTCAATTTTAGAGGCATGTCTCCCCATCGTTACACAGTAAACAAAGCACAGCATTTACGAGCAAGTGGCTGACTAAGAGCCGAGCTGTAGGTGCGTTCAGAATTAGTTTTCCATCCCCACCAATTTCAAAACAAGTAGTTTGGAGAGGAAGCATGAAGAGCTGCATTACTGAAAGAAAACCTGGCATAAATCTGAAACATGGTGTGAAAAGACTGCAGAGATGATTCGTGGGCTGGAGCATCTCCCTTATGAGGAGAGCCTGAGAGAGCTGGGGCTCTTTAGTCTGGAGAAGAGAAGGCTGAGGGGAGACCTTATCAATGTTTACAAGTATCTCAAGGGTGGATTGAAGGAGGAGGGAACCAAACTCTTTTCAGTAGTTGCCAGTGAGAGGACAAGGG
>JAOXNO010000020.1:14295223-14306294 GCA_028565335.1 Limnodromus scolopaceus
TCACCACCCTCACTGTAAAGAATTTCTTTCTAGTATCTAATCTAAATCTCCCCTCTTCCAATTTAAAACCGTTGCCCTATGTTCCTTTGATTATCACATAAATTTCATTTTCTTAATGGAAGCAGTATGTGATCCTTACAAAGTGAAAGTGTGTGTTTTGAAACTGAAAAGTGGAGTCCCAGAGGTCCCTTTGCAATCAAGAGTACAGCATGAATGGCAGAAACATTGTGCCTTTCCATCCACGATAGACTAATCCTTCAGTAACCTTCGACTTTATGAATTACTGTGGTGAGATTGACAGCTGCAGTGATTAAACCATCTGCTGGCAGGAAGTCACTGAACCAAGCCCCAGTCAATCTGGCATGTATATCCTGATCTTTCTGTGAGATGCTGGACAATCTACTTAATCTTTGCTTCTGCAAAACATGTTTTTAATCAAATTGCAAGTTAGTGGACAGACAAAGCCTTACTCTTTCCCTGTCTCTCATGGGTAGATAATGCTTTTTATTGCTTGGTCTGATTACTTGGATCATGAGCTCTTTAGAGAATGGCAGTCTGTACCATTCACAGTGTATAGCAGATGGCAAACCTGCTCCTAGGAATGCTAGTGACAATTTAACTGTTGTTTCATTTACATAGAGATTGCCACCTAAAAGCTCTAGTGGTGCTGTTCAGTGTCTTTGTCCTCTGGTAACATCTACAACACCTGCACACAAAACAAATACTTTGTCCCAGCCTGGAGTGGTGATAGACTATAGGTAATCAAGCATATAAAAGAGAGTTAAGGTCACAGTGTGCCCAGTGCTTATGTAAAACTATGAAGTATTTTATGGTAATTAGGATTAATTGGTCATCTGATCAATGCTAATAATGGATAGCCTTTTTTCTTCTCAACCTGAACATCTGTTCAGTAGTAACAGATTCAGGTCACAAATCCAGAAACAAGATGAAAAAACAGTGTCTCCCCATGGCAATCTCCATAGAACCATTTCATTTCCTAAGATATTATTGAATCATTCCATTCACGAGGACTTTCTCTGGTTGGATCTTGAAAACCTCCAAAACCTCCACAGCCTTGCTGGCCAACCTACTCCACTGCTTAATATTGTCACAGTGAAATTTGTAGTCATGAATACAGGAAGTTGGTGGTAAGTCTGTTACAAGTTTTTTGCCTTAAAAGTCAACTGTAATAGACAGTATCAGAACTCAAACCATATTTCAGTCATTCTTCCAAACAACTCTGTTTATTTGTGTTTAGGCTGGAGGAGCTGAACTTGTCCTGGTGTGACTTCACAGCCACCCATGTCAAAACAGCAGTCAATCATGTTACTTCAAAACTAACCAAGTTAAATTTAAGTGGATACAGACAGAATCTACAAATACCAGGTAAATAGCAGCATGGCAAACCTTTATCCCACTACAGGATAAAGTAGCAGGCTTTGTATTTTCTTCTGGTTGGCATCCTCTGTGTGTATAGTAAAATCATGTACTAACACTGATTTTGTGCTCTGTATAGCTGGATGTTCTTGCTGTCAGAGAATCTCACTTATGTCTCTGGCTCAGCCACGAGGGGTGAGATGATTTGTCTTCTGAATTTAAAAATAGTCAGCTCATTTCATCTTCAGTTGAAAGGTATAGCACTTACTTCTGCCTGCAGAAGTTCTGGAAGCAGGATACACTGGATCCCGTGTTCCACTGGGAATTAGCCTTCCAGGTTGCTGTTCTTGGAACCTTCTTAAGGCTTCTGCTATTGTGGCTGCTGAAAGCATCTTCCAAGAGAGAGCAGCCATACTAACTACTTGAGTTTCAGCCTGACACGATGTTCTACAGATACCAGTTAATTTGGAAGGCAAATAATCTCACTAATCAACATTAACTTTTTACTTGCTAATAGTTCTAGGAGAGAAAGTTGGGTAAAGTTGCAGGGTAACAGAAAATGCAGAGAAATCTAGATTTGGGAAGAGGGCACAACAGAGGGCAAGAGCATAGTAGATAAAGGGTGAAATGGCTTTGGTAGTAAAGAGAAAATAATTTTCTTATTGAGAAAATTTGACAGTAGGGCACTGGCTGACAAGCAGGTAGGTGACACGCAGGCTGTGACTTTTTTTCCATTTAAACATCACAGAGACCTCAGTGTGCATTTCCTCGTGGGGAAATACACCAATCTTCTTTTTATGTCAGCCCAAAAGCCATATACAAACACGCTACATAATCTCTTCCAAATCAGGAATTTGAACCTTCTGTTGATCTGACCATGAGAGACAGCGTGTGGAGCTCTTCTATTTGCAAAACACTTTCTATGAGTAATTTTACTCTGTTTCAGTGCAATTTATAAGGCATAAGATCTGAAAAGTTCGCTAATAATCGTAATTTTGGGACTGTTTTCTTTAGTTTTTGCACATGAATTCTGAAGTGCCAAAATCCTTTTGCATGTTGATTAGATTAGTACCTTGCTAATAATAGTGGCGTTTTAGGTAAGATCTGAGCCACAGTGATTCTGTGCTATTTGCAGACAATGTAAAGATGGTCTCAAAAATTTACAGTTTAAATTGGCAAAACCATAACTTTCTGTCATGAGGAAGGAATTTTCTGTGGGTAAAAATGGAGATGCCCAAAGCGCTTTATAGTATTGATGTGTGAAAGGGTATTTGATGTGTGGAAAAAGTTTGGTTTTTTTTCACTACATGTTAGAATTTCAGGCAGCTCACTGTTACTGTGTCGTGGTACATTTCTATAGCAGTATCACTTGAATTATTCACTTGCTGTTACTGGCGCAATTGACTTTTAGGGACGCTTCTTTGGACTAAATGGATGTTTTGTTGAGGATTGCAAAAAGTCCCTGTAAGGTATCTTGCTGGGCTGACTATGTGCTGTAAATCTTCAGTGTGTATCTTTTTAACAGAGTTGTGTTTCAGTTGAGGAGTTGGGTTCCAGTAGAGAAGATATAAATGAACATATGTGGAATTGGGTAGGCTGTATAACGCATGTTTGCCTTGTTACTGAAAGATGGACTGACTCTCTGTGGCTTCTTTTCAGACATTAAAACACTGGTGGAAAGATGTCCTTTTCTGGTCCATTTAGATCTAAGGTAAGAAGACCTGTGCAGCTGGTCCTTAAACCCTTATGGTTCTGGGGATTGACAGTTCTATTGTGGTGCGGTTGTTAGACAGCAATAATGCACAGTTGTGTAGAACTGTACAACCAGAAAATATTTTCTACAAAAGATCTGCTATCTGGTATGACCTAACTAGGAGCAGGTAACCAACTTGAAGATTTCTTTGTTACCTCAGCATAAACGTTACATGTGTTACATACAAAATTTGTTATCTAACAAGTGACTGTAGTTGTTAGGCAGAGCGGAAGGAAGCCTTTAGATGCATACTGCAGGTTGTGCATGAAGGAAGCTTCTTGACTGTAAGGGTTATCAAGCACTGGAACGGGCTGCCCAAGGAAGTGGTTGAGTCACCATTCCAAGAGGTATTTTAAGATGTAGGTGTGGTGCTTATGGACCTCGTTTAGTCATGGACCTGGCAGTGCTAGGGTAACGGTTGGTCTCAGTGATCTTACAGGTCTTTCCCAACCTAAATGGTTCTGTGATTCTCTATAGTTTGTGAGGCTAGCATCCTAGAGAGGGTTCAGTTCAGCTCTGATATGAATTTGTTACTTGGCCATAGAACTGTGGAAAAAAAAAAAAAAGTATTTTGGTTTTGACCTGGTCAATTAAAATATTTTGAAATCTCGATGTGTAAAGTAATTGCCCTTTCGTGGTATGAGTTCTGCTGCAGAATACCTGCCTGCAGAGAAGCTTCTGCTTCACTTGCCCTTCACTGTAAATCAAAATCCCTCACCAACAATATCCACACACTAGAAATGGGTTACTTCCATATTGAGAAAAAAAATACTTCAGTGGTAGAAAAAGAAGTTGATATTCATTAAATTTCTCAGCCTGAATTTTGAAAATGCCAAAATTACTGCTGCTTTATACTTAAACATCTATTTTATGTGCTCTTATGTACAGTGACAGCGTGATGTTGAAGCCTGAGTGCTTCCAGTATTTTCATCAACTTATCTTTCTACAACATCTGTGTCTTAGCCGATGTTACCAGATATCACCTGCTGCCTTAGTGTAAGTAATCTCTAAATGGCTTTGGTTTGCTTATTCATAGAGATGACAAGTTCATTTAAATTTGCTTTATTTTAGGTTTAGAACTGCAAGTACTGTTTTGAAAAACACAGTGGTATGAGGAAATATGAATAAGGCACTGAGATAAAATAACCTAACTGCTAGAGCATGTGCCTTTGACAGTCCAGGCTGGAACCAAAGGTATCTTGAGATAATCTTTCCATGATGTCAGCCTGTACTTGTGGAACTTGCTGGTCAGTGCATGCATCATGTCTTCCCCTAATGGCATTAAGCAGCTGGAGGTTCTGGTCTTGCCAGTGACTGGTATCGGTGTCACTATTAGGCTTTCAATTATGCAGCAAGGAAGGTATAGTCCTCTGGGAAAGTCAACAGAGTTGACAGTACTGGCTGACTAGCTAATCTGATTATATTCCTTTGCTTTTGTGTGCACCTGGATCAGTTATTGGTTGCTGCTGAAACAGCTTAGAGTTACTTGCTTGTGCCTCCTTAATCCTGTCAGGAAGGATGTCAATCCTAAAGAAATCATCATCAACAAGGAAAAGGTTCTGAGAGGAACAGGACTATCAAAATGGGAATCTGAAGAACCCTTTCTGTAGCAGTGTGTGCTGTCACGGTGGTAGCTTGTCTCTGCCTTTTGATTTTGTCCCATACTTGTTTATAGATACATAGTTTACATGATGACTGGGCAAATAACTGAAGCAATCAAGAAGCCAGGGCTGGCTACTCACCAAAACGTCACAAGAAATTGGGAGACTGATAGTACCTAGGCGCTTGAGTCCTCTGGGCCACATCCTGAAACTTCATCTGGGCCAATTCCTTCCACTTGTTCTAAACACTTAAGTCCAGAGAAATGAAAGGGGAGGAATCAGTTTGTTTTCACTCTGTGTGAGACAGAACAGCAAGAAGCAATTTATTCAGCTATTTTCCTGAATTATCAGTATATAGGGAACTAGCTTCAATTAAATATGTGCTTTCAAAAAGTAGGCAGGAGAATTTAGCTTAAGTAGTTAACTGCATTTCTACTGCTTTTTCAGAAGTAAGATATCTAGTTTGGGTACAGACTGAAAAAAAAAAAAAAAGCTTTCAGGTTCATGATTAATTTTGTATTTTTCTCTTTCTAGAGAACTTGGTGAAATTCCAACTTTAAAGACTCTTCAGGTATTTGGAATAGTGACTGATAGCTCCCTACAGCTCCTCAAGGAAATGCTTCCTGACATGAAGATCAATTGTTCACACTTTACAAGTATCGCAAGGCCAACTGTTGGCAGTAAAAAGAACCATGAGATTTGGGGCATCAAATGCAGACTGACACTGAGAAATCAGAGCAGTGTATGATCATGTACAATGCACTGGATGCGATGGACACACTGTGCGTAGTGAAGCTCCATAAAAAGCAGAGTACTGTTATGATAAAGTTATAAACTTAGAGTACTGTTATTATAAAGTTATAAACTTATAGTACTGTTTTTGTAAAAAGCATTCTAACTTGGTCTTACACCTTAATGTAGTTTCATAAATTTTTTTACAGTATTTTTTTATTTTGGGTCTTTAGAAATATGATGATGTGTGCACAGTTGTGGAATTTTTCTTCTAAGTCCTCTCTACTACTCTCTGTAGTGTAGCAAATACAGCATTATCTTGTTAATTTGTTCTAAGTGACTTGAGTCGCTATGGGCTTGTGCCCCTTACAAAGAAGTTAATGGGCAACCTACCTTGCGAAAGCTGGATGTTGGGTGGAAGGTTGGGGGATAGTGGATATTGTACTGCTTCACAGCTTGCGGGCTGTTTATGCCTTAAAGTACTTGAAGAAAAAAGTAAATCTTTGCAGCACAGCACTGTTGTAAGTTCTCCCTATGCACAATATACGTTTATACAGTTTCTCTTGCATTTAATAAAGATCTAAGGAATGGCTCTATTGTACAAAATGACTGATGGATGGGAGAGCACTTTCCCTGACTTGCCATCAACCTTGGGTCATGAGTTAAAAAAAAAAAAAAGTAAGGAGAAATTTGTCCAAGCAACATCTAATGGTGATTTAGATGGCAGGGTGTTATCAGTTAGCATTTAATAGATTGCGCTTAAAAACCTTGTACAGAATTGGGACAGTAGTATGGCTTTAGCTAGAAGGAATAGTCATGAACTTATTTTTTTTAAGTACCAGGTTCAGTGTTGGAAGAGGACAACTTCTGTTGCAGGTCTACTGGTTATGATGGCAGCTGCAGCAGACACATTACGGAAGGAAGCAGACACATTACACAGGAAGACCTGTGGGTAAGGTCTTACTGACCTTTTCCTAACTGAAAAAAAGATGCTTGGGAGCTCCAGGCAATCCATAGCAAAAAACGCTACATAGATAAGTCTCTGCATTTTACCTAAAGCATGAAGGCTTAGAAAACGTTATTTAAAACAAACTGCACAGTGAGAACAAGCTGAGCACATGGAACACTTTTGAAAGTTGCAAGAAGGCACAGAACAGCTTCATGTATCTATTAAGTTTTTAATTTTTATTACATAATGTATAAACACCACTTTTTTTAAAAAAGCAAAGAATGACAGGTCTAGTTTAGCAGAACACAGTGTGGACTGGCCCTAAATGAAAAGACTGTGGATTTGATTCAGCAGGTAGAAGAGGTGCAGAGTTCACTGCCAGTCCAGGTGGATTAGATCAGTGTTAAACCAATACTCGGTCCTGTCACAAAATACTGTCTACCAGGTAAGTTGTCTGTACTGCAATCCTTTGTAATAAAGGATCCTTAAAAAGGATTGTACAATTCTTTAATAATAATAAAAAAAAGGTAGCTGCTTACTGTTTATCTATTATAGATCTCTGAATCATCCTAGTTAATGTAAATTAAGCATTCACCAGTAAATGCTTCAACAGAAGTGCAATTAAGTATAGCCAAAACCAGTAGAGGCCGCTCACGAGTAGGTCAGATTTCCATTTTAATAAGTAAATTAGAAATTTAACTGTGAAACCAGATCATACTTTGAATCTGCAGGGCCTGAAAACACTGCCTTTTAGTCTCAGCATTCATAATAAGGAATGACTGGCATCTTTAAGAGGTATGCACCCTGATCATACTAATTAGTACCTATTGAAACATTACAGCATGCAAATGTCTCTAAATAAGTAGGGGCCAGGGTTTCTGCTGTAAATTTGTCTATGCAGGTATTCAAGGACACTTCAATACCTAAATCTCTGATCTAACACAGTGGTAAAGTCCTAGGAAATCATAAATTAGTGTTAATGGCATTGGTGGGTTGTGGGGGCTTTTTTTGAATCTTGTCAGCATATTGACAAGCGTACTAGACAGAGGCACGTAAACCATCCTTAACTGGTTAAAGATGGATTAAAAATAACTAAACACCCTACTCTCTGTGCAGCCAGCTTTCTAAAGAAAGATTTGTCTTTTGCATCTTTACCTTTAGCCCAGTTTTGCAGATTATTTTAGACATTAAGAGCTCTACTCTGATAGTTCCTGAACTTGCCAAGTTTTGAAAGAGTATTTGGCCACTTTGATTTTTCCCCTTCTGGTCTGCAGTCCTGTTAACTCAATAATATAGTGTAAATAACTCCATCTGCAGCATACGTGAAAGGTGAAATGTACACAAACAGTGATAGCTTATTCAAAAAGCTCCACCAGTATCACATTTTCCTAGAAGTAAATGGTCTGGTCAAATAAATTTCCTCTAAATTCTGGTTTAGAGTGAATACAGACATGTAACTAATAGAAGGAAAAAAGAACCCCACCCTTATCCCCTTCCTCCATCTGTAAAGATCAGTTTACATTTTGTGATTGGCAATAAATACACTGATTTGACACAGTGGAGAACACTTCCTTTAGACCTGAGAACATCTGTTACAGAAGTCTCTTCATTCAAAAGTAGTTTGAAGAAAACTCACTTTTGGAAATAGATCTCTAGTAGAAAGGACAAAACACGTTTGTTTCAAGTCATGTAGCAAAAGAGTTCCTGCTGTAGGAATCTTCCTTTTGTTAAATTCTGCCCTCTCATCTATGCAATTGTCAGCACAGACTTTTGAAGGCAGTCATAGTTCACAGTTTCTCTAAAATATTATCTAAAAAGTAGCTTCCTCTTCTACAATCAGAGCTTTTTCCCCTATTATCAACTTCCTTACCTAAACACATGATGAGAGGCATGTAAAATTAAAATTAATTTGTGGCCAATTACGTATCAGAATTTAGCACAGGATTGGAAATTTAAACTTCCTGGGCGAGTTAAAAACACATACTTGGAAAACTGGGAGACACGTTGGTATTAACTTGTACTCCAACACCCAGCACATCTCATTCTTCTTCAATTATAAACAAACTCAGAACCTAAAATTCCAAACCATTCAACTTCATCAGGCCAAATATCTTTCTTAATGATAGCCACCTGCATACAGACTACTATGACTCAACTCCTGGCTAGCCAGCTAATCCATTTGGTGAAGGAGTATATATTACTTCAACATGTTTTCTATAGCTTGTATATTCCTCTTAAAGGGCTCAACAAAAGCCTTGGGTTTCAAGTCCCTCTTGAGCCAAAGAGAACACGTAAGATCTACCTCATTCAAGATGTGATTAAACCAGACTTTTACTTCTGATGTAAATCTACAAAGTAGAAAAAATACTGGAAGAGAAAAAGAAAAAAACCTGTGACAATTTGTATGAAACTACAAAGTTGTAAAATTTTTGAAAAACATAAAAAAGTTTGTATTTCCATTTCTATTATGTCAACATCAGGATTTACCAAAATCTATATATCCTTGCATGAAATTGCTAGATTGACAGTCAACTTTTCTACAAAAGTATATGCATGAAGGTGTTTAGTTTCCCAGACTCTTACTAAAAAACTGTACATCTGAATATTTAATGCTACTCACTTAATACTTGAACCCGTCTACCTGTGTTTAAAAAGACGTTCTTTCATGTTTGCCTTGCAGGTTAAAATGTCAATTTTCACTGAAGTTAGAGGTAATGCTTCAGATATATTTCTTTTACACCAGATGCAAAAAGAGCTTAAATATCAGACTAAGGTTTCCCCAACCCAAAGGAATGAAAAGCATCTCGAGCTTCTGCCAAATGCTCTTGCATCCAAAAAGGCCAACTTCCAACATAATGCAGCATTGTGATGTGCTGTCTATCCCCAGGAGTTCCCTCTCTGGATCCAGAATTGTTTCAGCAGAAGACACTAGGGTCCTTCATTCTTCCAGCAGAACAGTGCACAGTGCATCCTCTGGATCAATCATTATTGAAGCTATCGCCCCATCATTGAACTCAAAAGATGTTCCTCCATCTACAACCATACATGCATCCCAACAACGAGAACGGACACAGACTCTGTTAAAATAAACAGAAAAAAAAAATTTACAACATAGCTTAAGAAAAAAAAAAAAAACTATTTCACACAAGCACTTATCTGAACTTGTGTGGATCAGTAAATGCTTATCACATGGGAAAGTACCTAGAGAAGAATTTATCATGGTACTAAGCACCAGAATCCCCCAACCTACCAGTACTTTGTACAGACGTAGCAAAGAGCCCAGAGAGGACTGAAGGACTTCTTCAAATGCAGACTCACCCCAAGAATCTGAGAACAGTGTATAACAACACTTGATATTGAAAGCTACAGTTTAGGTGTATTCTTTAAAGAAAGCTACTGATGATCCCGTTTAATACTGATTTACTTAATCCTTCACAGAAAAGTTTTCTATTAATTTACGACTAATGTATGGTCTTCATGTTAAGTGGAATATGCAGTTTCAACTAGCAATCCTTAAGAATCAAATAATTTTGATAGTAATATAGTCTATTTTGTTACAGGAATCATTCATAGAGAGAAGGGAAAGTAATTTCAAACAAAATTGAAGGTCAGCGTATTACTGTCAATATTAGAGTTCTACTGCTATATCTTTAGCTAATTTAAGTTTAAGCTTGTAACTTTTAAGGCAGCTCTTTTAGAGCTGGACAAGACAGAATAAAGCTACTAGTCATCTTCCTCTTCACTTACCTTTAAAAGGAAAATTAACTCAACCATTGCAGTTTGCCCTTTTGCATATATAGAAAGCAAGAACACTATTAAATAAAGAGTTCTCCAAACTTTATTCATATTGCTAGATGGGAACCAATAGTTAGGCCAGAATAGCTGAAAGACTGCCGTCTCACAATCATATCCTTGATTGTTTCTGACTTAGGTCTTGGTCTAGGCAATGTTATGATCTCCAAAATTTAATCAAGAAATTTTCAGAAAGATGTATCTTTTGCAAATATGAGAAGCTTGGATGCACAGCCACAGTGTCAAAGCTTAACTGTCCCGTGCATCACTAAAACACAGACCATTCTGAACACTGCAGAAGAACAGGGAGACATACTCCACCCTTTTCACTCTGAGAAGCTACCATATCAAAAAAGATAAAGAAAAGCAACGGCGAGATGTCCAGTATCAAGAGCTAAAGACAACTTTAACAGGCAGCAAATTCTATTTAAAAAAGGGAAATGGGCAGATATCCCTCAAAGGTATGCAGATATTTGTAGGTCCAGTACAATTTTTTACAGTATAGCCCATGCTGAGGACTCCAAATAAGACAATAAAGAGTGAGTCCTGTAGAACACATGGATGAAAATGCAGTGTTTTGCTCCTATTTTAACCTGTCCTCTTACCACCTCCTAAGATTTACTCACCCTCAAGAACTCACAGATCCACATGACTAAGAAGCAGTGTAAGTTTAAAGACATGACATATGCACAGTGGGCATCTGGTATCGTAGGTTGAATTCCTTCAAATTATTTTGAAGGAAGAGGTGGATAGACTCAGAAATATTAGAGACAGCGAAAGCGAAATAGATTGGTGGAGCCGTACCCTGAGGCATAGGAGTGGGACAGAGGCTCTGCAGAATGTGGATGATCTCCCTTCTGCTTGTCA
>JAOXNO010000020.1:14316056-14330247 GCA_028565335.1 Limnodromus scolopaceus
GAATCTGATGAAATTCAACACGGGCAATTGTAGGGTCCTGCACCTGGGGAGGAATAATCCCATACACCAGTACAGGTTAGGGGCTGACCTGCTGCCTGCAGCAGAGAAGCAGCTCTGCAGAGAGAAGCCTGGGAGTCCTAGTCAACAAGTTGACTATAAGCCAGCAATGTGTCCTTGTGGCCAAGAAGGCCAATGTCCTCCTGGGGTGCATTAAAAAGAGTATGGCCAGTAGGTCAAGGGAGGTCACCCTCCCTCTCTACTCTGCCCTGGTGAGGCCACATCTGGAGTTCTGTGTCCCCCCAATTCAAAAAGGACAGGGAACTACTGAAAAGAGTCCAGCAGAGGACAAAGAAGATGATCAAGGGAATGGAGCATCCCTCTTATGAGGAAAGGCTGAGAGTCTGTTTAGCCTGGAGAATAGAAAAGAATAAAAGATTGCGAGGGGGCCTCATCAATGCTTGTAACTAACTAAAGGGCAGGTGTCAGGAGGATGGGGCCAGGCTCCTCTCAGTGGTGCCCAGTGAATGGACACAGGCTGAAACGTAAGAAATTGCATCTAAACATGAGGAAAACTTCTTTACTTTGAGGGTGGCAGAGTACTGGAGCTAAATGCCCAGAGAGGTTGTGGGGTTTCCTTATCTGGAGATATTCAAAACCCATCTGGATGCATCCATGTGCAACCTGCTCTAGGTGGACCTGCTTTGGCAGGGGGGGTGGACTAGATGATCTCCAATGATCACTTCCAATCCCTACAATTCCGTGATTCTGTGATCTTCAGCATAAAGAAAAAAATATTTTCCTTAAACTAATCTGTTAACAAAATCTAAGCTACACTACCTTAATCACCAAACCCCCAGATGCAACACAGTGACCATTTCCTAACTGTATAGGCTTCACTAGCTTCTATTAGTATGGCCCATCACTGTACTATATATGCTTTTGAGTGTTAACATACGTAAAGCAAGATACCCTTTACAATAATGCAGTTCCTCACTTATGAATTTGCTAAATTTGAAAAGAAAATAAACTACTGAAGGTCACAACAAAAGTCTTTCTGCTGGAACTTGCAGTCAATTTTATCGTTTGTATTCCAATTTCACTCTTGACCACAAACCCATTTTTCAACATGGTAAACATCTACACAGAATTCATGATTTGAGAGATTAAGATTTTACTAAGCATCATCCACTTCTTAGAAATTGCACATCATTAAATATTTTCCAATCACAATATATTTTGGAAAACCAAGGATCCTACCTGAAGTGAATCCTACCTGAACTCACCACGATAAAGCTTCTGTAGCGCTTCAGGAAACGAATGTGTATATCTCACAGGCAAGCACAAGTGACCCTCTGATCTGGCAGCAAAAAAAAAGACAATGAAAATGACTGTATAACTGTTAAAATTTGGTACCCTTAAAAAAAAAACGAAACAAATATCTTTCTGTTACACAAAGCAAAGCTACACTTTGACCTTTAGGAATGTATACTATTCTCATATAATAGCACATCAGCAACAATACACCTCAACAATACAGCTCCTGGGGTATATAATGGGAGACACAGGATACTTCTCCCACATTCCCCCTAAAAACTGGCTGTTCAGCTAGTAATCCTGCAGTTTATGTAGGTACTAATATAATTCCTGTCACCATAGTCCTAGGCAAGGAATTCACGCTTAATAAACCTTGCAAGTTAAAAAGAAAATCTCCTCCATTTACACACAAGTTAGTGACATGAGACAGGTAAGCAACATGCCAAAGATCAAAAGAATCTCACGTCAAAGCCAGAAGACTAAACACTGGTCCCCTTTCATGAGTGATATTTGATAACTTGAAGGCACTTGTTATTCGAACCCTGCTATTCAGGCTTGATACTGCAGAACATCTATCCACAGCATTTGAAAAGTTTTGGAAGATGAGTAAGGTATGGAAGGAATTAAAACTTTTGGCCACCACTTTCTTATCTGCTAAGATTAAAAAAAACTGGTAATATCAAAAGCAGAAATCTAAATTTGGAAATCTCAGCAGACAAGAGGCTTGGCTTTACTTGCCACCCATTTGAAGGTTACACCAACCAGGCAGTACTAATACACTGCATCCACCTGCCCAAATCAATCTTATGGCTAGGTGAATGCAACTTGTGTGGAGTTTATAATAGGACAACTAAATGCCATCAATTGGCCGAGGAGACTGTGTCCTCTGAGGTATGACATGGTTTACATGAAGAAACCAGAACAAACTTCTTCGTCTGAGGCCCTATCAGATTTCCAGTAAGACTCACCTTCTTCATAAAAAAACCCAAGATTCTATATGTTCACGCACCACACTCAGTTGCTTTTGTTATGTCCATTTTCCTGTCTCTGTTCTATACTGCCATCTCTAGCCTCAAACTTCTGGTTAGCAATACAAGTTAACTAGCTGCAAGTGCTGTTACACTGGTGTGTGAAAACAGTTGTGGCAGTTTAACACAGTCATGCTTATTCAATATTATTTAATGTCCTCTCAGATGAGACAGCATAACCCATTGTGGAAACTTTTCTAATAAAACAACAGGTTTACTTGATAACTACCACTAATAGGATGGATAACAATCCACTAAACCAGACATTTGCGCTGACAAATGCTACAGGCATGCCTCATGCATCATGAAAACAGATGCATGTTGTGTCTGGTATTAAATAAAGCATTGCTTTCCCCAATGCGTTTTACCTTTCAGGATCAGTATTTACTCCAATAACTGGTTTAAACTTATCAAAGATCTTAGTGGCTGCCAATAACATTGTACCATCACCTACAGAAAAAGCAAAAGCAAAGTTAGTGTCACTTCAGATTCTAGTACCTCGAACAAAATAATTTCACATATACTGCAGCTTTACTTCTACCTGTTTTTTTATCAACAACCAATCAGGTAAGCTGCAGAAATATAAAATGGGACCACAAAACTACTGACAACTTCCAAAGCCGAGGAGGGATAACTGAATTATAGATGGCAAATGTGACCAGGAAAGGTATGACTTACCTGACAGCTATATGCATTGAGACAACTGAATTTGGCAGAAGCAAGTTTTAAAAGAAATTTATGGAAATTTCTGTATGTTTATGAGCTGGTAAGAGAAATTCTTTAAGAAAATAAATTTAGAGAGTATCGCTAATCAAAGCCACAGGAGACAGGAAACAATACCAAATTTTACTGTGCATCACGTGAGAACAATTACTTTAGTTCCAACCCAGTTGTTCTCCTAGAATACACAATTTAAAGGTCCCAGTTGCTGCCAAAGAGGCATGCTTGGAAAAGAAGTCTTAGACAAAACTGTTGAAGAAATCTTTAAGGGTCACCAGTTTGCTCATACTGATATTCTTTCTTGTCTGCTAAACAGACACTATAACCTGAATCAGTCTTTACACCAAGCTCTGAAAACCTTTGATGATGTATCACTTCCCAGCTGCTTGCCTCATAACCATGAAAAATGTTGCCACAGACAAACTGGTGCTTTAATCTCCAGCTTAGAGAAGTTCTTTTAAATCTACAGCAGTATATTAGGATGCTTCACAGACGTAGACATATCTCTTTCTACCCATTCTGCATCGTAACCAGTGGTTAAGGGCAAAGTTGACCAGTCAGGAGGACAGAAAGGCAGAGCAGTGGTCAAGTCTAACTGCCACAGATGATTGATGTCAGAGCCCAGCAACACACTGCAGTATTTGCAGCAAATCACAATAAAAATACTGAATGAACTGCTGCAATACGATGTTAAAAAAATCCCATCAGCTTAGTTGCTCTGTTGGTTCATTTAAAAAGCTCTAATCGGTGGCACAAGCTGCTCAGAAGTTGCATACTTTTACCTGTACCATCAAACTAGACTAGTCCAGTCACTGGAATTGAGTGTGAAAGCAAGAAAGACAGTTTGAGAAAAGGGAGGATAAGGTATTATGTTAGACTCCATCTCACAAGAGTAGGTTTTAAGACTATGTACAATCACAGGATAGCAAGCATTTTAACCTCTTTAGTTGAAAACTATAACAAATTCCACAGTTTATACACAAGACAATTAAATATTTCCAAAGTGGTCATGCACCAGGATGCACTTCCTAGTGCTACAATTTTAGATACTAGAAGTAGAGATGATGGTCACAACCATTGCATTTTTTCATATTTTCTGACAATTATCTGATTGTTTTGTTTTCAAAATGTTCATACCTTCAGACACTTCACACACTGCAAAATATTTTTGAAAATGTATCTATGAAAATATACTGAAACAAATACTTCCCTTCCATTAAGTCGTACCTCCTGCTGATATAACAGCATCTGCCCACCGAACTGTCTCTTCATTATATTCTCGACGTTTAACAAGACGAACTTCTATCTTCTCGTTCCTATAAAGTGCAGAAAAAGCCTGAATGTGTCCTATATTGTTCCTTGTCACATCTTTCTGAAAAACTGACATGTAATTAAGGACTAATTACAGTGGTATTTGGCTTATAAGCCACTTAACGCTTAAACAAATCACAGAATCACAGAATGATATGGGGTTGGAAGGGACCTCTGGAGATCATCTAGTCCAACCCCCCTGCCAAAGCAGGTCCACCTAGAGCAGCTTGCACAGGAGTGTGTCCAGGCAGGTTTTGAATGTCTCCAAAGACAGAAACTCCACCACCTCTCTGTGCAGCCTGTTCCAGTGCTCTGCCACCCTCAAAGTGAAGAAATTCCTCCCCGTGTTTAGATGGAACTGCTTATGTTCAAGTTTGTGCCCACTTCCTCTTGCCCCGTCACTGTGCACCACTGAAAAAAAGACTGGCCCCTTCCTCTTGACACCCACCCTTTAAATATTTATAGGTGTTGATCAGATCCACCCTTTGGTGTCATCAGCAAATTTGCTGAAGGTGCACTCAGTCCCACCCTCCATGTCGCCACCAAAGATGTTAAACAGTGCTGGTCCCAGTACTGACCCCTGAAGAACACCACTTGTCACTGGTTTCCACAATTATCATCCCTGCAATACACTCAGAAGGAAAAATGAATCGGTAGAACAATTAGATTGTTTTAAAAATGATCAGGGTTGGTGGCTAACACCATAAATCCTTTACAACGTTTTCATATGTTTTCAAGACAGTAACACAGTGCATTAGTTAACTGAACTGAGCTAGACCACATTATGATTGTTTCAGGAATGACTGTTCATCTGAATGATCCTGTTTTCAATATTCCTATTTTATTACAGCATGTAACACAAAGCTTCCTTTAGTTCTTTCACACAACGCACAGATAGTTGCACTGTGTCTGAAATTCTCAACAGCCACGCATTCTTACCGTAAACTTTCTACGACATGCTCCACATTTTTTGTATGAATGCGATGCCGCTCCAGCAGACCAGCATAGTTAGATCCCTTCAAGGCAAGCTGTAAGACATAAATTCATTTTGTAGAAGATAACCATTACAGTAAGGGCTCTGAGTAACACAAATAGAAGCTATAAAAAAGCATGTCTTTTATCTCAGTAGACACATGTGCTTTTATAAGCATTCAATTAATAACATATCTAGATACACAGCAGTCAGCTCACTTTGACTTGGTTCATTAAATGACTTACACGGCCGCAGCAGTCAAGAATCACAGACCTTTTAAGAGATCCATATAAATATGCAAACAAATACACTACACTGACTTCTGTGCCACTTCAGATACTTTGCTTTCCCTGAATCTGCTAGGTAATTTTAACTCTAGGTAAAGATAAATAAAATAGTTATACTAACTATCCTCCTGTAATGCACTAAAAGAACCCAGACAAACAGTTAGCTAACTACCTTAAAAGTTACTACTTTTTGTAATAAAGTGTGCTATTAAAAAAGGGGACCACAGAAAAAGCAACAGGAATGATAATTAAGAAAATGAAAATCTTTGAAATGCCTAGAGCATTAACCTTCAAATTGTATTTGAGCTAAAATGGAAGACTGCCAAGTGTTGACAAAGGTGACATTTCCCCTGCGTCAAAAAAAGCTTAAGGACAATCCACCTACTACCTCTGATACTCTCCCCTGGATTACAGACCAGATTTTTCAAACAAATTCACATTGATAACAGGACAAACAGTATTTAGCAGTTGCATCCTAGCATCATTCTTTTTGGAAGCTGAAGAATTTAAATACTTAATCTTGACACACTCTTTAGACCATGCAAAAAATTTCCATTAGACAATGGAAAAAAATCTTGCAGTTCATATAGAGAGACTCTTATGAGCAGGCAGGTAAGACCGCTGTCTGAAGATTAGATTTTTTTGCAACAGGTTTCTATGCAAGTAATTCAGTCACTATCTGTATGTATTCATTCTTTGCCACACAGCGTGCTCATCTAGGACTGGTACTGCCAAATACGTGTTTGCGTGGAGATTAAGCAAGTAGAAGGAAGAGGGTGAAAAGGATGTTAAGCAAAAGGGGTTTATAAATACATTCATAATGAAAGTGATCCTGCTTTGAGCAGCAAGCTAGACTGGATGACCTCCTGAGGCTCCTTCTAGCCTGAATTATTCTATAACTACACTGTCATTGCTTCCTTGTCACTGATCAATTAAAACCAATTTACCAGCACAGAAATGGAATTTCTCCTAGAATTTGTCTAGAGAAATTTGTCTGTGCCAGATGCATTGTACACGCACTTCCAGCAATTTATGCAAGTGCCTTCATTCAACGTTGCACACCCTTCCAAGAGAAAGCAATTTCAGAGACAGCCACATCTAATCCTATTTCCATAGAGACTCCCACACCACAGAACTCCAGAGCGAAGGGGAGAGGACTGGCAGGGTATGACCATTACAGTTAATTGCAATCTAATATCCAACAAATGCAATCTTCCTTCATCTGACACCCATTGATGTCAAGAAATCTAAACATGAGCTAAGCACAAAGACAGACTCAGTGCTGAAGAAAGTACAGAAAAGAATGGAACTGGTTGCTCAGGATCTGCATGACTGTCCTGTTCAGTGTGTTTACAGTCAGCGATTAATTTTCAGGAATGAAATCTTCAGGCAGTCTTACAGCTGGGATCAGGAAACCACCTCCAACAGAGGGGCTCCTAGACTTTGCTTGGGTACCACTAGCAGCACCTGGGCCAACAGAGGAAGTAGCTGCCATCTGTGCTTGGTCACACACACAGATAAGCATGGGGGTGATCAGAAAACATCCAGACAAAGCTTTCAGGTGTTACTTACAAAGATTATTAGTACTGGTTTACTGGGATACAAGGTGTTATGTCACATTAATTGCCTCATATTTAAACCCTTTGTTTCTACTCCCCAGCTACAATGCCTGCATGTTCCTCTACTCCTCTTACTCCTCCAAAGCCCGTGGTGCAACACTGGGAACTTGAAAGATGTTGCTGTGGGGAGGGAAAGAGTACACAAGGCTATGGCCTGTTACAGCACTGCCCATTGCTGGGTCTGCTGTCAGCCTCTCATGATACATCTGGAGCAGAAAGGAGAAAAGAAGGCAGCATTCACCTCCCACAGACAACATTGGCCGCTGAGCATCACAGATCCAATTTGCTAGAAGAGAGATTTTCAATTGCACATTTGAAGCACAAATTGACCTTGTTTTACCACCAGAAAGAACAGGAAATCCACAGCAAAAAACCTCAAAAAAACCAACTGTGTTAGTAAAATTAGGGTTCCTATTCACGCTGCCTCTAGAAACATCTGCTGTGAATGAAACACAAGCACCTGACAAGCAGAGTGCTGCTGCAGCAGCATACATTTTTCAGGCTGCTGCTTCCACAGGCTATTACACACACAACAGAAACTGCTAACTCCCTTCTGCAATTTTATGTACCTCCCTTATTTGGCTAATTTATCAGGATGCAATCCTTCACCTTGGTCAAAGACAGCCTTTATCTCAGAACAATGACAGTGTAATACATGTCTGTACAATCATCTGCCAACTTCTGAGCCACCATCAGAGGTGAGCCTACAGCTAACATTTAATTGGCATTACTAGCAAGAAGAGGTACAGGAAGTGTCATTGCTGTGGACCACAATCTGTTCTGAAACTTGCATTTGCCTTAGGTGTGTTAAATTATTTCAACAACAGCTTCAGAAAGCAGAAGAGGATTCCAGTATCCTGACGACTTTTCTGGGGATACTTCTACTCTTGCTAAGAGCAGCACCGCAGAAGAGGTAACTAATGCACAGATGTCTCCTCTTTGAATTTATCTCTAGAGCAAGTAAGCAGGTATCACTAGGCAACAAAATAAATGAAAAGGTAGAGCCTTGAGTTTAAATGGCTAAGCTACCTCTACAGAGTTAATGAATCGTCCTAATTTGCAAAAAGGCTCCAGACATTAAAACAGTCTGCGCACCTCTAGCATCATCCTTCTAGCTCAGAGATAAATAACTCACAAGTTCATTCATCTAAGAACTCACAGAGGGTCAGCCTGCCTGAGCCTAACTACAGTCAAGTATACCAAACAGGAATGCTAACCATCAGCTCTTTTTCATGCAACTACTCCAAAGAACCAGAGAAGTGCCTACAGCCCTTGTAGTCAAAGGCCACAGAATCACAGAGTGGTTGAGATGGGAAGGGACCTCTGGAAGTCATCTGGTGCAACCACCCTGGTCAAGCAGGGCTGCCTGGAGCCACTTACCCAGGACCATGACCAGACCGCTTTAGAAGATCTTCACAGATGGAGCCTCCACCACCTCCCCAGGCAATCTGTCCCTGCACTGGGTGAAAGAGCATCTTGCAATGTTCATATGGACCTCCCTATGTTTCAGTTTGTGCCCACTGCCCATGGTCCTGCCTCATATCCAGGACCTGAATGCCATACATCAAATCAAATGCCACTTCTTAGAAGAGCTCTGCACTGAGGATAAAGAATAACACAAACCAAGATCACCTCCTTTTTACTTTAAAAGAGCCTAAGGCAGACAGTCCAGTTGCTGTGTGCGTGATCATCTCCCAAAAGAGGAACTTGTGCTGTACAGAAAACCCCAGACAGCAGGACAGCTTGGCTCCCGAGCTCACTGAGCAGACAGGCCCATAAACCCATCCCAGGCTTGGGTCTTACCAACCAACCCCTCAAAAAGGCACGTAGGTTTTAGCTTCTGCATGAAGAGAACTTGCAAATTCTTGTTCCTTTGCAGGAAACTCTGATTTACAATTGCTGCAGTCATTCTACCAAAAGAAAAGGGTTTGACAGGCCACTTTCAATATCCAAACGCAAGTCTGACAGTCTTACAGAGCAGACATCTTTATATGAAGTATTGACATGCTTAGCTAAAATGTGAAAAAATTACTACTATGACTGACCCATGTTGAGTTTATTTGGTATTCCAATCTGTACGGAGTAGCAACTTGGTCTGAGTATCAAGTCTACCTGAAGAAAAATGAAGATATACCAAATACCCAATAACACTTATGCAAGTAATTTTGTATAAGAAAATTTCTTCAGGTCTTTTTTAAAATCCTCAGTAAGAAATGAAGTGAAACAACAGAGCTCTAATGTTTCACAGGAAAATGTTCTCATCCAAAATAATCCTTTTACACCATTTCACCACTAACATTTTCATGAAAAGTCACTGCCTTCCATGGAATAAGCTGCTATGTTTGGGCCATGAAACTGAAAAAAACCTCAAAATTGAAAAAATCTAAACTAAGTGTCACAGAGTAACAGTTTATACTCCTGCAAAACTTACCTATACTAACATAAAAACCCTAAAAAATGACAAAGAACATTAAGAAGCCTGCCAGTACGGTATTAAGGAGTACACTGCAAAACAGAAAACTTTTAAATTCAGTGATATTCTTCCGGAATTGCCAGACTGCATACTGACTTTCTAGACACGGGCTAGAAAATAAAAATGCTATTCCCACAGTGCACAGGACTTTCAAACTGGAGCACACTTGGCATTTCTTGGTGTTGAAGTTGTACAAGCATATATAAGAGGCCACACAAAGGTCTGGAGTGCTGCACTGTGGGTTAAATAATTTCTTCCAGCAGTTATATGGAAAGATCAGTAACAGCAAAGGAAACTGAAAAGTACTGATGAACAGAATTTATTGGCTGTGGGTTTATAAACACACCGGAAACATGGTGTTTGCTGAGTCCCAGTTGCTGAAACTCCTGGAACAGGAAAAAAATAAGGCTAAAACATCAGAGCCCAAGAGTAGTCAGCTATGAGTAGCATTAGCAGAAGTACCCAAAAGCAGAAGTATTCATGAAGAGTGGAAAGAAAGAAGTACAACTGTGGGCCTGTTAATCTGACTTCAACAGCATGCAAGACTGTAAAATAAAATGCTAGAATATATACACAAGAGCTATTCTAGCTAAAAGTGCATTAGCATATGAAAACAGGGACAAACTGCCCAAAAATATATTCAGGCATAGCTTCAGTTGTGTTCTTAAACCTCACAGTAGAGATGCCATGCAAAACAGGCTCCAGGAAAGCTTGCATTGGAAAACACGCTCAGGTGAGCGGAACATGTTCTGTGATGGAGTTAGTTTTCCTTAGGAGCCTGAAAGAGAAAAGGTTTAGACCAATGCGTTAAGAAAAAGCTCTTCTCATATCTTCTGGCTTGATTCTTTTTTAATGAAAGGATAATTCACAGAACTCTTTTAATAGACATTTAGGCAAGAGACATTTGCTTGACTGCCTTCCTTCTGGAGTCTTAGCTCTCACTTCTTCTGGCAAGCGCCACCCCACTCTGAGCTGTGGGTCTGCTCTCTCTGAGTAATGGTGGCTCTCCAGGAACAACACTGTGCAACAAGGACACGGTTTGTAGCCACAAAGAGAGAAGCAACACAAAGCCAACCAACATCCAAATATCCACTGTTGTCCACGTATGTGGATTATGATCCTTGTCTTAGAGAATGGGCAAAAGGAAAGCCATAGCCAAGTTTTACCGACACATACATATAATATACATGCATATTCTCACTACTAGGTTTTATCCTGAATTTACAGTACTAACTAACGGTCACATTGACTTAAACCACTAATGCACCAAGGTGGAGTTGTTTTACAACTGTTGCTCATCCAGTAGTTAAACCAAATGTCTGACTAAAAGTTTAAAACAAAACAAACACACACATAGATCTAGAAAGGATTACTCTCTCAGATTTCCACAATGAACTCTTGCCCACACACATACCCCAGGCAGGAAAACAAGAACAGATCATTGCTTTCCAGTCAACCTAATTTCCACAACAAAAACCACCAAATAAATGGATTTAGAGAGCAACAGCTGAACACAGAAGTTTTCATTTTAACCTGAAGAGGAAAATAATATGATCACTATAGGTACAATCATCTAACTATTTCTCAGCAGAATACAGCACTATTAAAAGTCCTGTATGTTCAGAAATTGCCTCTCTAGATTAACCACATCTCCCAACTGTAGAGAAAGTTAGTGCTCTTGGGTCTGCTCTCAGTTTTAAGAGAAATAACAGGAATGTTGAAAAAAAAATTTTTCTAAAAGTGTTACCTTTTGAACCAGAAACAGCTTTGAATATAGCACGTTTCAAACAGCTTCCTCTTGGCTTCCATGACAAATAAGGAACATTGACTCAATATTTGCTCTAGTACCAAAGACTAGCAATCTATAGTTGTATGCAAGTCACTTTCCTATGTTCTACTGTTAACTACTAGTTAGGTCAAATCTTCATCTGTCACACTAAAAACCAATCCAGTTTTCCTCACAGGTCAGGCAGATACTGAATCTTCCGATTTCTTAAGAGCTCCAATTACATATTAAGCTTCCCTATTGCATAACGTAAAAATAATCCACATACAAATAAGTAGGATTAAAACATGATTCAGCTTCTGAATATTAGATAGTAAATTGCAGAACGTAAAACAGATAAAAATAAACTGAGCAGTCAGCCATGGCAGAACTGGCCCAGCACAAATCTGCACCTTGGAGACACATTTCAAGTGTCCCACAGAAAAGAACCTGCTAGAAGGACAACCACAACAACCTTGAACAACAACCCTGAACCTTCAATGGGTTTTCCAGCAACAGCTGGAACTGTTGAATTTGGTGGTTGTTTATAACAGATGTCCAGGTTTGGATATGACACCAGCTTTCACAGGAAGTATAGGAGAGCAAGCCCACCCTTAATTTCTTCTTACCTGAGAATCATCAAGTATTGTTTATGAGCTTCAATTGCTGTATTTATACCAATGACAGCAAATTCATGGATTACACCAAGCTTAGTGGTGTGGTTGATACTCTAGAGGGAAGGGATGCCATTTAGAGGGACCTAGAAAGGCTTGAGATGTGGGCCCAAGCAAACCTAATGAGGTTGAACAAGGTCAAGTACAGGGTCCTGCACCTGGATTGGGGCAACACCCAGGATCAACACAGGCTGGGGGGTAAAGGGATTGAGAGTAGCCCTGACAAGAAGGACTTGAGGACACTGGTGGATGAATAGCTGGTCATGAGCCAGTAATATGCACTTGCAGCCCAGAAAGCAAAATGTATCCTGGGCAGCAGCAAAAGCTGCATGGCCAGCAGGACAAGGGAGGTGATTTTGCTGGTCTGCCCTGCTCTGGTGAGACCCCACCTGGGGTACTGCATCCAGCTCTGGAGAGCCATCAGCACAGGGAAGACATGGACCTGTTGGAGGAGGTCCAGAGGAAGGCCACAACGACAATCAGGGGACTGGAACACCTCTCCTGTGGGGACAGGCTGAGAGAGTTGGGGTTGTGCAACCTGAAGAGAAGGCTCCAGGGAGACCTTACAGCAGCCTTCCAGTACTTAAAGGAGGCCTACAGGAAAGATGGGGGGCAACTCTTTATCATAGAATCACAGAATGGTTAGAGTTGGAAGGGACTTCAAAGATGATCTCCCTCCAGCCACACTACCATGGGCAGGGACACCTTCCGTTAGACCAAGAGAGCATAGCAATAGGTCAAGGGGTAATGGTTTTACACTGAAAGAGGGTAGATTTAGATTAGATATTAGAAGAAATTCTTTCCTGTGAGGGTGGTGAGACACTGGAACAGGTTGCCCAGAGAAGCTGTGGATGCCCCATCCCTGGAGGTGTTCAAGACCAGGCTGGAGGGGGATTTGCGCAAACTGGTCTAGTGGGAGGTGCTCCTAGAACTCAATGATCTTTAAGGTGCTTTCCAACCCAAACCATTCTGTGACTCTGTGCTTTCACAGAAGCTGCTTGACTTGAACTTTTCAATTTCATAAAAGGGGAAGTGTGTTCCTCCTACATGCTTTTGCAACTAGAAACACTAAATGCATAAAGCCGGACCTTACATAGTTTTGCTAGAGAAAAAAAAATGAGATGGTATGGTCATCACGTTTGGAAGAAAACTAGTCAAATTTAAGACTTTACTGAAAACTTTCAGACTCAATGAATCCATAAATTCGGTAAGCCTCTGCCTCAACATTTTGCTAACAACAGGGCAGGTCTCAGCACCATCATGCTTGCAGTACTAGTGGATTTTGAGACACCCAGCTCTTTCCAGGATCTGCAGTTCAGCTCACTCAAACTAGCAGGAGTGCTCTGAAGCCCTCTCTGAAGTGAACCCGAGAACTAGTTTCACTGAGCAGCTGCAGGTCCTGCATGAACTTAAAATGCATTGGTTTCAGATAACTTCATAGTTAAAAAATGCAATCCACAAACTCAGTGCATTGTTAACAGGAGGGCTTTAGTAGTGAGCATCTGCCTTAGCTAAAGTAGCAGAGAAACCATGCAGCTTCCCAAAACAAAGTCCTACTGAGAATCAGCAATACCTAGGCTCAGGTTTAAGCTCTCAATAAGGATTTATACACTAATTAAGCCTTCAATTCCAAACTACTGCTGAGTCGCAAGCTGCAGACATTCATTCCAGGTCCTCCTCCCTTCCCAGTCTGCATTATTAGATATCATACAGGTCATTAAAAAAATATGCTTGCTTATTAAAAAAAAAAGTGACAGGTTATCCAATGCAGTAGGTCAGTACCTACCATAAAAGAATGGTAGTAGGCTGGTCCTACCTGACCTGTCTACCCTTGATTGAGGTACTAACCAGCTGTCAATTGCTCAGAATTGTTCTCAATATTGTTCCTGGCCACTCCCTAGGTTTCTGCCAGTTTGCTGTGTCACCATTTAGAATCATAGAATCGCTTGAGTTGGAAGGGACCTTAAAGATCATCAAGTTCCAGCCCCCCTGCCATGGGCAGGGACACCTCCCACTAGAGCAGGTTG
>JAOXNO010000020.1:14360624-14370941 GCA_028565335.1 Limnodromus scolopaceus
GCATCAAGAAGGGTACTGAGGACTAGACAAGGCAGCATTTTACCAGTACACAAAACCTTCAAGCAGCCCTGTCCTGAGTATTGCGTTCTGTGCAGGTCATCACATCTCAAAGTTATAGTAGAATTAAAGACAGTAAAGATAAGAGCAGCAAAAATGATGAAGGGTGCGGTTCAGCTCCTTATGAAGAGTTAAGACTCTTCAGTCTGAAGAGAAGAATGAGAAAGGGATATAACTAAAGTTTTCAAAATTCTAAAAGTGGTGGATAAACTGAATATGGTACTGCTGTCCATCCGACCACACAACAAATGCACTAGGGTACACTTAATGAAAGCAGTAGAGGTTCAGCATAAAATAAAATGTTTCTTCACAGAATAAGAACTTCTAGAATTTGCTGCCTCAGGAGAGAGTGTGGACAGACAGTACAAACTGAAAACAACAGACCAAAAATGTAGTAATAAAAGTTTTAAAAAAAGAATTAGAAAAATCTAAGGACAATCATTTCATAAAATAGACAGCAAAGGAAACAAGTAGGGATACATAACCTCATATGCCTAATGCAACACTTATAGACACTGGAGGTGGATGAGGTGAACAGACCATACAATGTGGCCGTGCTTCCTTGTGCTCCCTGAAGGCACTGCATTTGGCCCCCGTCAGAAGTGCCAGCAGAGTACTTCTTATGGTCTTATGAAGCAAATATCTGCCAGAGAGTACGTGAATGCACATGGTTTTCTGTAGCCCAATTCACCACTTCTATGCATCCTGTGGAGTAATTTCCATCTATATCACTTGGCAACAGGAAGAAATATGTCTTGTTTGGATTGAAATGACACATTGCAGTGTGTACAGGTGGAAAAGCTATGTGAATTGGGCAGCAGCAGTAGATCAGGGTTGCTTTCTGTGCTATCTGGACTTGCAGCAGCAAACAATTCTCTCCCACCAGGCAGGCAAAGAAGAAAGCAATTGAGAGTTGTTCAGGTGTCTCAACTATAAATGCAATTCTCAGTGGACAAATCCGAGCTCTCAAGATAACACAGCTTTTCACAAAATGTAGGGTCATAAACATGAAAAAGGCAGCTCCTCAGTCTGATCATTTCTACCTGTACCTTTCTACTTATTCATTCAAAATCCAGAGTTCCTAATTTTAAACTAATACAAGCTCCAGCTTCTGGCAAGAGGGGTGGACTCACCTCTATACACCCTCTGACTCTTCATTTCTACCTCTCCATTGTGCCAGGACCATCATTAGGGTGATCACAGGTGAATAAAATCAAGCTAAAAAGCTAACTCTTCAAAAAACGAACAAACCAATGCAGATCAGTTCTCCGATCTGCCTCAATCACAGCTGTACTAATTCCAACACCACCAAATGTGAGGAGGGAGAAACAAGCATAAGGGGAGGGGGCAGGGTCAGCCCTTTGTGCAAACCTGGGTGAATACTACAGGCCCAACCTAATGGAGTCTTATGGACTGCCTCTTTTGTAGTCACTATCATATGACTCTTCTCCCTCATTCATGAGAAGCCCTTTGGATAATATCCCTGAATGAAATGTATCCATCATTCATGTGACATGGCAAAACCAATTTTAAATGGCAGTTAAAAACATCTGCTGGTGTCTTGGAGGAGTGGGTTCCATTGACTACTAGACTAGCCTGATTTACATGCCAAGGCTTTAGTGATGCCTGCTGGGTGTCCCACACATTGACCAATTTGCCTTCCACACTCAAGAGTCCCAGCGTTAGTTTGGCTGGATACCAGCTACAGGGATGGATACCAGCTGCTTCAGCAACATCTGTAGAAGCTCTTCCTGCAACCCTTGCCACACACATGCAGTTGTCATGTATCTTGGTTTCCTAATCCATGTCTTTTTTACTCTCCAGAAGTGCCAGGACAGAATCTAAGGAATGTTTACATCTATATATGCTAGAAAAACTGCAGCACATCTGGAAGTCTAGGACATTCACAGCTGTGCAGCACAGACATAGTTAAGTCAGTCACTGCTTAGAAGTGACAGACTTACAATGCTTGCATATACAATGAATGGTGCTTTGCTTCTGTAGGACATGTGACGCTTCTTGGAAGTGGCAATTCATTTTTTTTGCCCAGGAGGCTGAACCCTTCCCAGAAATGTCTCCTGGGGAAACCAGAGACATCCTTAAACTCAGGTGGATGCTCTCACTTCCCAACTTAGGACATATGTGCTATATATTTGCAACTAAGTCCACTGCATTTCCATTCTCAACTTATCAGCTCTTGCTAGAGAAAACCAGAATTCCAAAGACTATTGTCTTACATAAGGTGACACCGCAAAATCTGTGTTCTCCTCAACTGAGAAATGGAGGTCCTACACTGGATGGACTATTGCAAGCACTGTCTTGAGAACCACAGCAGAAAGCTGCTGCCTTGTACTGAAGTTACTTACGAATATGTAACTATCTGTGTAGAATTCTTAGTGCTGCTCCTGTAAGAAGGAGTAATTGCTGCATATAACTCTGGAATGACTCCGTTCTATCAGAAGGATGAGAAAGAGTCTGGAAATGTGTGTCGTAAGGCCATATCCCATCTTCACATCTTTTGTTTTTTAAATACCAAGGGACAACACTTCCAACTAATTTCATAATAAAAGCCATATAACAGCTAAGCTAAGCATAGCCTAACAGAGCATAAAAAAGGCCGTTTGCTAAAACCAAAGCCTCAGCAAATCTTCAGAATCCTAAATGAAATGGGGATTTGGGTGCGGTTTTTCTCTCGTACCTGAATTAGAAATACTTGAACCGAGTGGTCCTCTTGGTCTGTTGCAGTGAAGCACAAGCTTTTTCTGTTTGCTCTTTTTATAACCATCTGATCCCAGAGTCGGGTGTTGAGAATCAGTCTCAAGCTGCCTTGATTTCGCATAACTAAAATAACAAGGTTTATATGATAAGTCATTGGAACCATCTTCGTTTTTACTGCAACATTTTTCTCTACCACTTGTATACAACTAATATTTTCATGAATTACTCTTTTTAATTTGGTCTAAACCTGACATGGTGAGCTTTTTTATTATTATTATATTTTACATACCAAAATATATTAGTTTCTTTCAATACATATGGCATACAAAGCAAATAATCTGCTGAAACTCTGCAATACAGTACAAAAAATGACAACAGAGTAGAACAACGTTCCAGAAGCGACTTGAAATAGCTCCCCTGGAAAGCCAGAATCAACAAAGAGCAAACTCAGACTGGTGACTGAGCTAAAGAGATATTGCAGTAGAAATATACAGAACCTAACAACACATGCAAGCATGAGTGTATGAACTGAGAGAAAAGTGCCCAGTGCCTCAGTCTGTAATGCAGCTAACTTTTTCAGGCAACATTAAAAAGGTTCTCATCAACTAAACTTAAATAAAAACATACTCAGTTTTAAATGATCTGAAATAAGCTTATTCTGGACAGCAATAGTACAAGTTATTTAGTGTTTTGTGTATGTGCTACTTGGTTATTTAATTCTTACTTAGCCTTGACTGCAACATTCCACACTTATTGCTAGAAGTGTCATTAAGCCTCAGGGATCCACTGCCTCTTTCAATCCAGGTTAAAGAAAGCTTATTAAATACAAAGAGCTTGCAGTTGATCTGAAAGAAAAATACGTAATGGAAATAGCCGGCCAATGTTAATTTTATCAGTTCTAAAACTGTAGGCTTTTATACCTTTTGGTACGGCTTTTAATACATCCCTATGCATGTATACAAAGATAGATACATAGATATACCACTATTATTGCATAAAATAAAACGGCTCCCACATCTGTGCTAAATTTTCTGCTAGTCATGGAAAACATTCAGCATGAATCCCAGGTTACTTTTTCAATTATTTCATCTTCATTAACTCTTCATCTGTGATATCCACGAACACAGATTAATTTGTTACAAGAGTTCTACAATCTTATTCGCTTACTCATTAGAAACATTAGGCAGTCCAGTACCACTACTAGGAGAGTACTACCCCAAAGACAATAAAACTTCCATGTTCTGACAAGACAGAAGATTTAATCAATGATAAAATAATGTAACTTTCAGTGTTAAGATTTTTTAAATCATATACATTGTTTCTATTTTCTGAGAAAACAACAGTTTGAAGATGAAGAATAGCAAGATATGTCCTGCTGGGCCAGAAAGAGAATTGATATTTTAGATGTACTATAAAACTAATTGCTTTGGCAACACATTGCTTTTTTCCCAAGAAAGTTATGTCATAAAAAAATCTTTACTCAAATCACTTCCAATTTTGAAGTTTTAGTTACTGCTGGTATACTGTGTAGATGCTTATAAAATACAACTGCAGAATGAAGTTCTGAGCAGTCATTTACTGAAAGGGACTATAAAATGAACAAATATAATATGAAAAAGGAATTATCAGCCTACAGAAAAATGGGTTAGCAGAGCCATGCCTTTAAAAAGTGAAAATTTAAAATATAAACTGAAGTCATTTTCAGATTGCTGCAATCTGTAATAGACCTAGATGATCTTTTCAACAACGAAACTGCTCACCATCAAGGCTTTATGAAATACACACCTGTAATACATTGTGTTCTGCTTCTTCTCCAGTTACAACTTCTACTTTATCTAACAGAATTTTCTCCAGTGGCTTGGAAATACAAGCAGCTGCTGATTCAGTTAGTGTTGCATTTCTCAATAAAGCTGTTTCTGTAGGGGGAAAAAAAAAAGGAAGTCCTTTCTGTACAGGGAATATTTTTAGGAAAACAAAACTAGCACATAGGATGGCCTCAGTAATCCCTGTGGCGTCTGGTATTATTTAGTGTTATTAATCAGTTTTTGGCCAAAGCAGTAAATAGAAGAGAAAAAGGCTGAGATACTGCAAAATGTCTCACCTGTTTAGGCTCATTTTGAATTGAACAAGGCTCTCTGCAGTTGTAGAGGTTTGCCCCAAGGGACAACTTGCAGAAACAAGCCCTATATAATTAGAAGTTGATTTTCCAAATGAAACTGGTCTGTCATATTGCTGTGCAGATCAATAAATAATGAGAGACACATGTCCCAATATTCAGAATAATAACAAATATACAATGAACAGTTGACAGGAACATGAAAGGACAAGATTTGCAAGAAACAAGATTGTTACAAAATTTTGAATATTTGCATAATCTATGTATGTTTTCCACATCTTTATTTTTTTTTACTTGTAAGAATGTTCATACAAAGTAAGAGATTCTAATACATCCATTAGGAAAGAGGGGTGCAAAATTTGACAAAAGGGCCCAAGATAGGGGCTTACTTGGGATTCCCTCACAGCCTAAGTTTACATGGCTTGCCTATTAGAAAAGCTCACACCAGAGTCACAAACAACCCCTTAAATCTGTATAGAAGTTTCAATCCTACAGTTAGGATACATATATGGCAAAGTCACAAAATACAAGCTGTCAACAGCTTAAAATTGTAGTTCACAAATGCAGTCTAAAGGGCATTCACAAAGTTCACTGCTTTTTTTTTAAATAATAAATCATAATAATCTGTAAGAAATAATAATAATCTGTAAAGCTCTATCCTTTCCTGAGTAACTTAGATCATGCATTCTGAAGTTACTCCAGTTGAAATGTCATAAACCAAATTGCAGCTGCTTTCTGAACAGAGATATCGGCACATACTACAAGTGCACTAGTGACTGCATAACTTGAGAATAGATTACTATTATTGACCACCACTCATTTTACATCCTCTAAGATACAGCAAAACATATAATAATAAAGCTAACTGTACTTATTTGCTGAATATGCTTACTTGTTTGTGGACTGACGTGAAAAGATGCTACGTACATGGATGTTACTTCTCCTTTGTATAAATCAGCTTCATTACACAACTTGGGATGTTTTTCAGGACTCTACAAAAAAAAAAAAAACAGGGGAAATAAGAACTCCTATGTAAATAAAATGGCTATGGTACTCTATATCAAATAGAACACTGAACTATTTAATGCATGCTAGGCTGAATATTAGCAATTGTAGTATCTTAAGAGTAAAAACTGACACAGATAATACAATTTCAGTCTCTAGTAGACGTAATTTATTATTATAAAATCAGGATATCATTCTTCCCCCGAGAAGAATGGCCTCTTTGTATGGATCCTGGACTAGGATTTAAATCCACTGAATGACTTAGATGTTTAAGTATCAGCTAATTTTCAGTTTAAGCACTTAAGCCCCAGAAGAATAGTTTAAAATTCCCAGACATCACAAACTTAACCTCAGAGGAATTAGAAACTTCTACCACCTTCAGTTTTTGCAGATGAAGTTTCTCAGGCATTTCTAAATGAATATTTCTGGCTCCTGACAATGCTCAGTGGCTTTAACTCCTACCTGACAACTAAATCCTTGTCAGAAGTAATAACCCAGACCTATGGTTGCCAAGCTTTTTCACTGACAGATACACGTAGTGTTTTCATTCTACTTCTACTACAAACTGAATTTCAATTCTATTTTAAACAGTGCAGTCCTGAGCTTAGGAACCACCTTTTTGTCTCAGTTTCCTTCAGGACTGGATCCATTAAGCTGTCTCGCAGCATGCTCAATATAGTTTAACATGGGCACTATCTAGGTTGCGTGTTCAATTTTCCCCTCATACTAATTTCTCCCATCTCTTAACAGCTATGATGGAAACTATTAAAGCATTGGAGCCCACATTCTTTTATTTTGTCTTGTGGCTGCCCCACTTTACATGGAACATATAAAACACCCTTTTTCAGGTCAAAAATGAGTGAAACAGAAGAAGTGCATACTGGCATGGGTTAGTAATTAGAGTACCTATCTAGGATGGGAAAGATAGGGATGCCTACCCCTTCTGCAGCAAATATTTAGTTATTTTCTCCTCAACAGTCACTGGAATCATATTTATTCATATCTTTAAAAGAACAAGAAGAGCTAAAAAGAGTCAATCTCTGAAAAAAAATGTAAGTACATTAACCTTGACAAAAAGATTGTCAGCATTTACAGGTCTTACCAAAACTCTTTCAACCATGTTTTCTCCAAACACAAAATCAGAATTGCTCCTGTTACGTACACTTTTGCCTTCAAATGACTGACTTCTGTGGGAACAAATTAACATAAGAATGTGATTTAGAACTATTTAGAACCTTGTAAAGAACATAAATAAGTTCATCCATTTACTTTACCACACCTTACATTAAAGACAAACAAAAAATAAGCAAGTAGTCAGCTAAATTCTTTGAGAATCTGAGATTACTCTCTATATAACACTTCACAAAAGGAACAGAGAGTATCACATTGTATTTAATGAAGATTATTGAGGATGTTCATAAAAGCAAAGAACAAGAAGCCTCCTCCTCAGGGAAGTGCCTTACTCCAGAAATTTTAATGAGTTACATTTGTTCCTGTGATGATGTGCTCCCTCCACTCCCCAACCTGACCTTTATCTCCCGTAACCCATATCCTAAGGGATAACCACCCGTGATAGTCACAATGGGTGCGTCTGGTCGCAATGGCTGCAGCCAGCTCAAAATGGTTTCAGGGTGACAGATACCACCACAACAGCCAAGGGCTAACTTAAGCGATGCACCCACCTAACCACAGCACTGGTACTCAACCCAAATTTGGAAGAAACTAACACCTGTGGTTGGTATGCAAATATGGCTAGAAGAAACTAGCATATTTAATCAAATATGACTATAAGTCAATAATCTTACCCCAAAAAACAGCCCAAGAGCACTTTGAGCTCTCCTGCACAGCAGAGGGCTGCACGCCAGGGTCTCCCCTTGGGTAGGGAGGTCTCTCAAAGTTACTTCCCAAGGCTGAGAGATTCCTTGCCACAGGAAATTCTCAGTAAGTGGTTTATAGTGTGCTAAACTTCGAAGCTTCACTAACATTATATCTTAGATTGATTGACCACATATAATCCATTAGACACAAACTGTTGACCAGGTCTGGGACTCGGGTTGGATCCAGCCTTACACAGACTCTTCTCTGAGAAGGAGTTTAGAAAGCAAAGGGAGTCCTCTCTGAACCTCAACTCAATGGGAGGATCTCCCTGACAATTCTGTCTGACCCTGTCCTTGCAGTAAATAATCAAGTGCACGTTGCCATCGAATCTTGTTAAAACACTGTCACATGTGCTATCAAACATTGTTAAATCGCTTTTATATCAATAAATATATTGCTGCTTCTCTCTTATGAGTGAAGTGCATCACTCCATCTGCACCAGTTTCCCTGTTTCGTTTTTCTCCACCAAAAGACTACCAACAATAAACAATCATCCCTTTATGTTGGTCCAGGCCTGATACCCTGATACCTTACAGGCACTCCTTGGTCATCCACCTAACATCTTGGAAAGGCTGAGAGGCAGTATATTCTAATGCACACACTTTCAATTCACATAAATACTGCAAAAATGTAAAGGAATGATAGCAGATGGTTTATGATAAGGCACAACTAAAACAGGAAAGAAAGATCTTCTTTCCATTTTTCAATTACCTGTTCCGTAGATACACTTAAAATGAAAAGTGACGAAAACTAAATACTTGCAATCCTTTGGTACTGGCCAGTTATCGTTTGGGGGTATAGATTTGGGAGAAAATTTCATACAGTAGGCAAATCGCTTTATGTTTAGGATCTGGAGTGTGACTGGTTTGGGCAGAAGCTACAATAAAACAACACTTATCCTTCTTTTCTGTCCCTTTTTCCTCCTTAGTGTCTCAGGTCTTAAAACATATTAATTTATTTTTTTGCATTGCCACCCTGAGTTTAACTTCTCTCAGTTAGCTTCTTACCTCTCAGGAGGTTTAAAAAGAAGAACGTGAATGCATTTTCAGATAGTGACATAGTCACAAGTTGTAAAAAGCGCATTATTTGTGAATTACATTCAAGAATATTCTAATATAAGTAGAGTTGTGATTGACCTGGTAATTACATAGCCACTTTAAACTAACAGGATTCATTTTTTATATGAATCACTAGAAAAGTCCCAGTAAACAGCTTCGTATGGAAGCTGTGCCGGCTCCTGGTTTTTGGAGATTTTTTTACAAAAGGCTTATAGGTTGTTCATGCTTTCTGTGGAGTTTAATCACTGCATCTTTTGCTGGCAAAGGCAACACCATCCATGTTCTTGTCTCCTTCTGTTCCAGGAGGAAAACTGGGCAGGAAGACAATCTGATGTTCTGTCACAAACTGCATACTTCAGCACCACTTACCTGCTCTTCCAGATCATTTATCCTCCTTGGAAGGGCTTAACATATGTCATGCAGAGGATATTAATTATAGAATAATAGAATGGTTTGGGTTGGAAGGGACCTTAAAGACCATTGAGTTCCAACCCCCCTGCCATGGACAGGGACACCTCCCACTACACCATGCTACTCAAAGCCCCATCCAGCCTGGCCTTAAACACCTCTAGGGATGGGGCATCCACAACTTCTCTGGACAACCTGTTCCATTGTCTCACCACCCTCACACTAAGTATTTCTTTCTAGTATCTAATCTAAATCTCCCCTCTTTCAGTTTAAAACCATTACCCCTTGTGCTATCGCTACACTCTCTCATAAAGAGTCCCTCCCCATCTCTCCTGTAGGCCTCCTTCAGATACTGGAAGGCCACTATAATGTTCTCCAGGCTGAACAACACCAGCTCTCTCAGCCTGTCCTCATAGTAGAGGTGCTCCAGCCTTTTGATCATCTATGTGGCCCTCCTCTGGACCCGTTCCAAGAGGTCCATTTCCTTCCTGTGCTGAGGACTCCAGAGCTGCACACAGTACTCTGGGCAGGGTCTCACCAGAGCAAAGCAGAGCAGAGCAGAGGGGTGGAATCATGTCCCTCACCCTGCTGGCCATGCTTCTTTTGATGCAGTTGGCTTTCTGGGCTGCAAGTGCACATTGCTGGCTAATGTCGAGCTTCTCATTCACCAACAACCCCAAGTCCTTCTCCTCAGGGCTGCTCTCAATCCATTCTCCACCCAACCTATATTCGTGCTTGGGATTGCCCTGACCCAGGTGCAGGACCTTGCACTTGGCTTGGTTGAACTTCATGAGGTTCTCACAGGCCCATTCCTGTTAATAAGCTGAGTTTGTTGCCAGAACTTTGATGATTGGCTCTAAAACTTGGTTTCTGTGTTCACAGGTACAGTATGCTCAAAATCTCTTCACATAGAATGAAGAAATTCCCAAGTACAAGCTATCTCAATTTTACACTTAAGGAAAAAAATATTCTTTAACATTCTCATGCTTGATGCGTTGCTATGAATACGAGCAAGTAAGAAGGATAAACCAGAAAATCCATCTCTTTTCAGTCTTGAAGCCTTTCATACATGTTTTA
>JAOXNO010000020.1:14397082-14415561 GCA_028565335.1 Limnodromus scolopaceus
GCCAGGATGCCATGGGCTTTCTTGGCCACCTGGGCACACTGCTGGCTCATATTCAGCCGCTTGTCAATTAGAACCCCTGAATCCTTTTCCACCAGGCAGCTTTCCAGCCACACTTCCCCAAGCCTGTACCGATGCATGGGGTTCTTGTGGCCCAAGTGCAGGACCTGGCACTTGGTCTTGTTGAAGCTCATACCATTAATGTTGGCCCATCAATCCAACCTATCTAAGTCTCTCTCTAGAGCATCCTTATCCTCATGCAGATCAACACTCCTGCTTAACTTGGTGTCATCTGCGAACTTAATAATGATACACTCTATGTCATTATCAAGATCATCAATGAAAGTGTTAAACAGAAATGGTCCCAACACTGAGCCCTGGGGATCACCACTTGCGACTGGCCATCAGCTGGATTTAATTCCATTGAGCACCACTCTTTGGGACCGTCCAGCCATCCAGTGCTTGATCCAGCAGATCATATGCTCGCCCAGGCCACGTGCAGCTAGTTTTTCCACTAGAATTCTATGGGGAATAGTGTTGAATGCTTTCTGAAAGTCCAGGTAGATAATATCCACAGCCTCTCCCTCATCCAATAATCGGGTAATCTTGTCATAGAAGGAGATCAGGTTCGTCAGGCAGGACCTGCCTTTCATAAAGACATGCTGACTAGGCCTCATCACAGGGCAAGTGCTCCAGGCCTCTGACCACCTTCATGGCCCTGTGCTGAACTTGCTCCAGTTTACCAGTGTCTTTCTTGTACTGTGGGGGCCCAAGCTATATTTTATAAAGAAATAAAAATACTTCTTTAGCCTGCAACACCTGTCAGCTTGTTTTACAATATCTTTTAAAACAACCTGCAATCTTACTGTTTCCTGACCAGTTCTGTTACATTTATATTGTAGTACTGTCTTGGTTTGAGGTACCCGCTACCAAGAACGTTTCCCAACTCTTGAATTGCTGTGTATTCTGGCTGCATGTTGTCTTCCAGTCTTGATAAAATCTGGAAAAATCACTGCTGTCTTTACTTTTTTCCCTTATTCTTAGAATAGAATAGAATAGAATAGAATAGAATAGAATAGAATAGAATAGAATAGAATAGAATAGAATAGACAGAAGAGGAGTATTTCAGTTGGATGGGACCTACAACTATCATCTAGGCCAACTCCTGAACACTTCAGGGCTGACCAAAAGTTAAAGCATGTTATTAAGGGCATTGTCCAAATGCCTCTGAAACACTGACAGGCTTAGGGAATCAACCACCTCTCTAGGAAGACTGTTCCAATTTGTGATCACCCTCACAATACAGAAATGTTTCCTAATGTCCAGTCTAGACCTCCTGTGATGCAGCTTTGAATGCATCCTGTCAGTGGGTACCAGGGAGAAGAGCTCAGCACCTCCTTCTTCACGTTCCCTCCTCAGAAAGCTGTAGAGAGCAATGAGGTTGCCCCTCAGCCTCCTTTTCTCCAAACTAGACAAGCCCAAAGTCCTCAGCTGCTCCTCACAGGACATTCCTTCCAGCCCTTTTAGTAAAGAAATGTTTCTTAATATCTAGTCTGAACATCCTCTGACACAGCTCTGAACCATTCCCATGCATCCTGTCACTGGATATGTGGGAAAAAATCTCAGCACCTCCCTCTCCATGTCTCCTCCTCAAAAAATCCTTATTTTCTCCAAACTAGACAAATTCAGAGTCCTCTGCTGCTCCTTACAGGACATGCTTTCCAGCCCTCTCACCAGCTTTGTTGTCCTTCTCTGAACGCATTCAAGGACATTCACATCCTTAAATGGTGAGGCTTGATGCACCCTGGGGTATGATTTGTCCTCTTGGCTGCCAGGGCTCACAGCTGACTCAGAAGTACCTGCTGCCCACCAGCACTCCCTTTCTGAGGGGAGATCCCTTTCTGCGGGCCTGCCCTCCAGGCGGTCCTCTCCCATTTTATACTTGTGCTGGCATTACTTTGCCCCAGGTGCAGAATCTGGTGTTTGTTATTGTTAAATTTCATGCCATTGATGATTGTCCAATGCTCTGATCTATCTAAATCCCTCTACAAATCCCTCTTTTCGTCCAAGAGAGTCACCAGCACCTCCCAGTTTGGTATCACCAGCGAACTTGCTAATCGTGCATTCAAATTCTGCATCCAGAACATTGATAAATATAATGAACAGAACTGGCCCTAGAATTCAACCCTGAGGATCACCACTGGTATTGGGTCGCCAGCCAGATGTAGCCCCATTCACTACAACCCTTTGAGCTCTACCCTACAGCCAGTTCTTCACCCAGTGCACCATGCCTTAGTAAAATTCAGAAAAACTAGATCCACCACCTTCCCTTCATCCACTAGGCAGGTGACCTTACCATGCAATGATATCAAATCAATTGAACAGGACTTTCCCTTTGTTACGCCATGTTGACTGTGCCTGATGATTGTTCTTTAAACGCCCTTCTTCCCACTCTCCACCCCCTATAGGCTCTGCTTTCATACCAAGAAAATCTAAGGAGACACAGACCTGTAGCTCCCTCCGGCACACCCTCTGAACCTGCAGGGCCGGAGAGTGGGACTGCTTTAACACCGCATTGCAAGTGCACCCTGTATGACCTCAAATCCTTCCAGAGTTCACAATATATTTCCCCATTCTGTGCAGGTGCACACATTCGCACTGCCACACTTTTAACTTTATATTTTGCCATATGAAAGCATTCTTTCTTCAAATAGCCCAGAGTTACAAAGCCATCCAGACAACCCCCTCCAAAATAGTTACGCCATCCATACATTGTTGATGTAAATGTAGAACAGCTGCACGCTTCCAATCTCTAGAAAAATCCATACATGTTCACTGGCCATTCCTCAAAGACAGCTACTTTTTGAACAACACCAGCCAATTTTTAATTCATTCCACATGTGCTCTGTTTATACCGTAGAGTATAAGTTTTTAATCAGGACACGATGCAGTACTAAATCAAAAGTCTTGCAAAAAGTTTTTTTAAAAAATCTAAGGGCCATATCATTAATCTAAACACAGATGTACTTAACAACTTTTACTCCAGAGCCTAAATTTCTGATTAATGTCTAAATATTTGGATGTTGGCTTTAAATCACACATGATAATTTGCCAGACAACAATATTTACTTTGATCTAACATTTTAGAGTACATCATAAGTAAATATCCAACAAAGCATTCAATACAGTAGAAAATCTAGAAAAATATTCCTGACATTTCTGGGTTTCAAACAGGAATCAAGAAAAGAATTGTTAATAGATCTTGTGAGAGCTGATAATGCCTTGTAGTTACTCAAGGAAACACATTCCAGTTCTCTGTATCCAAAGCACTATTGCTTGTAATTACACTCATCTAATTTTAGACTCTTAGGTAAGGCACCTAAATTAAGAGCCTTACTGCTCCACTTCTACATTGTACCTCAGAAAGGGTAATTTATTCTTGTGATCTGAACTGCCTCTGGACAGACACTGTCCCTCCTCTGACTAGAAAAGCCTAGAATGTCAAGGTTTTCCTTCAGACACCTCCAAAGTGAGATAGATGAAGTCACATCTATGGAAAAGTAGAAATAAGATGAAGCTTCATTAAAAGCAATACAGTAGAGATTCCCTGCAAGGGAAGCTCTGTTCTTTCTTTCTTGCTTGCTTGATTGATTTCTTCCTTTCTCTTTACTGTCCTCCTCTCCAGCAAACCATCTGGGAGAATCTCTCCTGTGAACACCTCTCCTCTGAGCCAAATATCAGGTGTTGAAAGCAAAGCATGTGCAGGGTTTTATTCTTGTAGATAACAATAATAGAGATAAAGAAAATTCCATTGCTTCTAAGAGCCGACGTTACTGTGCTGCTAATTGCATTGCTAGCTATGGCTTTGTTGCTTGTCTTTTGAAACGAGTTCCTGTGGCAATTTCATGTTTTACCACCTCCCAGCTGCTCGCCCATCAGATTTTACTGTCCTGCAATAGGATATTTGTACTTGCATGGCAGTTAATAGGCCAGTGTGTGTTGGTTTAAGTGGCCAGTGACAGTGAGTTTAATGCCAGACTCTGAATTCTGATGAGTTAAAACATAAAAGTGTATCTATGGGGTTAGTATCTCTACTGGAAGCAGTGCATTCTTAAGCCATAATATAAAGACTTACCAAAGTCCTGCTGAGGTAGCTCTCACTCCAAATATAAGGAAAGGCATCACCGTATGTATAGTAATTTAAAGAGAGAGCTTTGGAAAAGCTCAGATGACTCATGCCCTAACATTGTAAATGTGACTGCAGTGACTGTAAAAGAAACCGAGGACCACTGCCCCACATGTAGATGCCCTCCAACTGCAGTTAGCTTGAATGGATCCCATCCTCAACATAAAGATTTCACAACATAGAAGACATTTCAAAATCAGTTTAGGAAACTGATTACCAAGTGATATCAGCAGGGCGTATTAACGAGAATCAAGCTAACATCTTTTGTTTACAAACTTGAGAAAGCTTTGTTATAATGTCATGACGAACAACCAGCTCATTTGTATTTTAATGAAAGTACAAGGAGAATATGTGCATAGGTTCCTTTAAGATGAATTCTGAAGCTAGCAGGAGACTTCCTTTGTAAAGACGGTCCTCTTTAAGTCCTCTTTGGCTGGTATATAGTAAATGATGCAAATCCTGAAAATCATTACTATCTTAAATAGTCTGCACTTAGGGAAGCTGTCCTATCCCTCTGAATGGACAGGACTGATTTTGCCAGAACTTATGCATAAACATAAATACATGAAAAGCCAAGAGTTTTAAGTATTTATAGAATCATGCCTACCTTTTATATGAATTAAAATGCTTGCCATCACTTTTTATTATAAAATGAGGTAGATTACAACAGAGAGGCCTTCTTCTTAGGGTGTATGTATTATTTGCTAGTCATTTACCACTGGAATATCTTTGTGTGCAAAGATAAGGTTTAAAGATTCATTGCTTGTTATTTTTCATCTACCTACCTCATCCAACTAATTTATTTTACCCTATGTTAACAGCATCATACCTTTACAAAGTGTAATATCAGACTGTCTGATAACTGTCCTGCATTGTTGCTATTACTGTATGTTCTGTTCTAGGTCACATGACAAAATTAGCTCCATTCAATTCCCTGGCAACTTTCCAGCATTTCTGTAATAGATATTCTAGGACATTGTGAACATTACTTAATGCTCTGTACAACAGGCTTGGTTTTAATTAACCTGCCTCCAGTAATTATTGAAAGAAAATTGAAGGAGAAATGGGAGAAAAAACTCCTGCTGTGCTCAGTGGGACAAGAACAGAGCATGAGTTGTCTTGTTTGCTCTTCCAGAGAAGGGGAGGACTTGAAAAGACCCTCTGTCTGCTCTGTCAGCTGACATCAAGCCATGTTAACAGCCAGATTTCTGTAGAAGCTAGTCCAGAGATGAAAGCAATGAAGAAGAAACATTCTGGAAAACAAGAGAACTTAAATGAATTATGTCATAAACCTAGTAGTGAACAGAAGCTAAAGTCTTTGATTATAAAAAACTGTGCTTTTGATTAGGAATATCTGGTTTCTGCTTTGGTGTCTGAGTCTGCTTAATACGCCCTTCTTTCACGGAATTTTCATTCTCTTCTGTGTTTGTATTGCACTCTCTTTCCTCCTGGGATACGAAATGGGCTCATTACCATCAAACCTCCAATCAAATACAGATGCTACATGACTCACATGTAGCTCTCATTTTTATGCTTTGATTTATATAATATTTGAGATCTCTGTAAAGTTTTGAATTTTATGTAAAGCTGCTTTGATGACTTCCTGCAACATAAAGTTCCCCAGGCTTATCCTGTGGACTAGATTTCCTTACGTGGAATTCATATTTCCATGTTTTTGGAGTCAAATCCTTTGGAGTTCATTTGAGGCTGATACTCAAAGTAAAACTTGGGCTGTTTAAGCCTACATCAAGTGAAATTCTAAAAGCAGCCTGAACAAGCCCCCCAGAATGTGTCATATTTGACACATCTCTGATAAATACTGATATCCCCCATTTTCTTCCTGTTTTGGGGTAATTTCAAGAGTGTGTTGTATGCTGTGGTAGTGTGTACAGTGAACCAATAGGCGGGTCCCAGAAAAAGTTGGCTGAATTTCAGTCACTGCTGTACCATGTTGGCAGGGACTAAACATGAGAAGGTTTCCTTCCGTTGCAGCCCCCATCATGCAAGTCCAGGTGTACCAAAAGACCGGCAGGCTTTAAGCTCAGCTCCTCTGCCTGCCTGTGAAGGGCTTCTTAATGTTCAGCACAGAGGAGAGAAAGAAGGTCGCTTCCTGCATCCTGCAGTGGCTGATGGACCTTGCCGACACAGAGGCATGGCAAGGCTGCATTTTGCTGCTCTGAACTTCCTCTTAATAAACTAGCTCTTACTGGGCAGAGAAACTTCATCAAGCCCCACAAAAGTTACTGTGCTGATATAATCTCCCCAACAATGTGTAATTTGTTTTGGTTTCAGTGTCAACATCCTTATGTTTCTTTACCTTTGTACTGGTACACAGTTGACTAAGTAGCTAACTACTCACAGTTGTCAGTTCACAGTATTTTGGAGTAAGCAAAACCCCAGAGGAAGGAGTTCTGCATGAATGTATTTTTATGTGATAGCTTGTCATACAGTATATTAAAATTACTATAATTAACATTGATTTAGTGGAAACTATTAACTTATTATCAGGTGAGTTTAGACAAACACAAACAGGAACGAAGTTGCAAATGCTGGCTTTTTATTACCCTATATTTCAGGAAAATCAGGGAGCCAATCAGGCTAATATACGGAATAAGGGCTGAAAACGAAAACTGCTGCTGAAGCTTAGAGTAAACACAAATTCTGAAAGCCTGAATTGAGTCACTGAGATAGATCGCAAATGTGTGGACTGAGAGATTGTTTGGGACTCCGTGTAAGAGATCAGCAAGTTCAAACAAAAGCAAGGAAAAACAGAAGCAATTATGTTCTTTTGACAGGAAATGAGGCAGAACAAGTTCAGCATGGAAAGGCAAGTAGCTTTGTCTCTCCTTATCACACTTTATGCATTTCTTCCTTGATTAAATGAAGATAATAAGAATAGTGGATAATGACAAATTTCACTGTAGTCCAGAAAAGTTTAATTCATTAATAGTGATCACAGAGTTTCTCAATATGACTGGAGATAAGTTGCCAGAAAAATGCAAATTGTATAAAATGCAGTTACTGAAAATAAATAAAAAGACAGAATTGTAAAATATATAATTGTTTGGGTCTTTTCCCTAGGAAATGTAATGACAGACATCTCCCTTTGTGGTTGGCCTATAAAATAGAATGTGTTTTCATACTGTCAAAGCACAAGTGATTACATGCCTTTGCTTTCCCGTAACTGGACTTCATTGAAAACAACAATTGAGATAATTCACTTGCATAAAGCTAGTGAGAAATAAGAACTGGCCAGTGTTGTACCTATTGTGCAACTGCATTAAAGCAGTTCAACCAATCTATTGACTATCCAACCAAATGCGAAAATGCCCTGAGTTGAAAGTGCATTTAGAAAGCTACCTCTATGTATATAATACAGAGCTGAGTGTTCCTTCACCAAGCCCAGCTCAGGTAACGTCCTGAAACCGCACAGTAAAATACTTAAAACTGAGAAAAAACCTATTCTTTACAGCATGGACAAACAGAACTCTCTGCCGAAAGACACATTTTTAGCAATATATTAATAAGAGTGTAAAAGGTACTATATACAGGAATAACACATCATGTAGGCTGATAAATGAATGAGGGATAAATTCTCATGACCCAAAGCATAAGCCACACGTGGATTTACAAGAGGTGGGAAGAAATTCCCTATCGAGGTATTATGGGATTGCACTTTCCTCTGAAGTTCACTCAAGCTACTTTCATGAACAGAATAAAAAACCATTGATCTCATATGTGTCTAAAAATAACAGCCTTAAAACAGGATCTGGTTTCTTTAAAGTTCTGCATTTAGAATTGTGTGAAGCATTTTATGAAACATTGGACTTCTTTTGATTTGGAAAGCTGTGTAACTTTCCTACAGGATGTTAAGAACTGTAATGTGTTAGTCACACAATGTCTTTCCTCATAAGGAAACTGTTTCTGCTTCCTATCAAAACATGGATTCTCTGATACTATGATTTTGTTACTATTTATTTCCTGACTTCATTTATCCGGTGACTTTTACTAAAGACCTGAGCACACTCTGGTAATAATTAGGTAAAAGGATAAAGTAACAAGGTGAATTTGGAAGAGGTGGGGGAGACAGAACAACTGATGAAACCATCTGCGCAAGCATTCCTTCTCAAAAGTGATTCACCTATAAGGACAGGAGAAAAGCAAGAAGGTGCCGAAATAAAAGAAGTATTTCAAGGCAGAAAGAAAAATAATTCAAGACATGAAAAATGAATGAAAACTAGAGGTTTACAAGCAAAGGAGCCAGGTCAGGGGCAGGGATGGAAATCCAGCTACCAGGAACCGCTGGTTCAGTCTACTTTCAATACAATGGCGAACAATGTCACAACATGTAAATGCCCTGAATTTGTACTCCATCAATTGGCAAGACTTCCACAGAAATAAAAGGGACTTTAGGATTCCCAAAGGGTTGTCTGGCATAACCCTTTGAGAACAGTACGTGCAGAACCCTACTAAGAACACAGGCAGGTACTTTCTGCATCTCCCTGGTTCAAATCAATTGTACCCTTTTGCTATGTCTCTTTAGGTGTCCATCCAACTCCTCTTTTGTGGTGAACAGCTCTGGTTCCACACTGAGCGGAGAATATGAACTTGTTCTTTCCTGTCTCCTTCTCTGTCCTTTTTCACCTCTCCTCTGAGGCAGAAGTGGACCTTGCAGAGGTGTACTCTGGTGGAATGGAAGAGCATACTCAGAACTCAAAGGCTTACATCTTCAAAGGAATTAAGCTTGACTGATCAATTTCACATCTGGACATGACATTACAAACCCAAATTAAATAAAGAGCTCGATCTAGGACTGTGCAACTGCTATAAATATATACTGTCTGTTCACAGCTACATTATGGAAAAGTCACACAACTGTTAGTTTGGAAGACTGTACAGAATGAATACCACGTGCTGTGCAGCCCCAAGTTGTACAAGAGCAAGCCTGAGAAAATATTTATCAGCAAAAGACTAAAGTAAGCAGTGTAATGAATGATAAGAAAAACAGGGATTTGATACCTCACAATCTGTCATAATATTAGTCAAAAGTTGGCAAACACCTGAAGGCAGCCAAAGGAAATACTAACCAAAGGCAATATAAGCAAAGTCACAGGTACTATATGATGGAAAATATAATGGCTTATAATACTTAGAGACATGGAATCATTCAAGCCACATTCTTTAGGCTATTAAAAGCCTCAATTATATTTGCTTTCCACGTAGCTATTAAGCACTTATATTCCGAAACTATCTTTTTTTTTTCTCTGCTGACATCATAATTTGTGTTTAGGATTTCTTAAATATAAAAAATTTACAATTTTGTGACTCTCCATTACCTTCTGGCATCCAGTGCAAGATTCATCTTCTTCAAGAGCAATAGCCAACCAATGTCTTTGTGACAGTGCCTACATGGAATGTCGCAGTCTATTGCCAGGACATTCCAGTGAGATGGCAACAACAGCAAAGAACTATGCTATGACTAAAATGCTTTTATTACACAAATGTGCTTGCTTGAGTATCTCTAGAGCGAGTCTAGTTCATACCCATAAAACCTATATCTATATTTCCTTTCCTATCAGTATTAATGATCCAAGATATTTCCACAGCAAGAGAAGCATTTCCTTTCAAATGCATTCTTATTCAAAATTGCCTACATCATCCCTTCCGTAATCTCATCCACCACTATTTTGTTTCCATTGAAAAGGAATTGCCTATGAAAACAAATGATACAGATTTTGTCCTAACACAAACACCTCAAAAGTCAAGGGCACAAGAAAAAGCAAAAAGTATTGCCAATTTCCCAGACAGGCAATAAACTAGGATAGCCTGTGTCTTTCTTTCAATTGGTGTGAGCCAGGGAAGTCCAACTAGTGTTGCCAGCTCCCACTGTCTAAAAAAATGTTACTGTTCAAATATTCTCAGATTTTAAAATGCATATTCGGGGTCCTTTCTCTTTAACATCTGATTTTTAGCTTTAAAGACATCTGCATGCCTCTGTATATCAAAAGAGGAAAGAGAAGAGTATATATGGAAAGGTGGTCTTGATTTGTGGTGTGATGGAAATGTATTGCAGCCTCCCAGAAGCACATGGAGCCTTTTCAGGAGAATATTCAGCACTGCACAACAGCAGAGTGCTGTTCACAGGAGACCAGAGGTTCTGCCATTCAACCTTGAGAAGAATTTCAGCAGAAGAATGAAAAGATTTAAACTCTATTGAATCTGTGGTTGAAAGTTTTGTCTGGCTTTCCTGTTTTCTAAATTCATTTATTTTGTCTCAAGTTAAGGAGCTTTGAAAAGGAGAGGAAAAAGTATTTATTCAGTTTTGTTCTGTATTTTGTAATCTCTGTTGGCCTTGTTGCTGAAAGATCAGGAAAGATTTATTTGAATTCTGTATAGCATTGTGCATTTTGTTCTATTTATTTGCTGTGTCAAAAGATTTCAAACTGTTTTCACGTGGATGTTTTTAAGGGGAGCCAGGAGAGCTGCTTGTTGTCTTCTAGTAACTTCTTAGCTCCCAGTAAAATATTAGAAGAATTATACTTATTATTCTTGCAGTTTTAACAGGAAACTTACTGCTGGTGAACAATAAATATTTTGTGTTTGTAAATCTTCCTGGAACAAGGCTCTTCTTATTCCTACTGTAACAAAGAGGCCTACTGTTTCTACTTTTCAAGACATGCTCATATTCCCTTTTGGAATCCTTAGGGATTTAAGATGCTTTGAAATCAGTTGGCTGATGAGTGCTTAACGGGCTTAGGCTCCTCTGAAATCCTTATGTTCTGAAACACTGACTAGAACTGCTCTTTGCAGAAACAATTAACTGCTATATCTCTAAACTGCGATATAAATAGCTGCTCAGTCTTGGTGTTTACAGTGACACACAAAAGCCTAAGGTAGACCTAAGATGACTTAATTATTGGCAATTAAAACTGTAAGCTTTATGAATTTTATTCTTCTCAGGAGTTCCCTAGTCTTGAATTCAGACACACTTATTTGATTTTACAATACCTTGGTTTATATTTCACTTGTATTTAACTTTTAGGAATCAGAAGTGAGAGTATGCTTATCCCAGTACAGGATATGTACGTATGAGACATCTTTCCTCTAGAGTTTTTAAAGCAATCAGTAGTCTGTACTTCTTAAACTCTACAAAAAGCTGTTCATTTTCATGTAAACATCATAAAATAAAATCTAAGAAGTGCATTTCTTGAAGCTAAATCAAGATTAGCTAATCAAATGACACATAATTCTGATGAATGTTTAGCAGATTTCTATTGGGATTTTACCTCAGAAAAGAAAAAATGGGTAAAAACTGTGAAGAACTTTCAGAAATATGCAAAGCATTTGTTTAACCAGACAACAGACTAGTAGACTTGGTTAAAAACAAACAAACAACAAACAAACAAAAAAAACCAAAAACCAAACAAGCTAACTAAGAGTCTATGTATGTAGATATACAGTTTTTAAAATGTCTCAGAGTTGAATGTGTTACATATCCTCTAAAAACTGAAAAAGCTGTTCAGATTCTTTAGTCATTATTTACATAAATAAATAAAAAAGAACTATTTATTTATACACATAAAGAAATATGAAATATAAAAAGCTATACAGACTCATAATAATAAATATAAAAAGCTATACAGACTCATAATAATGCAGTGTCTATATCCATGCCTGTTGTAATTAATTTAATTGTATTAATTTTTAATATATGGCAAATTTTTGTATTTGACAAACCAACCATATTTACACCAAAGTTATACTGAATGAAGGAATAATAATAGGGAAAACAGCTAAAAATACAAACAGCAGGACAAATAAAAGAAGACCACGTAAAAGGGATAAAAGTAATAAAGGAATGAGGTCATGAGAAGCTGGCAGTCAGCAGGAGTGTAAATCCCATTTTCCAGGTTGCCCTGGAAACAGCCGTGTCCTGTGTGACAGCAAAGCTAGAGGAGGGATAATAAACTTGAGCAGAAGATGCTCTGTGAATACCTTTCACTCTCCTGCTCCTCTTTGGTACTCTCAGAAGTAACACTTCAGCCTTGCAGCCAGTGGTTTCAATATCTACATTTGCTATAGATGCCTCCATGAGTGCTTCTAAGATTAACAAACCTCTCCTTCTCCTCATGCCCTGGCCCCTTTTTCTGCCTACTGTGTTTTATTCATAAACAGTCAGCCAGACCACCTCTGAGTCTTCTCTTCACCCCATACATGGACTCTATTACTTAGGCTGTCTTCTTCAAGAGACTCTTGTGTGTGCCTCAATGGCATGTATCTTCCCAAAGCACAGCACAAAAGCATTGAGAATGACACAATGCTGAAAGATTTTGGTGGTCCTGTGAGGAACCTGAGAGCTGTTTCTCTCCTAAATAAAATCAGTTGTAATGTGAAGGCTTGGGGAGGACTGGAATGAATGGTGGAAAACTTCTCTGTAGACCAAATTTGACAGTCATTAAAGTCTTATAATCTGTTAGCATATTATGGAGGTGAACCATGAGTTCTGGGTGAGAGAGAAAACGAAGCAAAAGTATAGTATAGTAGGCTGCTTTATTTTTTTTATTTTTTCCTTTGTAATTTTTCTGATAGAGATTGGTTGCACTGTTTTCCCCAAACTAGGCTTCTTTCAGATAGCCTGTTATCTTGCTCTGGAGACCACCTTCAAGTGAGAGAATTGGAAGTGTTCACTTTGGTACCTGTTTTACATGTTTCGGGGCTCTGTTCTGCTCTCACAGTAGCCAGTGATGGGAGGAAAACAATGACCTTTTGTCCTTTATAACAATCACACTTTTTGGAGCTCACCAATAAAATGTGTATTCTTAGATAACAGAGGTTTTCTCTCCTAAAGTTGTGTCCTACGCTATGTGGGCTGCCACGACAGAAAAGGTTCGGGTGGGAGCAGACTGTAGAAGGTTGATTTCTCAGATGAGCCAGCCCTTCTGCCCTTTGCTATATAAGTCTGGTAGATGAGTAAAGTGAGGAAACATTCTTTACATATGAATTTATAAAGTTCAACAAGGGCAAGTGTAAGGTCTTGCACCTGGGAAACCTGAATCCAGGAATGCTGTGGAGCACTCTGTGGAAAGGGACCTGGGAGTCCTGGTGGACAGCAAGCTCAGTATGAATGAATAGTGTGACACTGTGGCAAAGAAAGCCAACAGGATCCTGTGTTGTATCAACAAGGGCATTAGCAGCAGGGACAAAGAAGTTGCAGGGACTGGGAGAATGAAGAACTGTCCAGTGTAGCAGAAGACCAGGTTCAAGGCCACCTAAGGAATCTGAAGTAGCACAAATCTATGGGACCTGATGAGATTCATCTACGGGTCATGAGGGAACTGGCAGATGAAGTTGCTAAACCACTATCCATCATATTTAAGAAGTTGTGTCAGTCTGGTGAAATTTCTGCTGACTTGAAAAGGAGATATATAAACCCCATTTTTCAAAAGGGAAAAAGGAAGACTAAACTACAGGCTGGTCAGTCTCACCTCTGTACCCAACAAGATCATGGAGTAAATCCTCCTGGAAACTCTGCTAAGGCACATGGAAAACAAGGAGGTGATCAGTTACAGCCAACATGGCTTCAGTAAGGGCAAATTGTGCCTGACAAATTTGGTGGCCCTCTATGATGGCTGGTTACAGCATTGGTGGATAAGGGACGAGCAAGTGACATCACCTACCTGGGCTTGTGCCAAGCATCTCACACAAGGCTTCCAAATTGGAGAGACATGATTTGCCACATCACTCAGTGGATAAGGAATTGCCAGATGGTTGCACTCAGAGAGTTATAGTCAATGGCTCAAAGTCCAGGTGGAGATGTGTGACAAGTGGCATTCCTCAGCGGTCAGTATTGGGACTGGGGCTGTTTCACATCTTTGTCAGGGACATGGACAGTGCATGTTATAACAATAACAACAACAATAATAATAATTACAATATGCAGCCAGCCAGCCAGAGTCAAGGCCTTTTCTACTTCTTACACTGCCCCGCCAGCAAGTAGGCTGGGGGTACACAAGAAGTTGAGAGGAGACACAGCCAGGATAGCTGACCCCAAGTGACGAAAGGGATATTCCATACCATATGATGTCATGCTCAGCAATAAACTGCAGGGAAGGTTGTCTGGGGAGGGTGCTGCTGCTCAGGGACTGGTTGGGCATTGGTCTGTTTGTGGTGAGCAATTGTTTTCATTTGCATCACTTGTCTTTCTTGGGTTTTATTTCTCTCTCTCCAGTATTTTCCTTTTCATTACATTTTTTCATTATTATTATTACTGTAGTTATTGTTGTTGTTGCTGTTATTATTATCATTATTATCATTATCATCATCATTACTGTTATATTTTTTTTAATTATAAAACTGTTCTTAAGTCAAGCCGAGAGTTTTCTCACTTTCACCCTTCCCCTCACCCTCGTGGGGTCAGGGAGTGAGTGAGCAGCTGTGTGGTACTTAGCGGCCGGCTGGAATTAAACCACAAAAATGAGGGAATTTTTGTGTGTTTGGTCAGTCCTGTGGAGTGAGCTCTCTGCATAGAATTGAACAATTTTATATCCTGCTCCTCTGTGACATTTGTTCTTGGCCTTCACTTGTGAATCAGTGTCCTTTCTGTCTTAGTATCTCATATATAAAACCACAAAGAACGTTCAGTTGTCTCCACAGCCACCTGAATAATTAATTAATTAGTACTTGTAAAGCAGTTTGATACTAATCAAACCATTGATTGTTAGAAAAAAAATTGTTACAGAACACCTGCTTTAAGTATATGTTATAATGACTGCTAAAGTATGTTTTAGTCATTAAAAACATTGTTACCAGACTCAATCCTTCATGCTCTGCCATTCACTAATATTTGCCATCCATTTTGTTTGGCAGTTTTAGGTGTTAGGGAGCAATCCAAGTCTCCCTGATGTCAATAAGAAAATCCTCTCTGACATCAACTGGCACCACAATTTATCAGTTAATTGTAAAATACCTCTATTTAGGTTCTCTGATAAAACTCTAGAACCTAGGTTTATACCTACATTTAGAAAATCTCAAGTCACTAGAAAATTTTATTAACGTGAATGATGAGAACAGATTTCATATACACCTCCCCTACTATTACTGTTTCACTAGTTTTATATTTGTGGTGCCTTTACTGTACTATATTTTTCCAGTTCATTTAATCATTCCTCTGTCATACACATTTAATCAGCTTTATTGGGTTCTAAATGTTACCTATCCACTTAAGTTCTTCAGAAGCAACTATCAGAGACATACCCTATCACTTTAAGATACATATTTCTCCTTCTCTCTTACGCTTCCTTTCTAAAGGGAGCCAGTGTTACCCGTGAGCATTGCCCAAGTTTAACTAGAAGGTTGAATATACATTCTCATTGTCAATCACAGATTTTTCAGGAATATCTCATGCTTTTTTGATGAAACATATTTCAGTTCTGTAGTGCTTAATAAATGTGAATAATATATATTCCTTAATCATATCAGTAGTTCCAGTGTCTTTGTATATTCCAGAGAATGTCAGTCATCAACAGAGCCAAGGTAAGGTCTTTAATGTTTTCCTGTTTCCTTCTAGCCTACTGCTCATTTTTCAAATATAAATGCTTGAATGACCAAGACAAACTGATGCCAGATTTACTTTCTTCTGCTTTTTTGATCTTGCTTGAATTCAGGGTGATCCACTGTTTCAGAATAAGATTATCACATAACTTTGGGTACATGGTCTCCCTACACATTTAGCTCAAAAAGGCATATTTTTAAATAATGTTCTTTTACTACTTTTATATTGCTAAGAATTGGGGATTAGCAGCCTGAGTTCTGGTTCTAGCTGCTACCGGCTCAGTGTATTGATTTGTGGCTTCCACTGCCCAGAGTCTTAGGTATCTGTAACACCATGTTTTACTTTAATAAATTGTGTTCTCAAATGAAAGACGAGAATACAAGTCTGTTGATACAGTTATATTGTGGCAGCATACACATCACTAGGAACAGGGGATTATTTGTGCTGCTTCAAATACCGAAAAATACAGATTCATGTGATTAAAAGTAACAAAGCATAACATAAATTGCATCCAGTGGGCTCATTCAAAGTAAAATTCCCATTACAGTTCTTGTTCAAACACATAAATGAATCTAATCTGTTAACAAAGAGTTCACAAACAAACATTGCTTTATAATGGGCCATGGGATTGTCTTTATAGAACTGAAGGAATCCCCGATTTAACCTACCTATTTTAGGGGCCAAACCCGTGAAGACAGGTGCATTTTTTTCCAGTCAGAAAAGCTAGTTTTCAAATCTTTTGGACCATATTGATACTTCTAAATCAAGTGGTTGTAAAATGGTGTGAGGCATTGCTTCCCAGAAGCTGATAAGTATATTTTGCTTCCTGCAAGAAAAATGTATTTTAAGCTAGGAAGCTTGAAGGGTAGCTCTCATACAAAGGAAAAATGATATTTCATTGCAATGACACTTTGCTGAAGGATCTGACCAAAATATAAGATCCCTATCCCCAAATCCCAGAGAGAATTATGCAACATGAAAGACAGTTTTTCACAGAGGAAATTTTATACAAATATTTCCCCTTTTTTTTGATTCATTTTACCACAGAGACTCTAAAGTGTAATCAGAATTGTATAAAACCCTGTAGCATGGAACATGTAACTATTTATGTGAAGCTAGAAATTCTGTTTAGCGAAAAGAATATTTTATTTAATTCACACAGTTGTTCCTGACTATGTTTACTACATAACACAAACTATCCATATTTAGAAGTGTGCAGGAATGCTTGACTGAGAGTTGCTAATCAGATCAAAGGAGCAGTATACAATTTAAATTGATTAGCTGATTGCTTGTCTTCCTCACTGTGGAGATCAGAGGTTGCCAAGTTTTAGCTTATTCAAGCACTGTGGAGATCAGAGGTTGCCAAGTTTTAGCTTATTCAAGCTTGTTGGTGAAGTCAGCATATATATCAAATGGCTAGTATATATTACTACAGCATCTAAATAAATATTCAACTTCATGAATTTGCAGTTGCAAAGCAGGAATTTTATCTACTTCATATTATTCCAAAATCTACTATAAATGTTTAAGGAACTACACTAGTTTTATCTGACCTGGCCTATTTTGTGTATTCCTAATATGCTTAGTGTTGTGTTACCTGCATGCCGTGCTGAAGACATTGTGGTAGATCATGTGTGTTTGGCACTCCCATGTGAAATCTTAGCACTTTGCAAACTGCTCAGTGTCATGATATTTGAGGACTTTTTCTTCCTTTGTTTTCTTTAGAAAAATGATATCTGCTTCAGCACTTCATTCTGCCCACTGAAGCCTTCATCTGTCTCCAGGGCTAAAAGAACAAGAGCCAGGACTAAGTAGGAATAGTCTTATAATGCAGTTACAAACAATGTTTCTATGTAGGTTTCTGCAAAGGAGAAATAAGCTGAGAGGATCCGCATGACACAGGCACAAAATAATTCACAGCCCACATATTTAAAATATTAATATATAGCTTTAAATGCAATCTTTGCTGATGTACATTCTTTACATAGTTTCATAGTCAAGCTGCCATATTAAGAAAGGGTGGAAAGTCTTTTTTTAGCTTCACAGAATCATAATGCTTACAGTATGATTATAATAATATGCCCAGCCATGCTGTATAATTGTCATAAAAATTATTATGGCATCTGATAATTTCTGCACCAAAGCCTTAATATTTGATTAAACGATACAAAAGCAATATAAATATCTCCAGTTCTGACTTAAAAGAAATTTAAAAAAATCTATGATTAATTCTGTGGCAATTCTATTATCTATGTAATCAAGCTTCTCACGTGCAATGGTTCTATTATTCTTCAACCTGCCTTAGACATGTTTCTCACACCAACACAGTTAGGGGTTGGGAACACAGTTAGGGAACCCCTGCTAGGGGTTCCAGGACACATAGGTGATTTGAATGTATGGCATTCTGGTGTGCACTGTTAAACGGACAAAGCCTTTCTAAGGCCTCTCTTTTTCTGTATGACTTCCGTATGGCTTCTTTTTATGTAGGACCTCTTTGCGGGTTTTGCCTGAGAAATTTGAGAAGCTTCCTTGCTACAAAATAGCAGGCTTCTCTGGTTGATTCTAGCATGTACTGCCTAGCATACATCAGAACTAACATCATTAACTAACTAGTCATACACATCAGTGAGGCTAAACTGACTGAGATGCTGGTAAACTGTGAAGGAAATGTCACAGAATCACAGAATCACCTAGGTTGGAAGGGACCTTTTAAGATCATCTAGTCCAACCAATGGAAAAAAAAAA
>JAOXNO010000020.1:14425180-14437630 GCA_028565335.1 Limnodromus scolopaceus
TGCCTGGGAGAAAAATGTGAATGGTAGTAGAAAGCATTTTAAGGGTATCAAGAAAAATTTGAAAAAGACATTTTCAGATAAATGTGGCAGCAGCAAGGATCTGTATGCATGTCTGGATATATGTACAAAAATATATCACAAATGGAAAACGCAGGGAACTGTCAGCAAGCAAAACAAACTGAAATCTGGAAAGTTTAGAAAACTGGTAAAGTAATAAACAGCTCCAAGGAGAAATCTATGTTCCACACGGATAAGGACGATAACAAGATTTTCTATATATTAGGAGCAATTAATAGGTTGTTAATATTGGATATAGACCATGGCCACATAGATACAGTAGAATGTTAGTAAAAGGCAGCATACAGGTATTATTTCTGATGATTTATATATTCCAGGAAGATAATTATACAACTTCCATGTGAAAACTAGGCAAGAATATCATACAAATACTGGGGGGAAAAAAAAACCAAAACATTTTTGAGTCAGAAGGTCAATGTAATTTGCATTTAAAAGTTTTAAAGAGCTAGAGAGTTCAGAGTTATCTGAACCATAACTGTTGATTTTCAGTAACTATTGGAACACTTCTGTTTCCAGAAAACTGGAAACAAAGATAACGTTGAATACATATTTAAAATGTAAGCAGTCCAGACAATTACATATTTATCAACTTAATTAGTTGATTCTAACAAATTTAATTCTAACAAAATGAATCACTCATACAGCTTAATTAATACAGAATTTTAAAAAGTTACTATAAATATGTCCCATCAAAAGAAACATAATGAAAACAGAGCCTGACAACCCAACTGCCCATCCTTTTGCTGACTTCAAGATTGGAATACTGTTTCTGACACCTCTGTATGACAACAGACTGTGTACTGGGCACCATTCTGGCTAGCACAAAACTAGAAGTACTGCAAAGGTTAAGAACTGGTTCATTTGAACAATGTGATTTTTAACATGAGTAAGATCAATTCTTTCTCTAATGGCTGTTTATTGCTATTATCAGTTATCCAGAAGAAAAGGTTAAATTATCATTGCTAAAACCTGTAGATGTCACAGTTTAGAGGACTGGTAAACAATGATAAAGATTGATCATTGGTATAGAATGGGGTCACTTAATAAAATGGGTATACTCAAACAGTATGCAATTTAAGACAGCCAATCATGAAGCTGCATATCAAAATACATTACCACAATGGGCACTTTCTTATCTTACAACCTATAAATTAAACCATATACTGAAAATCATCCTTTTCACTGCTGAGCCCAGGAAATATAATCGGCATGAGTCAGATTCCAGCCGCAGCCTTGGATTCTAATTTAGGTATTATGCCATCTGACAGCTAATAAAAAAAAGCTGCAAATTGTAACACGGACTTGCAACTCCATTGCAACCTGATCGAAACAACAGTACAGAGATAGCCCCCTTATCCTTAGTATACCCAAAAAGGACAGGAACAATCTGCCTGGGTTCAGAGTCTTTGCAAAATCTGAGAGGCAAATACGTGGGTCGTACAACCCCTTGTGCCTGAAAGTTGCTCCTGACATGGAGAAATAGGGAAGTCCCTTCATGCTAGAGAAAAAAAATGATGCGTTGTAGGAAGTTACGAGGGACAAGAAGCTTGACTCTAATGAGAGGGCAGATGTAAAGTTTGCAAAGATAGGAAGATCATGTGCGAATAGAGGGACAGGAACAAGGCTTTCAGTGACAGCATTTTAAAAGGATCAGCTCAAGAAAAAGATATTGCAGTAGGTAGTGCACAGCGTAACCGAGGCTTGCTCTAAGGGTATACAGCTGAGAATAGTAAGAAAAAAAGGATGCTAAAGGAGTAGAAGCAGCAACGAATAGCCTTAGTATCTGAGACCAGGAAAAAGATAAATCTCCCAGTTTGCACAAAAATAGAATAGCTGAAGTGTAGAAGACTTACAAAGGTCAATCAAAATTGAGACCATATTTCCAGCAAAACTGCAGATGTTTTCAAATACTAAGCACTGAATGCCTAACACTGGGAAGAGACATAATACTATCACTACTGTTCAGGTAGAAGGACAACAAGTTCATTATGTCCAAGGAAGATGCAGCTTGCAAATCTTTGTTAAGCCTTCATACCCGAGATATGAACAAAACTAACCCTGCTATCAAAGAACCTCAGGGAAAAAGACTCTTGACAGAGAACAGTGAGGCCATGCATTGCCACCCTTGTCACCTTCTCCTGTCTCGCGTACTGTGCTTTGTGTTCATGCAGCGCAGTAAAGGAAGGCAGCAAGAGAAGTCCCAGTGCAGACACAGCCAAAACCGCCACATGAAAGCTTCTCAAAATGGGGTGGGAGGTAAGCTTAGCTGGCCCAGCAGTTTTCTTAGCAAAATAGTGGGGAAAAGTGCAAATAAGGAGAAGGAACCAGGGGAAGTTTTATCAACTATTGTATCTCGAAAACAAGTACTCCTTCCTTTTCTCTTGTCTCATACATCCAAGCTGTATATTGTTTTTTCGTCCTTCTTAGCAATGCTAGGAGACCTTTGTTTTCCTTACCATTTTGATTTCTATTTTTTCTATTCTCTTCTCTCTCAAAATCTTGACTTAAAAAACACTTTCCTAGAAATGCTTGCTGCTCTTTTTGCCTTCCTGATTATTTCTCCTTACCTCTTCTGTGCTCAACTGCTATGTTCTTTTAATCCTATCTGCTTTAAATAGTAACCCTTTTAGGATAAGAAAATTATCACACTCAGTGGTTCACAAATGCACATTTAGGCTTATGGGCATGGATTTATGTGGCAGTACTGAGCTGCGCAGGCTTAAAACAGGCCCATCAAAAATAGCAATGGAGCTGGCTTCTGTTCACAAAGCGTCCTGCTAATCAGCCTGCTCAGAATGGAGATGGTTCACTGTGAATAAAACAAAAAAATTATTATATATTAACAAATACTAAATATTAAAAACTAAAAATACTCATATTTTCCATACAAGTAACTACCAATTTTATCTATAAAAATGCCGACCTATATAAAATTATTTCAATTGAAAACAAATATTTATTTGGTAAGATGGCTGCTCATCATTCAAATTATTATATCTACATTTTTCTCACTAGAACTGTAAAAAAGGATTTTTTTTTATTAAACAAGAAAGATTAGGTTAGATTTTAAAAAGCAGATTAGTTATCTTTAGTAAAGTAAAGGTTATACATTTCAACTACCATAAAGAATTGCAAAACTTCAGTATGTGTAGGGTTAAAGGGTGGAAATGTGCTGTAACTTGCAGTGGAAATTTCCACTGCGTGCTTTATTGGCAGAGGAATGAGCCATACCCATGGTAAGGGGGGTGTGCGTGTGTGGTCTCTTCATAAACACGCTGGAATGCTGTGTCACATTATTTTTCCTTCCAGCCTTCTGACCAGTTTTTGGTTTTGATCTTCCTGAGTTTTCTGGGCTCACAATGCACAGAGATACACTAAACCTTGTGGGACATTTGCATAAGAACAAACTGCAGGATCGTATTTTAGCAGGCTCTACTGTTTTCTCATACTGACACATTGCAGTCTCTGTAGTATTCTCCAGCCTTTGTCACCCATTCAGTCATCCTTTTTTATTAGTCAATGTAACTATTTGCCTTTTTTTTTTTTCTTTTTTAATTCTGTACAGCCAACACTAAATTATGGATATGGGAAAAACTATGGCTTTGTGGACAAGAACTGTTCTTCTGTCTGTAAAACAGCAGTTGCTGTGCTTCCAAGCTGGTAACTGGTTACAGGATACAAGAAGAAAGTTAGGAATATTTGGGGAGAAGTTACCTAGAAAGTCCCAAGAAGCTCAGCACTGGAATCTGAGGCATTCAATTCATTTGTCATTGATTTGGAAAAGGTCTTGCATACTGAAGCAACAATATGGGCCACACTGTTATTTACAATAGTCAAGAGTAAAGCTGGCTGCAAAGGAACTGCCAAAATACATGTTTGGGTTATGAAATGACACCAACAAGACAGGAAAAGGTTAACAGAGGAAAAGAAGTCCCTGCCTATATGTAAAAATACGGGCTTAATTGAGCTTTTGGCACTCAGGGAATAAAATCTTAGTCAATGTGTATAGTTTTCTGAAAAGATTAATTCAGCAGGAATCAGAACATTACACAAGGCTCTGAATTATTAGGAAAGAAATAAAGAAAACATAGATGGTTATGCCTGTTTATAAACTCATTTTATGGGTTAATGAATCCTGCATACTGCTTACAGTTCTTCTCTCACTGCTAAAGAGAATATACTGGAAACAGAAAAGGCATAAAGAACTAAGTGACAACTAAGTGACTCATCTCAGAGATGACACAAAATCGTTCTTTGAATAAAAGAAAATATAAAATACTTAAAAGATATTTATCTCAATTTAAACACTAGAGGGCACCAAGGAAATGATCCATCAGCACGTTTTATAATCTCAAGAGAAAGCATTTTTCAGCCTAAGAGAATTCACTGAGGTATTTCTTGCTGTAAAGTGTTGTGGTAATCAATATTTTAAGGGATTGCAAAGAAAAGTGACAAAATGCAGTGAATCCAATAAGCAGTGGTGAAGCCCTGTGGCTTTTGTCTCAAGAAATACTTAGATGGAGCATGCCCAAGCAGAAGGTATGAGTCCCCTCATGCAGTCTTCCCCAAGCAGCTGCTGTGGAGCCACTACAGGAAGCAAACCTTTGGGATGTTCCAGCATGACAAATCAACGTTCCTGACACTAAGCATACAACACTAATTTTAACAATAACCTGATAGCAAAACCTAAAAACTGTAAGGATTTATATAGATTGTATGGATTGTAGGGATTTATATAGATTGTAGGGATTGCAGAGGGATTTATATAGATTGGAGCATTGGGCAATTATCAATGGCATGAAATTTGCCATGAACAAATGACAGATTCTGCACCTGAGACAGAATAATGCCAGACGTAAGCACAGATGGGGAGAGGAGGCTGGAGAGCAGCCCTGCAGAAAGAGATCTGGGGGAGCTGGTGGGCAGCAGGTACATGTGAGTCAGCCATGAGCCCTGGCAGCCAAGAGCACAAACACCATCCCAGGTTGCATCAAGCACAGCACAACCAGCCGGTCAAAAGAGGGGACTGTCCCACTGTGTTCAGCATTGGTGCGGCCTCACCTTGAGCACTGCGTGCAGTTCTGGGCCCCACCATTTAAGGAGGAGGTGAAGGTCTTTGAATGCGTCCAGAGGAGGACAACAAAGCTGGTGAGAGGGCTGGAAGGAATGTCCTGTGAGGAGCAGCTGGGGCCTTTGGGCTTGTCTAGTTTGGAGAAAAGGAGGCTGAGGGGCAACCTCATTGCTCTCTACAGCTTCCTGAGGAGGGGACGAGGAGAGGGAGATGCTGACCTCTTCTCCCTGGTACCCACTGACAGGATGAGTGGGAATGGTTCAGAGCTGCATCAGAGGAGGTTTAGAATGGACATGAGGAAGCAGTTCTTTACTGAGAGGGTGGTCACACACAGCAACAGGCTTCCTAGAGAAGCTGTTGATGCCCCAAGCCTGTCAGTGTTTCAGAGACATTTGGACAATGCCCTTAATAACATGCTTTAACTTTTGGTCAGCCCTGAAGTGTTCAGGAGTTGGACGAGATGATAGTTGAAGTCCCATCCAACTGAAATACTCCTGTCTATTCTATTCTATTCTATTCTATTCTATTCTATTCTATTCTATTCTATTCTATTCTATTCTATTCTATGCTATTCTATGCTATTCTAGTTACAGACTGAGAATTCCCAAAGAAATGCTAATAGTGTAAAACATGCAAAAGGAGAGATATTTTAAACACGTTTAATATTGATCTAGCTCTATTCATCTTGTAACAAAAGGATTTTGCCAATGATATCAGTGAGAGCACAGTTAAATGAATGCTGAGTGAGTGATTTTAAAACTCCCATCTGAGCTGTCTGCATCACTTTACGGTTAGTAAAGGTTAATGATCATCTCTTTGGTGGTTTCTATGTCTAACCAGATCTACAGGAATGTATAAAGAACCTTTGTGTATTCTGAAATGAAACATGAATGAAAATATCGTTACAGATCAAGGAATGTAAAATATAAAGTACTTAGGCTCAGACTAGATATGTAATATGTTTGTATTTTTTGAAGTTTTGTTTTTTCTCTTTGCAGTATTTCATTTCATATAAGTTTTTGGGACTTCAATTTAATAAAATCAGTCTACAGGATTGAGAATCTAAGAAATTACTCTGGTGGGATCACAGCCAGAGTATGTGGCTTAAAGTTCAACAGTTGAACTAGTGTTGTAGATTGTTTCTAGTTACTGTTGGTAAGCTTTCAAAAGCTCTTTGAAAACTAACCTTTTGCACCTGCCAACAAAAAAAAAAAAAAAATCAGTGTTATATTGATTTTGAGTTCAGGATGAGTGGCCAAAGGGACACTTGTGTAATAAAATTGTGCAATATACTAATATGGTAACCATTATGCAAATACTGTACTCAAAATTTCTTCTATTACAAAAAAAAAAATTGCAAGGGATCAAATTAAATTATCAGACAAAAGTATTCACAGAGACAAAATTTTCCATACAGTGAATAATTAAATGACAGTACTGACCACCATAGGATTCTCTGAACATAAACACTGTAAATGGAATCTAAAAAGCAATTAGATTAAATAATGGAGGGAAAAAAAAAAAGCCTGAAGCTAGAAGGGGGCATCAAAGGAAACACCACTATATTCCTTTCTTGCTTGCAAACTCTTCCCCAAAGCAGCTGCTTTTGCCCATTAGCAAGGACAGAATTATGGATTAGATGGACTTTTGGCCTGACCTAGTACAATATAAAGATAATTACTTCAGATTTGCATGCAACATTTAGTCATGCAGTTTATACAACGAACATCAACTCAATATGACTAAGTTCATTTCTAAGATAAAACAGGAAGAACAAAACTAATTAACCATACATGCATCTCTAATTAGCTCTCAGGAAATATATTAACACATTTGAATAATTTTAGGCAAAAGAAATTACAATACGTAAACAGACAACATGACTTGCTTTAATAAGAAAACAACGTTTGATTTTTTTCTTAGGAAGCTTTTCAGCATTCTTTAAAAGTGAAACACAATGTATGCTAATGGAAACTTTTTTTTTTGCTTCTTAATACATTAAAAGGAATTATAAAACTCATTTATTTTGAGATTTAGAAAATGTAATGGAATAGTGAGATATATTTTATACTATCTTTGTGTCAGTAGCAACAGATCATGAAGTCTTGACCAATATCCCAAAATTATAAGCTCAGCCCAGTATTAAAAGAAGAACTGGATCCTTGGAGCAAAGCAGGCATGGACTTGATTGAAAGGTCCTTCAAAGGATCATGCATAGATTTTAAACAAACATTATTAAGAAGAAATTACAGTCCTGTATTTAACAAAAAGCTCCTGGGTATGCATTTAAACAACTTGTACTAATTTCAGTCCAAATAACCTTGAGTGCCATTTAAGCAGATGGCTACTGAAAATGACATTAAAATGATAAATAAACTTCTCATTAGTGATGAAAAGTAGACCCTTATCCATCCTTACTATTGTTAAATCAAGGATACCACTAATGAAAACTGGCTTGACAATGTTTAGTTTAAGTGACCGCGGAGAAATAGAAAGCTTGCTATAATCAAAGCAGTGTTCAAAAGGAAAAGTATCCAAAATCCCAACACTATATGGGATCATGAAGCTGCCATTGCTGAATGAACAAAAGATCATGCTCCCGGGACAGAAATTAAAATGGTCACAAAGAGTGGTATTCCTTGTGACCCTGATGTGACCTGACATCATTGTCCCAAAGCGGGATAGTTTACCAGGTATACAGATGCTGATATACACACAGAGAAGAGGTATCTATTTATTTGATTTCTGCAAAAATGGGTGCTAGGTGGCAATCCGTAAAGCTAGCACACCAGCCAAAAAACTCTTAGGAATATTTATATGGTCCAAAACACAGAAATACACACCCTTAATTGTAATTACTGGTTAGTACCTTAACATTTTCTATTGTTTAGTACAGTCTCCCACTTTCATTCAAAGTTACAAGGTCCTTTAATTGATATGCGCATGTTCCAGTACTGGGGTGGGTGGGGGACAGTCCAGTTTGGTCTCCAGTTGAGTTGGGGGTCGCGATCTCCCACTGCCATCTTTATCTTTCCCCCAGTTACTGGAAATTTTTGTTGACTTCATGCCTTATCCAGCAGCTGTCTGATTTTCTTCCAGTTTCAACACCTCCTATTGTGGGATGTTCCTTATTCTCAGCCTTCTGTTCTTCTTCAAGGGTATACTCATCAGCAAGGCATTTATTGTTTACACCAAATGTCCGGTTTCACAGGGTTTTATGACCTCTTTACAGCTCTTTATTCTTACCTAGTGAGAGATTCCACCTTCTAAAATATATTCTACCCTTTTAAAAGCATATTCTGTATTTTTAAAGTACATCATCAACCCAGCTAGCATACAACTATATGTGAAGAAGAGCAAAGACACAGGATGCCTGGAAGAATTTGGCCTGGAAGTAATGAAAATTATGCAACAATCACACCCAAGGTATACAGTCAGGACATAAAAAGACCAAATGTGCTCTCCACTGCAATGAAATTCCAAAGAAACTTGAAAAGGGTGTAAATCATCTGCCTTGCTTTAGTTCTTTTAATAGGAGATAGGGGACCATATTTCTATTCTCTAACAAAATTGGTAGTAAACCTGGTTAGCCCCATGGTAAGGAATAAATTGCTATAATGAAGAACTAAAGCAGCAGGTAAAGGGCAGGTTCTAAGTGCTGCTAGTCCACTGCTCATGCAAGTCCTTCCTCTTGGAAGTGCTGCATCATATGGTGCCACACTACAGGCTTTTGCAAACAGAACTATCCAGGCACAGCAAGGTTTCTGCCAAGAGACAATGCCACCACCAGATTCCTTAAGAAAACTGTACCTGTGGTTCATCAAGAGTTTAGTAAACATTTCCTAAAATAACACATTAAGCCGTCTGCTTCTACTAATGAGATTTCAACCCTTCTTCAGGTCACTTGCAATTTGGGTATGTCATGAAAAATAAGGCAGAAATGTATCAAGAATTTAGAAATTTTAATGATGAATGCTATTACTAAATCATACAAAACATTTCTAACCTGATGAAAACAGAGGTCAGAAGACAACACTGGATTACACATAGTATTTCTGATGTCAGGAAAGATTGGAATTATTTTAATAAGTAACATTGTTGATATAATCAGTTACATTCACCTAAAATCAACACTTCAATGTTTTGGAAATTGAGACAACAACAAAGAATTTGTTATGAGTTGCTCCTGTTTGGAAGCTTTAGATACATTGCAGCTTTCACTTCAAATATGAATGTGAGGCATTGACAAAATACTCTTGCAAACTGATAAGGTTTTTTAAAAATAGCTACTACCATAAAAATATAACTGACTGAGATCATAGCAAATACTTTTAAGGAAAAGTGAAATTAACAAGCAGAAAATAATTCCCTCTCAGAAACAAAGTTTTAAGTTAGTTGTAAAAATTCAGATCTTAACAGATATGCAGTGACAGATTCTATTTCACGGTGACCTTTTTATCAAAAAGCCGGAGGCAGACAGGGTATCTGGAGCTAGGGCACATTAGAATCATCACTACCCTACTTGTGATAACAAGAAAAAGTAATATCCAGTGGATACAATTGGAGGTGACAAATATGGCTACTTTCGATTAGATTTATTGAAAATTTTAGAGACTTAAAATAAATTATTACAAATATGTCTTAAAAGGTTACACCTGAGATTCACTGTTTTTAGAAGGATATGAGCTCCGATTTACATGAAACAATTACAAAAGGTGCTTAAATACCTTAGAATCTGATCCTGACCTCACTGTAGTGATTGTTCATGGTTTGTATCAGTAGCACTGATATTCTTCATTTCTGATCTGATCACACATACTCAAATCAAACATGTTCTAACCCTTCCTACAAAAGAAAGGCAGCCAGATAGTATCATTTTTTTGTTAATTCAATACATGCTGTGACTGTAAGCATCTCTCACATATTACTCACCTTGCATGTTTTATTGTTTACTACACAACTGGAGGGCTTGGTGGATGAGGTGCGTTAAGATGAGGTGGGTGACAGCAGTGAGTGGTGTTTATTTCAATTTCATTAAGGCTTTGGATGCAGTCTCCCAAAACATCTTTATAGACAAACTGATGAAATACAGACTACATAAGTAGACAGAGAGGTGGGTGGAACTGCCAGACTCAAAGGGATGCCTTAAGCGGCACAAATCCAGCTGGCAGCCAGTTACTTGACCCTAGGAGTCAGTACTAGCACCAACACTGGAGTGAGTCCACTGAGGGGCCAGGAAGACAAGGGATTGGAGTGTCTGAATACAAGGAGAAAGCAAGAGAGCTGGGACTGTTCAGCCTGGAGAAAATAAAGCTCCGGGGGACGTTATCAGTATGTATAAATACATGGGGGGGCAGGGATGATGGACTATAGAAGATGGAGTCAAGACTCTTCTCAGTGTTGCGCAGTAACAGGATAAGAGGCAATGACAAGAAACTGAAATACAGAAAATACTGTTTAAACACAAGAAAAAGCTTTTTTACTGTAAGGGTTATTGGATGCCAAAACAGGTTGCCCAGAAAACCCAAACCATTCTGTGATTCTACGATCTTCTCGCCCACCAAAAAGAGAGGATGTGCAGTCTCCACCAAAAGCCAAATGGACCCAGTTCTAGGCAGCCTGCCCCAGCTGACCGTGCTCTGAGTAGGGAGGTTGGACTAGACAGTCTCTAGAGGTCCCTTCCAAACCTTCCAACCTCAACTATGCAATGATTCTATCATCTAATTCGTGTCATAAATTGCACTAAACAGGCACCTTACTGTCTTGTATATCAACAAAGTATAACATGACAATCTACAGAAAATGCCAGTGACTGATTCAATTACACTCTGAACTGATCTAGAGTTTTTCTGTCATGTTTCCTTAGTGGGACACTTGGAAAAGGAGGGTCTTGTACTGTCTCTGATATGCTTTTTTCCAAAGGCTGAAGTATTATTACCACCTGCAAAACATTAACTGAATAACCAACACCCAATAATTTAAAACATCTGCTTTTTGTGAGCAACTCTGAAAAAACAAACTGAAAGCTTTCTAATAAAAATGCTGTCTATCGGCATAATCTTGAAGAAGTCTGACAAGTCACTTAGTTCTTTCAAGGCTGGTGCCTTCTGAGACTACTCCCTGTTGTGCAGCAGTTTCTTCAGTTCCTGAAGTCTATTTTGTCTTGCCAGCATTACTCTCCTTGCTCACAGTTCAAAGACATGTGACGCAAAGCACAGCTTTTTTATGACATTAACAATTATCATTGCTTATTCTATCATCTTGCCCTGAGTGAACCAGATATTTCTCAGAAAATGTATCACAGAAACACAGGGGCCTGCCTTTATCTTGTTGATACTCTTCATGCTAATATGGCAGATTTCCTTTTTGTTATGTTGGTTATTTGGCGGTACAGAAACAGCAGCTTCTTGTGTTCATGAAATCACTTCCCTTATCATCTAGAAAACTCAGGACTAGTGCAGCCTTCTCTCATAAGCAATTGCCAGCTGAGCTGAGCTATAGATTGGAGCAATATAATGAACAGCTGTTTTGCCCCTTCCCGGGGGAGGAATAAGGTAAGATGTTGAAAAGCCCATCTACTCCTCTCTCTCTCGCCCCTGGCTAGTAGAAAGCTCAGCATACTTCAATTACTATGTAACCTTGGCGTCCTCTTGGACTCAAACTTTGTTCAAGCAGGTTCCACAGTCTTACACTGAGGTTATGTTTGATTGCCAGTGATTTTTTTTCTGAAAAGCAGAAATCCCTATTCACTTGCATAGCAAAACTCTTCAAGCTTTATTATCACATTTCTGCTAGGGCTTTTCTGCCTTTGATAGATGACATGTTATCCTGTTCATATGTATGAAAAAGAAAACTTTTTTCATCTTTTTATTTTGGCCCTGTTACAATCTTCTGAGCAGTTTTTCACTGACACTTTTTCTTCTCTAGAAAATACAAGCCATTGTCCTTTTTTTTCAATCTCTAAGACTTATTTGGGGCCACAGCCTTATCTACGATTTCCCATTTTTAGTGAGATACTGACTTCAGTATTCCATCAACTACCTCCTCCTTATCCATCAGGGTATTTCCATCAGGTATCCATCAGGGATATTCCTGATGCTTATAAGAAACACTCTAAACCAGTTTCACTAGACTCCCTAAAATAGCATGATAGTTCAGTTTGTGGTTTGCCCATCATATTGACCTACAGCTTCTCAATGTCCTTTTGCATTTGACTAAAGTCACTTGTCTTACGTTGTTAGATTTTTGACAAAAAAAATCACACAATGGACTCTGGGTCCATGAATGAGGCTTACTGGTAG
>JAOXNO010000020.1:14437730-14453217 GCA_028565335.1 Limnodromus scolopaceus
ATGAGGCTTACTGGTAGCAGAGTAATGCTGTTGTTACTCTATGAGATAATTTGACTAATTATATAATAATAGTTATTACAACTATATTATTATTATCATCATCATTTCTTTACACTATTTACCTTGCTACAGTGTAAAAACTGAAAATACCATATAGTAATACATTCATATACAGACTTTCAGTAATAAACAAATAGGATCTCCTCCATCTCTGTAAACACTGAGAAATACTAGCTTTTACCAGAAGGTGGTGCTTATGTGCCACTAAAGAATAACGACGACACAGTTCTACAATTTCAGGCAAATTCCCACGTAGCAAGACAAAAAAAAAAAACAATCATTTATGATTTCTGTGCTTTGTTTTGAAAAGATTGAGTGAACTGTCAAGACAAAGAACCAATTCTTCCACAGGAGATGAATTTTCCAAGTTTTTTAAGCTGGCCTTTCATCTCATTTTAGATGCAGATTGACAGTGAAATAGGCTTTTAGTGCTGTCAAGTATTAGACCATGCACAAAACAATGAGAAATAATTTAATTTTTTTATAAGAAGAGAACATGTAAAGTATTGTAAGCATGGATTATTTAAGTTTGTACTACTAAATATCCAATGAGAAGCTGCAGGTTTGATACCTGTTTTTTACTATTTTGGATTAAGAAAAATTTTTAAAGCTGAAAAGTGAATAAAAAGTATATTCTCAAAAATTAGCTCAAAAGGGGATCTTTGAAATTAAACTGTGAGGTGTCTGCATGTAACAAGAATCTATAAAGGAACCTATTTCTTTTAAACAACAACATTTTCATTTATGCAGTATCTTCCACCCCACAGGAACACAGAAGTTGTTGTATAGGCTTTGGTATCTAATATTTAGAACTTCAGAAGTTCTAGTTAGAATGCTGTTTTGGAGACGTGAGGATTGTATACTCTCTTTCTTGTAAGTTCTTGAAAATTACCTGTTTTGGTCTGAAACTTTACTTATTCTGCCTTAAACAAATGGCCTCATTCACTGATTTCAGACACAGGACTGAAGGCACAAGAAACCTGAAGTTGCTCTTCTGGTATGTCTGTGCCTCCACAGATTCGCTGCTAGCCCAGAACACAGCATCTCCAGAGATAACCAAACTATTCTGGTATCTGAAATGGCATAATGCACGGCAGTGCTACGGGCATCACAGTTTTTCCTGGACATATGCCCTGGTTCTTGCTCTGTAAGCACATAACCTTCACTGCAGACCTCTGTGTCATGCTCAAGTTCTCTACTGGGTAACAGCATTTACCTGAGTTTATAAGACGGGATGGAAACTCTGTGATGAATCAGGCAGATAACTCTCCAATCTTGGTAGTGTCTGTCTGTATCTTTTGCTCCAGGATGGGACCATTATTCTGTGAACCTGAATTAATCTAAAGCTTTAAAAAAAAAAAAAATTACAACTGAAGGGAAGCAGGCAATCCAGTATGGCTGAATAACTTCAGTATTCGGATTTGGATGTTCATTACACTATCTGCTTCCTTGACAGAGCCTATCATCTTCACACCAGTATGTATTGTCACACTACTGGGCTGAAAAGTTAGTCAAAATTCAGGGCCCTGATGGGTTGTTTCTATTAGGATTACAAATGGTCAATCTGAGCCAGGTAGTCTCCAGACTTATTTACAGAAAAAGGCAGTCAAGGTTTCATTTTCTTGAAGATACTAAATGCAGTAATAGGTAGATTCTTCGGTTAGAAACTGCCCGGTCCATTATCCTGGCAAGTTTTTTGTTCAGGAACCTCTATCCCTCTTCTCAGGTTCACATTTGCAATTATTTTGCCTCCAGTTTAAGTACATTCTATGCCTATTCGGAAAGTTTTGCCATTAGAAGTTACTTTGATTTGCTGCTGAATGTGACCAATAGCCAGAGGTAGTAAATCCTGTCCTAGACCCAGGAAAAAGCAGGTTACCGGTGGAGTGGGAAGGTCCCAGTGGACTGGAGGTTAGCAAATATGACACCCATCTACAAGAATGACTGAAAGGTGCCAGGGAAGGTTATGGAGCAGATCATCTTGAGTGCCATCACGCCTCACATGCAGGACCAATCAGGCAATCATTCAGTGCAGGTTTATGAAAGGCAGGTCCTGCTTGACTAACCTGATCTCCTTCTATGACAAGGTGATCCACTTAGTGGACGAGGGAATGGCTGTGGATGTTGTTTACCTGGAGTTTAGTAGAGCCTTTGACACCATTTCCCACAGCATTCTCCCAGAGAAACTGGCTGCTCATGGCTTGAACAAGTGTACTCTTCACTGAGCAAAAATCTGGCTGGATGGCTGGGCCCAAAGAGTAGTGGTGAATGGAGTTACATCCAGTTGGTGGCTGGTCACAAGTGGTGTTCCCCAGGGCTCAGTATTTGGGCCTATTCTCCTTAATATCTTTATCAATGATCTGGACAAGTGTATGAAGTACACTCTCGGTAAATTTATAGACGACACCAAGTCGGGTGGGAGTGTTGACCTGCTTGAGGGTACAAAGGCTCTACAGAGGGACCTGGACAGGCTGGATTGATGGGTTGAGGCCAATGGTATGAGATCCACCAAGGCCAAGTGCTGGATCCTGCATTTGGGTCACAACCACCCCATGCAACACTACAGGCTTGGGGAGGTGTGGCTGGAAACCTGCCTGGTGATAAAAGACTTGGGGCTGTTGGTTGACAGCCAGTTGAATATGAGCCAGCAGTGTGCCCAGGTGGCCAAGAAGGCCAATAGCATCCTGGCTTGTATTAGAAATAGTGTGGCCAGCAGGACTAGGGAAGTGTACTCAGCATTGGCGAGGCTGCATCTTGAGTACTGTATTCAGTTTTGGGCCCCTCATTACAGGAGAAACATTGAGGTTCTGGAGCATCTTCAGAGAAGGGCAAAAATGGTAGTGACAGCTCTAGAAAACAAGTCTTACGAGAATTAGTTGGGGAAACTGTGGTTGTTTAGCCTGGAGAAAAAGAGGCTGAGGGGAGACCTCATCGCTCTCTGCAACTACCTGAAAGGAGGTTGTAGTGAGGTGGGGGTCTCTTCTCCCAAGTAACAGGTGGTAGGGCAAGAGGAAATGGCCTCAAGTTGCCCCAGGGGAGGTTTAGGATGGATATTAGGAAAATTTCTTCACTGAAATAGTTGTCAAGCATGGGACCAGGCTGCCCAGGGAAGTGGTGGAGTCACCATCCCTGAAGGTATTTAAAATATGTGTAGATGCTGTGCTGAGAGACACAGCTTAGTGGTAACTTGGCAGTGTTAGGTTAACAGTTGGACTTGATAATCTTAAAGGTTTCTTCCAACCAAAATGATTCTATCATTCTATGATTCTATGATCACCTCTATTTCCTTTACCTGCCTCAATATGGGCATCCAATGAGTGTGGATACAGTCCTTACCCATAGTGCAAGCAGATGGACTACATTTGGTGCTTTACAGGAAAAAATAAGAAAAATATCCTTAAAACACCTCAAATGTTCTATGTCAATCTCTCGTAGGGCAGCAGAAAACTACTGACATAGACAGCACTGTTTTGCTTCTTATACCCACTGCTTGGTTACCAACTGAGTGTGCATTGATACTTTTGAGAGGAATTGGGCATTATGTGGCAGTGGATTCAGATCCCTGGGCTTGAAAAAGAGTGTCTGCAAAATAAACAGCATCTCCAGCCCTCTATTATTTGTTGTATATGCATGAGAAATTAAGGGAGTCATTTTCAAACATTGTTTGGTAAAAGGCCAAAGCACAAAAGGAACATGCTGCACGAGGAAGAAAAATGAGATCTACCAGAGTTGTCCTCACTTTAGTTTGTTTCCTGGAACAAACTCTACTTCTTTTGGTAGAGCTTAAATGACTTACAGACTGATTGATATCTACCTTGACCTAGCCTTTCCCTTGTTTAGGAGGTTCTCTTCCTTGTCTTTCACCTCTTCTCTATGGAGCTCAGAAACGTGGTATCTTGCACCATTGCAGGTGTGCAGTGTTTGCCCCCTTCGAAGGAATGGTATGAGGCTCCCTACAGGGGCTGCCAATCTCAACAGCTGCTCCAGATTTAGCCTGATTTCTTGAGGAAACAAAGTTCACAAGAGATCTCACTCTCTTTATACAAGACTTTGTGAGCCAAGGAATATTCTCTGTTTATGATCTCTGCTATCTCACACAATACAAATTTCAGTTGAACCTTCTCCCACAGCATAGACATTCCTAGTATTTTTCTCTCATTTTCTGATGTTTGGTAAGGGCTGAGCTAAAAGCATGATTCAGTGAAACAGTTACTCAACTGGTGCATACAGGAAACCAGGCTTCACTAGGTCCAGCCCTCACTGAAATACTTCTTGTCCCACAGTCACCCCAGTTACCTCTGGCAGGGATGTGGCACTCACTGCCTCTCATCCCACCCTTCCACCTGTTGCCTAAGTCCTTTAATAACAGACTGAAGTTATTTCTTTCACAGAGTTTCTCAGGAAGGAAGGCCTGCACAGTTACCACCCTCTCCTCGTAACTCTACCAACATTGGACTGGCAGAAATGCACTTTTTATTCAAAGTTTCTAAGGGGAGCTTCTGCATAGCCACACTTCAGCCAGCAGAGCTGAAGCATCTGGCTAAGAGGTTGGCATTAGGCATTGTGGGGTGGTTATTGCAAAATTATTAAATGCAACAAGACCAAAGGCATGTCTCTACTGGATGTGGAGTCATTCAGCCCACACAGGGCCAGGGACTTGCTGCTTCATATGCAGAAGCATATTGGGGTCCTTCTTAGGAAAGATCTGAACCACAGGTCTTGATTTTTGCCAGTTTACACATAGACTGCTGACTAAACCAAAATCACAGCCTCCCCTTCAGATAAAATGCAGTATTTTACAAAAAAAAGAGGGGGTTTTCATCCTAGTGTAACCTAAGCAGACAAAATAGATTAAAATGTCAATATACTTTAACTGTACATCTTTTGCAGGGTTCTTTTATCAGTAGTTCTGAGAGATTTCATGACACTATACATGATGCAGCAGCAACATGAAGGTTACAAGACTACCCTGTGTTGGACAGCTCTGGATTCCAGTTTGCCAAACACCTACTTCATACGTTTACATGATGTTTATACATTTTTTACTGACTTTTAACTTCTAATAACACTATATTTGCTTGGTACTCTTATGGTTCTTTTTCATCTTCAAGCACTCTGTACACATTAGCTAACATATTCCTCTTAATCCTCTTAATCACTTCCATAATTCTTGTTACCTTTTTTCCTCCCCAGAAATGTTAAGGACCAACTTGAAGAGTTGCTGCTACAGCATTAACTCCATGTCTTAAAGAAATTGGCACAAACCTCACCAACATGCATGTAAAACACTTGATTCCACTGCAGAAACATTTGAGGTTTTGCATGAAAGCTGTGGAAATTTACAGTACACTGAAAAGGAATTTGCTAAGACTTTTTTACTGCATACAAAATAAAGTAAGAGTTTTTGAGAAAAGGCTGTCATTGCAAAGGAGTTAGAGCAATTTAGAGAAAAAGAATACCTAAGAAAAAGTCTAATACTTACGAAACACTGGCGACATATGCACACACATATTTAAAAGATCACTGTTGTATGTGCACCATCTTTTACACAGTATTTCAATACTGAAAAGCACTTCATATTGGAGAAATAATTTCATTCTCTAACGTAATACATAAGTTGTTTTCTTCAAAGACGAACATGGACTTAAAAAGAGAAAGGACTGGTTAATCGGGACAGGCAAAGTTACAGGCTTTTCTGAAATTATAACTTGAGCTCAGAAAACATGGATTAGCCTTTTAAAAACATAAAGAATTTTTAATGCAGGAGACGACTTTGAGGAGAAAAAGATTTTTCAGAGAAGTCACACGCTTGGGGAGAAAATGAAACAAAGCTAGTTCTAAGAAAAGGTTAAAGCTTAGAAAAGAAAACCTGCCTATTCTAATAATGTTAAGTGCTGTCAATGGGAATGTTAAGTTTTCTTTTGGTTATAAAGTTTGGATCAGTCTGGAAAATGAAGTGCTTGTATTTTAAGGACTGAGTCGATCTTTAGAATATTTTCTGCAATTATGGCCTGCCTGTAATTCTTTCTACAACTTTATCCCAAGTAATCTTCACATGCGTGCACTGCATTCTAAGTCATTAAGGGTTTTTTTCCACCTTGTTTTGAATGGATCAAGGACCTGCTCCAATAGAGCAACTGCTGTACTCTAAATCAATAGTTCTTGAACTATTGTTTGCAGCCATCCACAGAGAGCAGGCTGGTCACATGGTGCTGGCTGTAACCTTGTAAACAGAAATAAAAGACACTAAAAAGATGTATTAAATACTTTCCCATGACACGGTCTTCGCAAATAAAACTGAAGTGACCGTGCGTTCTCTAAGAGAATTCGGAGTGTTTTTTGACAAATCGTGGATACTGGATGTGATTTTGTGCACTTCTAAACATTCAGAACCTTCCACATCTTCCCTGGAGTATCAGAACTCCTTACCACACAGAAATCTGTTATAAGAATAACAGTAAAGAGCAGTGAAACCAAAGAGAGGAAGGCAAAATAAAAACAATAAACTTCAGGAAGGTAGATTCCAGTAAACTCAGGGAACATTAGTTAAGAGTTTGTGGCAAGCAAGTTCATGGGGAAAAGGAGTTAAAGAGACCTGGCAGTTCCTCAAAGAAATGGTATTGAGGCACAAGCACAAACTGGCCCAGTGCAAAGGAAGGATGGAAAATGTAGAAAGAGACCAATCTGGCTAAGTCATGAGCTTGTTATTAGCCCCAAACACAGGAAGAGAACACAGAGAAAGTGGAAATTAGGTTAGACTGCTAGGCACAAATATTTTTCAGAAGACACAAAACTCGGGCCAAGGTACAAACAGCTGCAATTAGCAAGGAAGACCAAGAGTAACAAAAAATAAATATATAAGCAATAATTACATTAGTAACAATAGGAAGAGCAGGGTTCTTCTAACAACAGGAAGTTACAGGGCTTCAGAAATCACTAAAGAGATCATTTGTGAACAAGAAGTTAACACGCTTAATTGAGTGATATAACATATGACTTTAGCTTAAAATAAAGAAAGAATAAGCTAGGTGATTTTAAAATATGTTATAATTAAAAGAAGCTTAAAAGAATTTTTATATTACTTTGATCCATTATCAAAATGCCTGACATAAGCTCAGGGCATAAGCAGTCCTCTGAGTAATTGTGAAAGAAAAGTGAGATGAGAATACTCTACAGAGGGAAAATGCAATATACAACTTTAACAGGAGAGGAAAGAGATGGAAAGAATAATTACATCTTCAATTACTGGAAAGATCCCACTAACAAACAACTTGCAAATATTGTCAATAACAATGTTTTAGGTAGTCCTTCAAGGAGCAGGGAGTTGGACTTGATGATCCTTATGGGTCCCTTCTAACTCTAGATATTGTATGATTCTGTGGAATCATGTCAAGTGTTTTACTATGAAGTAACAGGACTTGCAACTGAAGACACAGCAGATAATGCCATATTTCCCAAGACTAATAAGGCTTTTGAGAACTGTCCATATGACATCCTCATGAACAACTTCAGGAAGCTTTCTCTTGACTCTCCTAACATAGCATGGGTGCATAATTTGTTAGAAAATTGTACCCAGAGTGTATTTATTTATGTTTAGCTATCAAACTGGAAGTATTGAGTGGTCCCATGATTTGAATGAAGCTCAGCAGGCATGCATAAAAGTACTATATGAAAGCAGGAGTAATCAATGAAATACCAGACATGGAACAGCTGGCTAAGGAGAAGCTAGGGGTAAATCACAAGCTGAACATGACCCAGGATTGGCTTGCTGTTACAGAAGAAGCAAAGCTCAGACTAGGTTGTGTAAACAGAATGCAGACCACAAAACAAGTGAAGTAATCTGTCTAGTCTGATCAGCCCTGAAAAAAAGAGGGTATGCAGAACAGGGTATCCAGTTTAGGGCACTGCCCTTTAAGAAAGGCTTAGATTCACTGGGCAGACTCTAACAGATTTTCAGATATCTAGAGAACATAACCTAAATTAAAAATAACCAAAATAAGACAAAAGAGGAATGTGATAATAGCCAAGAATATAAACATTACAATAAAGAGAAAGTGATGTTTTTCTCTATACATGCATGCAACTGCTGTCAGCTGATGGACCAATTTTTTAATGTATCTATACTTATTTCCAAATCTTAGACATATTCCTATGGTTCCCATCAGGCATTAAAGAAGTGTTGTAGAAAACAAATTGATGTTGTGTTTGCGCTTCCATTACTGTAATGAAAATATCATAATACATATCACTCATATCTTCATACTCATGCCCAGCTTGGAACTGTCATGTTTCCTCAGCCCAAGTGAAGTGCAATACCGATACAAATATTGCTTCCAAATTCTTCATATTTAATATGATAATGGAAAATTTGTGGCTATCTCAATTTATAGTTTTAAATTGGGTTTATCCACTGGCCAAAGACACTGAACACTCAGGTTTCATGCAAACGTAAAGCACTTTACAGGACAAGATGAGCTGCTTTTACAATACACTTTGTTTCAGTTCTTCTCAAGGTGTTTTACAAGGCATTAAAATAACACCAACAAAACACCTAGTCAAGTAGCTCATCTGCGCAAAACAAAACACGTCTTAGAGTTGGGAAAACTTATTTTATGAAGTTTTAACAGAAATGTGAGGTAAATTTGTTAATAACAATTATGTAACATACAATAAGCTGCAGGCTTAGACAGACAGACACAACTTTTCCAGATTGACAATAACAGGACAGAAACTTTGTGCCATTCTAGCAGTTACAGTGCTACTAAAATAGGCAAAGGTATCTTTTGTAATTTAAAAAATATTCATGAAATATCCCCATCATAGACCTGTTCTGTAGGTAACATCCAGGCAACTTGGGTTTTGTAGTGACACTTAAATTCTGATTGGATATGATGCATTTTTTCAGTTTAGAGCAGTGATACTTTTATCATGCAGCAATCTGCATAATGCAGTATTCATATTTTTTTGTGAGGGATTTTACTGCCTTTTCTTCTTCAGTTCAATGTGCTTCCTTTCTCAGAGTGCTGTTCTCTTTTTCATAGTGAATCACTTGCAAGTACCATGGCAATGCTACATCTTGCAACCAATCCGAAGGCTTATGCTCTCTCCCTTATTTTGAGGGTCTCCAATTTGCAAAAGGGATGACAGTTACTTTATGGTCAACTGATTCTTTTAGGGACAGATTTACTGATTGTCTAAAAAAAGGGTAAAAACACATACCTGCTACTAGGTAGGTCCTGATAAAACAAGATCTTGTTCTCCTTCAAACATGAGAACAAGCTGCAGCCATTTCTAGTCAACAGTAATTTAAGAGAATAGCAGGGCTCATTTGAAGTTTAATCCACGGGGATCACAGTAACAGCACTAGTTCCAGTGTGCTGGTCATGCTTCTGTCCTCAGAGTGACCCTACGGGGCTCCTATTCCCTGTCTCAGCATCAGTGCAGGCTGTCCCCTGAGGACCAGCATTCCCCAATCCACCTTCAGGAGGCTAGAGGGATTAAATAATAGATACAAGATTTATTTACCGGTAACTGGGATGCTGCAGTGTTACATTTCTATGCCACATGGTTCAAAAGGTCTTACACCAGATGATAAGCCTGGCAATGAAAGGAGGCAATTCAAGTAACTTAAGTAAAAAGGAAGGAAATAGTTTTTTTGAGGTCAAATCACAGTTCCTGTGAAATCAATTGATTCAGTGTGACCAGCTATTCACTCTGGAAAGGTAACTTTAGTTGTTTGTAAAGATAGCTCTAGTGTGCATTTACAGATTGAATAAGAATAATTGAAGTTCATATTCTATTATTTGGAGTTTTTCCCTTGTTTTGGTGAATGAATACACACACTATTCCCTTAGACCACAAGTCTTAATCACTAAGCACATTTTTAAGGAAAAGAAACACTTTATTTTATCAACAGAATTCGTATCTAGTAATATTTCTCTTCAACTGCTCTCATGACACCACAACAGGCATAGCAAGTCTCTGAGCTGAAAAGAACTGAGTAGTGGTAGAGGGCACCTGCTCCTTTCATTTTCCTAGCTTTCATTTATGACCACTGCTGGAGACAAGTTTGATGGACAATTTGATGTGGCACAGAGTGACGATTCCCATATTCTGATGTGATGATGCTTCCTGTCCAGGAACAAGGAATGACTGATGTGATTAGATGCAGTTTAGCAAATGGAAACTGCATCGCAAAATGCTAATCTTTGATTCACCTCAGACATTGATGTTGCCTTAGCTGTGTTAACCTATACTACTCTCCAATCCTGGTCTGTAAAAATGCGGATTATATATCTGGGAGGCCTAAATTAATTCATGACATTATCATAAAAACAGACGTCCAGCTAGTGTCTGCTTCTGCTGTGATTCCACCTGTCAAACCTAACTTGCCATGGGAACATGAGTTTATGTCTGTCTACACAACTTAGAAGTAAAAAAGTATGTTCTACACAGAGGAGTGTTGATTCATTGTATTGCTCCTTGCAGTGTCATTTTAGCAATGTACTTTTGCTGCACAACTGAGCCTAAGGTAGAAAAATAGTTACAATTAAAGAAGGTAGAATTACAAATGAATCCTAAGTAAAAAGATCTGAAAAGTTTCTGAACACATGGCTTACATGATCACCTTTTTCTGAAGAGGTTTCTGAGATAATCCATTCATCCACATAGTCACTGGCACAAAGTTAAGATGCATCTTTAGACATAAAGATATTATACATAAAACATTAAACACTGGCCCAAACACATGTGTTTAATAAAAGTAAATTAGAAGGCATAACATTGGAAACAGAAGACTATTGGAAGCTTTAGAAAGGTACATATTGTGATAGGAATATAGTCACAATGCCTGGATTACTCGTCAGTTTAGGAAAATATTTTGCAGTGCAAAAGGAATGTAGTGTTCCATCTCCTGACTAGCACGCCTGAAACTTCCAGCCCACAAATGAAAAGAGGAAATATCTGAATGGCTCTACAGTAGCACAGATCCTCAGTCTTTGTTAGACTTGCATCACTAGTGTGAGACCTTTATCATTTATTTGAATGATGTATTTGAATTGCCTTTATTGCAAGCATTTGCTGCCCCCAAGAGTCGACAGCTCAGTTCCCATGGCACTGTGTACTTTCTTAAAAGATGTTTCCTATGTACAGTATCACGTTTCTGTGGTTGCTCTGGTAACGAAAGTACTTGTCTTTTACAAAATTGCAGAGTGAAAAAACGGGATATAAACTACAAAGACTGAAAAGCCGTGTTTTAAGCTAATTTGGAGGGGGGCACTAATTTGGTAACTGACGTATAAGTGGACTGTTTCATATTAACATGAAACTGAAGTAATATAATGGAAATAATGCCTTTATCTAGACAGTAGAAGTTCTGCCTATTTGATTCATGGATTATTTGCACAAGTGCATACTTGAATGTGTACGTTTGTTAAAAATGTCTCAATAACAGATCAAAAACAATCTCATTATTTCTACATTTATGTGTACAATATACTCATCCCTTTACTTTCTAATGCATATCTTCGTTAGTGTTTTTACTGAATAATGGCAATGTGCCTATTTGTGTCCAAAGCTAGAACAGAAAGCAATTCCTGCAGTATAAAACAAATATTGTGAAGCTTAAATGCCTCACACAGTCCCATGTAAAGAGGGGAGCACAGTGCCCTTCACCAAAGGGTAGTAACCTACAGAGGAAGAAAACCATCTCAGATACTGTATTTTGCAAGAAATCCAAATGTGAAAGTTGGCAAAGGACAGGGACACTGACAAACCGGAAGTGTAAACACAAGATAACAAAACAAGATCTATTTGGGGAAAATAAAAGCTAATCCGCTGTGGAAGTGATTCAGCATCTCACATACATACATTGTTCTATACCTTCAAACTGAAGACCAAAAACAAACACACAGAAACACATGTAAATATAGTTCAATACAAACACAGCATAAACATAGCACATACGTAAAGAGGGATGAGAAAAAGCAGCAACACAGCCAAATCAGATAACAGACAGGAAATAAGCTATGAGTGTGCAAAGAGGTATGGTGAAAAAAACAACACTTTTTGAAGTGCTTACCCAAGTAAGCTGACATTAAGCAAAAAAGGACTATCTACACTCTGTATAGTTCTGTTGCAACCAAGCCTGTAATACTGGATTCACTACATTTGCCCGAGTGGCACATTAAATCCTTTTTCATCTGCTAAAAACAGCTTTTTCCAACTGTTTAGCTCCCAGAAATGTTTTCGACTATCTAGAAATACATTACCTTACACTCCATACTATCACATCTCTATTACCCCAGTCGCAAGGTCACTCAGATCTTTCTGTATGACCGTAATTAACACCAGGTGCCTCCTGATCTCATGGCGGCGCGTACAGGCATTATAGAGGTTCTTGCCTTGGGTTTATGGTCTGAAATTATGTAAAAGAGAAATTATATGAGAAACTGGATGAAAACTAAGGCCACAGAGTCTATGTGAGTTAACTATAGTGTCATGCAGCACGTCTGTAACCAAGTCAAGACATGATCCCAGATCACCAGTCATTCATTGCAAAGCAGTGCTTTGTGGGTGGGAATAATGCTAAGCCAACCAGTCCCTAAAACCATCACTGACATAACAAACTTGGTATTTTTTCTTCCTCTTGTGTCAATGTTAAGAACTTTATTTCCAATAAAAAGCTGTTATATATAAGCATTATCTTGTATTTTTTACATATCACAAATATTTTTTCTACTCACTGAAATAATGGAAATGTTGCTCACTTAGCAGTAGTTCTAGAAATTACTCAGCACATACTACTAAAATCCTGTCTGATCACAGGAATTATAGCTTTCCTTGTGTGTTTTTCTCTGGCATTTATTACTCTAGTACCTAAATTGTTCATTCTTGTTGATTTAACTTTTGTGACACTCATGTGAAATGAAGGGGGGATCACTTTACAGATACAATATAGTGGTTGAGTAGATATTCACTAATTCTAGGCAATTACTCTGAGGCATACGTTATTTTCTAAGTTTTGCCTGAAAGCAAATAAGAAACAACAAACAAACAAACAAAAAGCCCCTCTGGTTTCATCTTGGGGTTTCTCTTCTTTTTCTTTCCTTGGTTTTTTTTTGGTCAGTTTGTTCTTGTTTGTTCTTTCACATTTTTTAAACCAAGATAACAAGAATTTTAGACTTAACAGCACAACAACTGTGCTAAAGGAGTAACTCACATGATTAGCAGTTGCTGTCCTTAATAAGTGCCCGAGAGGTACCATGACAAACTGCTACTTGGCAAGATGCATATGTACTTGTTGAGAGAGGAGCAGTGAAACACAGAAAACCTCGACATGAATGTTTTTTAATGTACTCTTCTTCACATTTTCTCATGTTGTCTCCATATTGCATTATGCTAAAGGGTGCTAAATGAATGCTATGAAGAATGTCATGTATTCATACTCACAGGTCTTCCAAAAACTGTTAATCAATCTATATTTCATCCACCCTTTGGAGGGAAACAGTTCTAAAGATATACTGATATAATCTTATTAATTCCAGTCCCATTCCCCTTGCCTACCTAGTCTACCACAAATTGAATGGGGTTGTCTTTTGTTCTCACCTTTTCTTTTTCTCCATGTTTTTACTTATAGTCCCTAAGTACACAGTAATAAAGACAAAAAGGAATTAAATTAACGCTGGTAATTCACCATTGCCAGCAAAATTTCTAAGTATCAGTCAAATCCCATCACCTTTTCAGACCTTAGCATTTGTCTTTTTATTCCAGTCAAACACATCTTGCTTCCGTACTAAATCTTGTCAGATTTCTCTCCCTTGACCTGCAGCCTATGCCTTCACCATTACCCATACCTTCGATCAGCTATTTTCAGACATCCATCAATTCCCTCTGTGAACTCGGTTCCATGAAATACACTGAACAAACTGCCACGAAAAGGGAGACTTTCTCAATGACTACACTTTACTTACCCTGCCTCTGTGCTATGGGCTCCATCCTCCTTCCACTTACTTCATGTTGGAATTAGCAATGGTCACTTCAGTCTCCTAATGTTGCTTAAGATAAACTGAGTAGAAAAAGCTGGGTAGGTTTCTGCTGAACATAGTGCACTAATGCAGCTAAGAGTAGTATCATCAGTGTTAAGACAAGGAATAGGATAATGTATGTAATGCAAGAAGGGGAAGGGGAGATAGGAGGACAGGAGTGGGATTAAGGGATGTGGCACAGATGACCTCCATCTTGGTTTCATAGAATCATAACATGGTATAGGTTGGAAGGAACATTAAAGATCATCAAGTTCCAACCCTGATGCCATGGGCAGGGACACAACCCACTGGACCAGGTTGCTCAAAGCCCCATCCAGCCTGGCCTTGAACACTTCCAGGGAAATTTGCTCACTCTCATGAGGAACTGTAGCCTAAATCTTGCTTGTTTCTTCCTACCTCATCATTTTCCAGCCTCATTTCTTATCAGTTTCCTACCCATAATGTTGTGTCATCTGTGTGTCCCACTCCCCACCCCCCAGTTCAGTATTCCATTCCGCTTGCCCAGTTGACCCTCTCAAGTCAACACTCAGCTCCCCACACTGACCCTGGCTTCAGTCCTTGTCTCCACTGCAGTCTAGCGAGGGGTTTCCTGCCCCTGCACTGTCCACACAACCGACAGCAGGAGAGACCCCGCTGCTCCTAGCATTTGCTTGCCTGGAACTGAGCTGGCCCACAAGCAGCTGGGAGTAACTATGCCAAGGGAGGCTTTGTGCCTTGGCCACTACACAGCACGTACAGCTGTGTTTTTGGAGTGACGTGTACAGACTGGCCAGCATCGAGAACTGAGGCCCTCTCCATCAATCTTCAGATTAAGGTGCTGAACTCCTAAGAAGTCTTGGAGCATGTTCCAAGTGAGATAATTCAAAGTGTAACTTGGCTATGTGGGGGTGGAGCTCCATGAGAATAGTTGTAAGCACACTCTGCCAAAGTACAAATACCATAGTAAAGAGATGGCAGGGCTTTTCAAAGAAAAGATTGATAGGTATATTTTTTCATTTGAAAAAGTTTCTTCTTTCTGAATGGAAGCATTACGTACAAAAACATTCCCCCAAATATTCAACTTGTGACAGATACTCAAGTCTGAAATGTAAGTAAAAGCTTGAAAAAGGCATAAGCAACCAAAGGTCAGTCAGTGTCAGTCAGCTTTCATAAAAGAAAGTACTACCAGCCCTACCTAAAATTATTGTTGTATTTATTACAGCTACGGGGTTGTGTGTTTTCCTGCAAGTTTATACAAGTTACAGCCTATTTCTTGCAAGTTCAAGGAAGTGGGTTTCACGGAATCTGATAGGAGAAAATAATTCCACAGGAATTATCTTGGGCAGTGTATTCACATGATTAAAAAAAAAACAAAACATGTAACAAAACACCAACCACAATGT
>JAOXNO010000020.1:14516419-14536438 GCA_028565335.1 Limnodromus scolopaceus
AAGATATTGACTTTCTATTTTCTTTCACCTTGTTAAAAAAATCAGGTGTCTGGATCCACAACTGCATAAAATAATCTATGTAGTCACACTAGTTGTGTATAACCTCCTTCCATCATTCCAGTTCCTGGGAGTACTAATCAAAGACAGTTGATAAATAAGGCTACTGCTCATATTTTGATGTCAGGAAAAGCAAGCTGCATATGGTATCCAAATCTCCGAGCTGGGTGTTTTTTTAGTACATGAGCCAGAGCTAGGATGCTCAAAAGGGTAACACCAGAAATCCACAAGCTAAACATATAACTGCCTATAACTTGCTAGGAGGTAAAAAAAAAAACCCAGCAAACAAACAGGTTTGCATTCCTACTCCCACTCTTTTCTGAATGAGTCAGGACCAGCCAGATATTTTCACCCAGTCAAGATCCAGAAGCACAAGAGCCCTCACCTTCGGATTGGTGTCAGCAGCGCTTGAGGAATTGGCTTACTCTTTTCCTTTCAAAAGGCAAGTTACAGGAGGATGCAATTCCACCACTCCTTTCCAAGTTGTGTCATCAGGCAGGAGGAAATGCAAGTCTTCTAAAGGCAAACACATATGCCATGAGAACAAGAGGCGGCATGATATTTTAACCTAATGGCTAAAACGCTCATCTGTAACAGGGAGTCCCAGGTTGTCAAGTAATCCTTTGAGCAAGAACAGGCACGCGGGTCATCCCAAATCCAAATGCTTCTCTGCATACATGTGTCACTTGTGTTCATTTTCTAGATCCCCAGGACTTAGCCTGGAATTAGGAAAATAGATGTTTAGGTCATGGAATAGCACACGTGGAATGGTGAGAAATGAGGAGTCTTCCAAAACAAATGGATAAGTGCCCATTAACTTTATAGATTTCAGAACTAAGCTGTTTTATCTAGAGGGACTTTGGAAGGTCACAATTTGGACTCAGGTACTTACTATGCAATTAAGTATCATTCCAGGTGCCAGTTTCCCTTTGCCATTTTTCTGACCTTTAAGATAGGGAAATTTTGCCGTTCTGAATAACACCTAACAGTGAGAAGAGATGCATCATAACTCATATGGAGGCTACATCTAAATTAATCTATGCTACAACATATCCTTCAGATGAGTTAAGTCTATTTTATGAACTGAAATAAAACACTTTTGGAAGTGCATGTGTTGAAAGAGGCTGTTGATCAGTAAACTAAACAGATGGAAGATTCTAGTTATGAACAGTTTCACAGTCATATTGAGGTTTTTAAAGATGAAGGGGCTCAACTAGCAAAATCAGACAGCTAGAAAGAATCGTATAATCTTTTTTAAAAAATTGTAACGTGATTCCATGAATTTCAGTCATGAACCTGATTTCCTTATCAAAAGAATTCACTGAATGATAAATCAAACATAAATAAAGGATTCTGGTAATGCTTACACCTGATATGGCAAAAGTCTTATACTCTACAGCGAAATGCTTCCTCTCAATCTGTTCAGGTTGTTGCTGTGTGTCAGCAAGATACTGGATGAAAAAGATTCTTTAAAGTCTTTTACAAAGTCTGCCACATGAGTTATGTTCCATGACACAAATGTTTCTGGCATAAGCATATCTTGATTCAACAAAATACTTAATCTTCAGTGGCAAACATCTCAGTTACAGATTCAGGCTATCAGCACTAGGTTAAATTAACAGGTGGTTTTGTAGGAATGAAAAGTTGGGCTAGCTCCATAGAGACATAAATGCATAATTTGAATGTCCCACAAATTATGAGTAAAACTGCATATTAGGCAAGCCAAGCCTAAAATGGACTGTTTTGTCTCAGGTGGAATTAAAAAAAATAAAAATAAAAATAAAATAAAGTAAAATAAAATAAAATAAAATAAAATAAAATAAAATAAAATAAAATAAAATAAAATAAATGAAGGCAACTGTCAAGCTCTAACCTCAGGCTCTCCATTAAACTACACTAGAAGTTTTTCAGACTAGAGCTCTGTTTTCTGGGCATGTTTGCACAAAGTTCCTGGCACCAAGGGCTCTCCGTCTCATTGACTGTGATTCCTCAGTGTTACTATACTGTAAAAATACAAAATAATACAGATGGGCAGCTGAAACTGTAGTAGAGAAAACAGAATTCACTGCTGTTAAGGACTATGTCAGCTTCCAGATGAGGAAAAACAGGAAAGAAAGAAATGTAAAGGTAAGAAAGGAACTTTAAGAGAGCAGCTTTCTTATCTGTTGAGAACTATTCTTTATGCAAGCAAAAACATTAGTGTTAGTCAAGAAGGTGAAGCAGCAAAGTTAACCCAGGCAGTAAAAAAATACTTATTACATTAACTTTGTAAAGCACCCAGTAGCACCATAATTCTAAATACTACTTCACAAAATATAATCTGGCATATATTGTGAATGTCTGACCTTTTTTGTATGCATAACAAAAGAGAATTCCTGAATGTTGATGGAATTGTTTGTGATTTTTTGCATCAAAAGTATTTTTTCTATAGCTCAGAGACTAATAAGAGTACATAAACTAGGAGTAGTTTGTCTTTCAATAGAGTCTTTTGTTTGAGGATGAAATCAGAAATAATGTCCCTATTCCATAAAGAATGGGCCAGCAATGAAAACTCTTCTTCATTCCAAATCCTCCACAAATGGCCTGCAATTTCTTGTCTTATAAATTACAACAAAAGAGAAATCAAAGATGATAAATAAATACAGAAACAGTTCAGGGAAAACTAGGAAAAATATAAGAAAAAAATTGAAGACAAATAGAGAAGTGTAGGTTGGATAAAAAGAAAACAGTCTTTTGGACACGTTCTCAAAGGAAAAAAATTACCTCCTAATTGGGAAAGAAGGGAAAATGAACCTAATAACTAGAGAGAGAAGGGGAAAAAATGTATGAGTGTAACACTGGAGCCAAGAAGTAGCAAAGGACAGATTTCAGTGATTTTTTAAAAAACGTTTGAACAGCACTCAGATGCCGTTATATCCTCAGTTTGGTATAAGAAGCATCCTCGTTTAGGCAGTACCTTGTAAGTGATTTTACTCATTCCTTAGTTACATCAGTTCTTCCTTACAGCTTCAGACTCCCCATGAATATTACAAAGTCCCTCTGGATCTCTGCAAATTGTAACTGAATCATGATGTTAGAAGTCTGGTGTGATTTTTTTGGAAGGTAATAGCTCTCACCGCGTAAAGCAAATCCTCAGGTCGGGTTCAGGAGGCAGAGGTGACTGCAGCACTGCTGCTCTGTCTTTCCGCAGTATAGCTGAGAGCACCACGGCACCCTGCTCACCCTTTAGCAAAAGTAACACACTGACTTCTCTTCTGATGCAGGGAACAACTCTTTGACATCAGCGTAACTCTTATTTCACTACATATTTGCTTTTCTTTTGACGTGTCTCTTTGTACAGCCTCAGAATTCTGTCGAGGTGGAATTGGAGGCTTTTTTTTGCCTGTTGTTTTCTGGTCTTCCACAGCTTAATTGAGACAGGAGTTTCAGCTAAATTGCTTGACATCTGGAAGTCTTGGAGTGCCCCAGGGGGCATGTGTGCATGCACACTCTGCAGCATGTGGGCAATGACTTTAGCACTCCCAGCAAGCGTCAGACCTGCCACAAATCAGTATGTGCCATCCAGAACTACCATGGGCAGTCCGTTTTTGCACAGTATGTATAATGCAACCCGAAAGAAGTAGATACGTGCTTTATTCTTCCCAACAGATTTAAGTCAACAAGTTGTAAGATACCACTTTGCTGCTAGAACCATCCCATACCTCAATATATCATATTATTGGGATCTTCTGCATCCCAGTGATGTCTAAGATATCTAGTTTTTCTATGGTACTTCTCCCATGCCTCCTTTCATGATATCTCTCAAACAAAGGAGAGGCACCTATTTGTGTCCAAATTAGCCCATATTCTACTTCAATATAGCCACCTATAAAAGGTACTTAGAGCACAGGGCCTTAAGCTCTCCAGTGCACTGGCATCATCCAGTTAAAAGAGAAGGAACATTATCACACAAAAATATATATACCTATACATGTGAGATTCTCTGCTGGGTTGATGTCAGATTAGAGAACTGTAGAGGAGTAACAGCTAGTTTGTTAAGCCAACCAATGTTTGGTCTTCTTCATGTCTGAATCAGAGGAGCAGGTTCATGCAGAAAACATTTGCTCTAAATTCAGTCTCAGAAGAAGAGCATTTAAGGAATTTTAAGCTATGTATTAGCTCCAATTCTGAATTGCCATAGGAAGACTAACCGGTTGGTTAAGGGTATGCCTTTGTGACTGATTAAGCCAGTCCTACCTCTGTCTCTGGCTGCATATTTCCATCCCCAAATGTTTGCTTTCCTACTTTGCCATCACACCAGGATCACCATCATCTAGCATGGCAGTTACCCTGTCCAGGGAATTAATCTGGCAGAAATCGAACCCAGTGAAAAATAGTTCCTCTCTGGTTTAGCACCCAAATAAGCTCATCTCAGTATCAGACAAGTACAAGTGCATTGAAGTAAGGACTTTGGGTTTGTCTAGTTTGGAGAAAAGGAGGCTGAGGGGTGACCTCATTGCTCTCCACAGCTTCCTGAGGAGAGGATGTGGAGAGGGAGGTGCTGAGCTCTTCTCCCTGGTATCCAGTAACAGGACACATGGGAATGGTTCAAAGCTGCACCAGGGGAGATTTAGTCTGGACATTAGGAAGCATTTATTTATTGAGAGGGTGGTCACACACTGGAACAAGCTTCCTAGATCGGTGGCCAATGCTCCAAGCCTGTCGGTCTTTCAGAGGCATTTGGACAATGCCCTTAATAACATGCTGTAACTTTTGGTCAGCCCTGAAGTGTTCAGGCAGTCGGACTAGATGATTGTTGTAGGTCTCTTTCAATGAAAAATCTATTCTATTCTATTCTATTCTATTCTATTCTATTCTATTCTATTCTATTCTATTCTATTCTATAAAAAAGACCAGCTAAAATTGTAATCTTTTACTAGCTGTAGCAATTTTATGCTCTCCATAGAATTATCCCCTCAGTTTGATGCCATATATTCCCTTCCTTACCTTAGTCATTTTCCTACTGCAGAACTTGGAAAAAAAGAGCCTGAACCAAGGGCATTTCTACTTTTTTTGAATAAAAACTCATAAAGCACTTCTTAAGTTATCTCATCAAATATACTTTGTGTGAAGGACCTTTAAGGAGGGTCATAGTCTTACACCTTTAGGATGAAAAAGGTCAAAGAGATATAATAGGGCAGCACTGAGTCTATATAACACAAGAAGTAGTTCTCAAATGCTTAAGAGCAGTAACTCTGCTGCAGTCCTAAATTAAATGAATTGAGTAAAAAAAGTAGTTACCTACTAAACACGCATAGCGTAATAAGAGCTAAGAGATAAAATTAGTAAAAGTAACATAACAATCACAAAAAAGTCTGCTGCAGTATTTAGGTATTGAATATTTCAGTTAAGTAGATAGTATTTAGGTTTAACAAAATGGTTTCAAAGGGTACATACCTCCCTACCTACATAAGGAAAACCAGAAAGTAAGGAAGGAGCAGGTGATATGCAAGACGGGTGAGGGTGGGGAGAAAGTTCAATAGAAAACTATGAAAAAAAAAGAAAGATTAAAATCAAAAGCATACAAGTGAATTGGTGGGTCGGTGGTTCTTGTGGCAAGCAAAGGAAGAGATTAAGAACAATCGTGATTTTGTCGGCAACTTGAAGTATTTCTTATCACTAGAAAAGTTATTTACCTGTCTATCTCAAGTTAATACAGTTGCGGCCTTATCTGAAACTGGTTGTTAGAAAAAAAGGTGTCAGAACAAAATGGTAAATTAGGCAGAAACAAATGGCCCAAAGAACAAAAGCATTCATTCCAGAGCTCTGCAGGAACATAAGAATGAAATGACTGTGCAGCTAACAAAAATATACAATGTCCCATTAAACTGGTAGGAGCCTGATTCCCTTACTGGCTTTAGCCCAATTTCTGTTATAGAACAAGATGTTATTTGCCTGCTGGTTACAAGGTTTTTCTGGAAGCACACCATTAACAGCTGTTACTTTAGTGCATGGTTCTACCTAATTTAAGGTGTTCTTTTCCAGTTATGAAGTCTTCTATTTCTTGCTCTTTCTATTTTCCTGGAAAAGAAAATGTAATTCTGTACCTCATCTATTCAAGACAAGGATATTGATACAGACCTCATTTGATAGTATTTTGAGATTTACCGGTAAAAAGCAGAAGTGTACGTAACTCTTATGGGTATGTTCTTTTTGAACTGGCAAACATTAATACAGAAAAGGCAGTTCTTGCACTGTCATGCGTATATCACCTAGTAATTTCCTCTTGAAATATGCCTGAGTGATTTTTGATCAATTAAAAAGTAAAACTGCTAGATTTTCTGCTTTCTGCATGAAAACGCAGTAGAGAGCATGGACATTTAAAGAAACATCAACTCCAAGTAATGGTGTGGTCTTAATCCTGCATGTTTCTGAAGTAAGGTAGAGACCAGAAGCTCATAAAAATTCATGACATTTCACTTATTAAACAAAATTGTTGCTATAGTTCACTTAAAAACATCACGCCAATTAGGAGCTTCCTTATTCTTGTAAAATTATGAATTATCTGAAGTAGTGAAAAAAAATAAAAATCCTCTCATTAATTGTTTTAATCTAATTCTTCTAAGTAAACCAAGGAGGAGGATAGACTTAGGCTTTCCTAAAGTCCTTAAATGAGCATTTAAATCTGAGTAAAGCTTCATCTCTCATCTTCTAAGAGTTACGGTTCTTTTTTTTTTTTTACTGATGTGGTGTTTCAAACCCATATGTAGGTGTGTGACCTATTTCATCTAGGCAACACAAAGAATCATGTAAAACAGCTCTCTACCATTATGAGACTGAGGCATTTTCTAAGAACTTAAGAACTTCATTTTCTTCATGGAGGATTTTAAAGTTCATTTGCAAATTCAATTTAGGAAATTACATGTAAATTGATGATAGTCTGATAGATCACTACAACATTATTTTTTTTTAAAACAACCAAACGAAAAAGAACTATTTCCATAACAAATCTTTTCTTAAAAACCTGAGTATTATAAAAGCATTAATTTTGTCTTGCTGCTTAAGACCCTGATTTTAATGCTCACTTCATCACACTGACATTAATTCATTTAAGAAATTTTATATAGAAGGTGGTGTGTTTCTTAGCAATTACAGGTATACCCATAGTTTTTAAAGCCTGACATGAAGACTTGATTTCTTTCTGGTACTGCAGTCTGGAAGTGAAAACCCTAGGCCATTCATCAATGTCTTCCTCACTAAGGAGTAAGCAATCCCAAATCATATCTGCCATTTTTGTCATTTCCATCCCATTCCCTTTACTGTAATTTTACAATTATTTTCACTTTCTGCTCCATTCAAGTTTTATATCCTCTCTTCACTGTGTTCATGCTGACTGAATTTTATTTTGAACATTTGTATTTGTATAAAAGTGCAATAAAATGGTTTAGTTCAAGGATTGTTCTGATTGTTGTCAGGATTATCTGCAAATCAAGGTTTCCATAAATTTGTCTATATCACTAACAAGAAAACCTCAAAAATCTTTTTATAACTCTAATCTGATTTGCTTCTTCGTTATGAACTGTATAAGTTATTCAGCAATACGGTTCTGTTATACAACTATACACATATATAGAATTCAGCTCCTTAACTTAAAAAAGCAGTGCTGATTTTTGTCAGGACTGATTCCTGACAAAATCTGTTGAGAAATCTACTCTTCCGTGCAGTGCAGAAATAGTACACCGTTTACTGTTTGGGAAGTCAGGCTCTGATAGTGTTGATTAGTTGTTCTTTTCTGTTACAAAGGGTAGACAGAAACCTGCAGGACAGGTTGTGGGAGCTTGTTTCACACAAGGCTTTGTTTCATTACAATTTTCAGAATTAATCAGAAACTTGAAACTTTTACTGAGAAAGGCCAGCTCCAGTATTTAATCTTCTCAGTCTTGATCGTGGAGGGTGCCAAGCACTACAACTCTTACCACACACACAGACATGGACACACACCCTCCAAAGGTTTAGTACCTCCTAACAGGTCTTACTTCCCAACTTTATTTTGATATTTTGTCATTGTGTCTATCTTTAAATCATCATTGTATGCTGTTATCTCACTATTTAAAACCTGTGAATGTTGGTTCTCAGGAGTGAATTCAAAGAAGTCAAAGCTGCCTCACTAAGTTTGACTTTTCCATTTCAAGTTCCTAATTTTTGTTAATAAAACTTTGTCAGACAGAATGTAATATCCAGTATCTAGGTATTTAAACTCAGAATAGAAAATCAAGTTTCATTGCCATATATCCTAAGTCAAGAGAGACTAGTAAAATCATGCTGTTCTGCTTTTATTATCACAGACTGTGTTGGGGAAATCATTTGCTTAAATTCTTTCTTGCACAGTTAAGCTCACTATATGAACACAATTTCCAGAAACATCTATGAAGCAACTATTACTATATCTATTTAACAAGTAGGGAAATTGAGTCGCAGAAAAGTTCTTAGGGCTTAGGCACAATTGCATATAAATTAATAGCAGTACTAAGACCAAGGCTGAAGAATTAGTAACTATTGGGTGTTGACCCAGTTCACCCGAATATGCTACCAGGGCACATTTTTTCCACATCGCAGAAATTCTTTTTGTAAGCTGCAGTGCTGGGCAACCCTGTAATTATGCACAGAGCACTTTAGGACAAAAAAAAAAAGCAGTGATTTTTGGCTCAACAGGTTTGCATGGAGCTTCAGAAACTTACTCTCACTACCAATAACGCTCATTCAAACTGCCATCTACTCAGACCCTGGTTCTCTCTTAGGCCACTTTGTATTGTTTGGACAGTAGTGGTCCAGATAATCAAGCTCTTATAGTATAGCATAAGGACTAGTTCTTATAGCAGCCTCAGAAACCCTTACTAACTTCAGTGAGGCTTTGTACTAGTGCAGAGATTAATTCATGCGGAACTAATTGCAGGACTGTGGCCTAAGTAAGAAACCGGTCTAGCTCTATTTGCTTGTTATCCAGTTGTCAAAATGCAGAGCTCATTAAGTGCAGAAACAAAGGGTCCAGATGGATTCTTTATATCTGAAAAATGTGCTTCCCATATAAAAAGAAAATAATCACTAACACTGCAGTGGAATTTAAAACCTTATTGAAAAGAAGGGAAATTCTAAAGCAGGTCTTTTAATCAAGATTAATTCAGAGGCCTTTCATGTATGTAGTTCATGATCTACTTTTGTCCAAAAAAATCATTTATGTAAAATGCACTTTGACTACCAGAATCTATAGCACATGAACGAAACTAAAACAAATGTCTTCTAGCCCCACCACTCTCTTTCATAGTGTGAACTCCATGCTTGGTTCCAACTGTGCTCCAATCACTTTTCTCCTATTCTATAGCACTGAGATTGTGTAGAGCACTGCCCTCCACAAGATATTTCTGGACTCCTCTAAGTTAAGTTAGAGGAGTCTTCAGCAGACTTCAGCAGCCTTCTGAAGTCCCTAACAGCATGATCAGACAGACAGGGGTCACTAACAGGAGAGTAATAGCTGTTTCTTACATCAGCAGATGGCAATAAGCCAGTGTAGGAGGCATAACAGCATATTTTAGCTGGTAAAATCTGGCATGAAGATATTATATGCTGTATGGATGTAGCAATCTAAAATATTATTTAAAAAAACCAAAAACCACAAAGTGATTAAGAATTGGAACTAGCAGTTTCCAGAAGTGTTCGATGTTACAGCATTTTCAGGACGTACTCAAGTTCTAACATGACCTAGAAGTGAGCTTGAATGCTCTGCTGCCTAACATCACTGAGGAAGCAGTTTCATTAAAAGTTTTAGGAAACCTAAGTCTGCCTGTCTGCCAAAAAGGGCAGTACCACTCTTTGCCAAGGCACTTTTCTACCTATTCCTTTGTGAAGGTACCAACACTTGTGGAGCAATGCAAACAAATTACTTCAAGCAATTGACTTGGCTGAAAATGAACCCAATAAAATAAATATTTTTTCTCAGCAGGATCAATTGTCTGATCCATCTTTCTGTACAGCCACAATTAGCATAAATGCCAATATTAGACAGTGGGGAAGAACACGGAATTAGGAATGGGAAGGAAGGATAGTTGAGTACAGCTAAGGATTGTTCCATATCCTGGCAGGATATAGAAAACCTACATCAGATAGTCACTAAAATATTTAGCATTCAGTAAATTGTAACTAGCTGGGTAAATTAACCAAATAATTAACCAAATAAGCAAATAAAGCAGTTGGTGTCAAGTATAGGACAAAATCTACAAAGTTCTAGCTGAGAAGTTTAGCTTGTCACATGTCAGCCCATCTGTGGCTTCCAGCTGTAAATATATCTCAAGCACCATTTATCTGTTCCCAGCAAGATAAATGGATCCAGGCACTCCCTTACCCCACTCCCTCAGGCAATGAAACCCACCACTTAATCATCCAGTAAGACCTTCCAGCCCTGATTAGCTGCTTTTTTGCAAGTGCCTGCATTTCTGAAGGTAGGCTTGTGTAAAGCTAGTTACCTCCTGATGCTGTTTTGCTGTGTAAAGACCTAACCACAAGGGGATTCTCAAATACGTCTGTCCTGGTTATCTCATTCCATCTGAAGTAGATCTACAGGATCAGGCCCCACGAGGTAAACAGGCATGGACAAGACTTCTGAAGGTTGGTAGCTAGTATGTGTATACATTGCATATATGATTACACTTCTAATCCCAGAAGTCAAAGCACGTGGCTGCAGTAGCAGGGACTATTTCCTTTTCATTACTACTCAAGATGCAGTTTTTCACATTAATCCAGAATTTCAAAAATAGCAGCATGAACAACCTTTTGAATCTGTTGCAAAGAGATCTGAAAAATAATTTAATGGCTTCATAAGGACTACTCATAATAGTAGTTGAGATTTGAGAAAGCAAATCAGGAATGCAAAATGACGTATAATAAAAACCACATGTTACTATCAAATACATCATGTAAGTGCTACACAGATACTCATGTTCATGTTACTACTACTTTAGAAGGGTAACTCATGATATCCTTTCCCTCTTTTCAGGTGTAATCCTTGGATTTTCTCTCCGATCATATAAGATGAGCTATCGGGAAGTCAAGTACTTTTCATTTCCAGGAGAACTACTCATGAGAATGCTGCAAATGCTGGTCCTGCCACTAATTGTATCCAGCTTAGTCACAGGTAAAAAGATGAACAGTTTTTTTGTTCTTTTAAATAATTTGAAAAAGATGCACACACCAAATCATAAAATAAAATGAATGTTCCATGTCTTAGACGTGTTATAACCTGCAGAAAGTGATACCTTTGTTGTTGTTGTTTTAGACACAATGTAACAGTTTGAATTAATATACAGAGAAACTAAAAGGGGCTTTTCCCAATTCCAAAGCAATCTAACTGTACAAGTTCCTATATGTAGGTGTTATGAAGCTGACTCCATACTTCACTTTCTTCTCTTACTTTCTGAACAGATGTTTCCTCCACAGTATTCTATTGTTTATCAAAGGTAAGGTAGCTCAGAAAAATAGTTCCAAGACCCAAGAAAGGTTAAACTATTGATAGTGGGCAATAAGTCATACCTGTAAACCCTGTCTACCTCCTAATCTTTTAGCAACAGATTAGAAAAAATAGGTGATAGATGGGATAGATTGGATACTTTGGAAGAAACTTAATTCCGTCAGTTCTGGATTCCTGTCTTCTGGTCAGCAACTCTATTAAGCTTCACGCCCTCTTCACTAAGTTGGTCCTCGAGCTAGAGATGTAACAATTAATTTCTTATGATGATATTGGCCTTGTCATTCCACCTAAGTTTCATGAAAGAGGTCTCAGATTTTTTACGCATGTTCAGAATGTACCTGTGGTATATTTACCCTAGTATTAACCTGAAGAAAAGAAAGTATGGACTTAAGTCTACCAGCAGATCAGTGGTACAGCTTGGAGAAATTGATCAAAACAGCCAACTGTGCAGTCCTAGGATCTGAATGCCTAATACACTACCTTAATTTTTAGAGGATCCTCAGACTATAAGATGTTTTCAATTTCACTGATTTTCAAATATCTTAATATTAAGATCTTCTCTTACAAATGCAAATGAACATAGACCCCCATCTTCACAGGTACCAAATATAGTATGTATACAAGCTGTTAATACCTCAGCTGAGTATTCACAGTTAGAGAATCATTTGCCTTCACATCTTTCAAGGAGAAAGTGAAGCTTGTCTCTGTACACACATATATGTATACTGAAAGCTTAATACACACTGAAAGCTAAAGAGAAATTTATAAATCTTGTACAAACAATGACAGATTTGATTCCCAGTGTATAATTCTGTTACATGTCATATCTCCTTGCTGTCTTCTTGTCCCTTTCACCTGCAGAACTCCCCAGATTGGCTGTATAATGACAGAAGAACCATTAAAAGTAGAAACAGAGAGACATTTACCCTTCTTCAGTGTCAGCTGAGACTGGCACTGCTGCTCGATTTTGTAGGATGAGTTATTGCAGGAGAAATTACCTGCTTAGTTCCCTGTAATTCTGCATTCTTATCTGTTCTCTGAGAGAGCTCAAGGTAAAACAGGAAATTAGGTAGATCATTCTATACAGGGATTTGAATTCACTTTCAAAATTCTAAGTAGAAATACTTCATTCAGGTAAAGATCAGCAAATCCACCTCAGAGAGCTGCAAGGAGCTGGCCTTGTGGTAAAACAAGCTCATTTGCTGAATACCCAGATCTCAGTAGAGATTTTGTGAAATAGCAGAACAATGAGTTTCTAACCAATCCTATTCTGAAAAGAATCTTCCATCTCTGGATTCAAACAATATAATTCTTTTTGGTAGCTTTTTTTTTCCTAATTCTTTGGAGCCCTTTATCCTTTTTTATGCCCCTTTTTCTTAACAATCATTACCCTTATTAGATAAAGGCTTTTGGCAAAGAGCAATCTTATCTATCTATAAGATCTGTCTTTTTATCATAAAAGTGCCTTGCAGCATTAAGTGGATTATTCTTAGAGTTCCCCTTTGAAATAGAGACACTAACTTTCAAGGTGAATAACATTTTAAACTTCTTTAGTTGGGCAGGGAACAATCAGAGAAAACTCTATGCAATTCACAAATGGCAGACTTCATTCTTTTTAAAAAATTATTAAATACAACAGGACTGTGTCTTTTTTAATGGGATTGAAATACATTTTCCAGTATATTGCTAAAAACTGTGGAAAAACTGTTTCCCATACTGAACAATACCTCATTTAGTGTACAAATTGTTCTGTTTTAAAAAGATACTCTCACATATTTGCTGCAGAACTCTCATACTCCAAGAATTATTGAATATCCAAATAATAATGAACTATATCTTTACACATTTACACATGTACTACCGTGCAATTTTATAGATGCTATAATGTTTCTTTTTTCTACACATTATAGGATAATTCATTGGATAAAACTCTTGCTTCTCAAGCCCGTCTTAAGACCACTCTTGACATCCATGAGCTCGATCTCTTATTTCCTGTATTTTGTTTGGTAAAGCAAAGTGGATGCCTCTTAACTAACCTCAGAAGGGTTCCTTCAGGGTCTTACACACTAATAATATAATTTCTTCTTCCAGTTGTAAATGATCTGAATAGATATTTTTGCTGTTTGCAGGCATGACAGTATCTCCCAGATATGATGTTCTGGGTTTCCATTTGTATTATGTGAGTGTGCTCAATATAAGTGGTTATGACAATATCAGAACATATGGCCTCTAAGGTATTAGAAATTGGCTGGGGATGACTACATTCCTTTGCAAATTTTGTGAATGTCAAGAAATTAGAACAATAAAAACAAAGTCATAATTATAGAAACCATGAGCTGTTACATAAGTGAAAGATAGGTTGAGAAACTGAAGATCTCTGCTATAAAGTTAAACAGTTCTGATGGTTATTCCCAGGCTCTTGGGAAAATAAACTATAAAAGGCGGAGTCAACCCAGTCACATTGCTCTATAGCTTGTTTTGGCACTTCCATGAAAGAAACAATGCAGAATCGCATTCAGAGGTTTTTACTTACATTTGCCTTATGAGTTACCATTATTACACACGGCTCAAGCAGGTATAAAGTTTTCTTCATGAGATTCTATCTTCTAAGGTGTATGTTACCAGGCATGTACTAACATCTGCTTGGGAGAAAACAGGGGCTATTTGCATACCTTTCACCATCTTTTACTGTTTATAGGAAAATATGATTATATGAATATCTGTATCCTTCATCTCTTCTGATTTAGACACAATTCCAACTGTTGGCCTTTATTCTCTACAGTCTTACAAATGGGAGAACTCCTAAGTCAGCATTCCCCATCATTATCTCTTACAAAGTCAAAGGCAAAATTAAAGCGCAGTATATTGGAGATAGTGTAAGTAAACAAAAAAATACATGAAATTCCTATTTGGACTATTTTATGGCCAAATCTGGCCTGAATTCTTACATAAACACAGGGCTGACTATTTTGCTCCATTTCTATTTTGAATTTGCTGCACATATAAGAGTTTGAAATATTTTATACCTTCTTATTTCATTATAACTTGAAGCATTAGACGTAAGTAAATTGCTTTACATAATTATTTTAAAATATGCATTGTCTCTAAAAGTATATAAAATAAAGATATAGACATATGATAACAATTCAACTTGTCATGAAATGCAAGATTTGCACCAGCATTAAGAGCACTATGCATTAACATTTTGTGAGTTGTCACAGGAAGGCCAGGCTGGATGGGGCTTTGAGCAACCTGCTCTAGTGGGAGGTGTCCCTGCCCATGGCAGGGGGGTTGGAACTCAATGATCTTTAAGGTCCCTTCCAACTCAAACAATTCTATGATTCTATGATTCTAAGATCATAATGAAGTTGAAATTCCAGCCATCAAAACCCACAAATTTTATCTGTGTGGTTCAGTTATTCACTGAATATAAGGGCATAAGAATGAGGTCAATCAAACTATCTTTTCTTAATCAAACTATATATTTCCTGAAATCACATTTACAAAAATTACTCATGAACTGTCATTATAAAAAGCGTAGTTAGAGCATAACATTTGTGGTAAATATTAAAGCTAGATAAATTTTATAAGGGGAATTCGCAAATATTTTGCACAGTTCTGGTCAGAGGTCAGTTCATTAGACAGGCTCCTTCTCCTTCACCAAAATTTTGGAACCTTGGAATTTAGTTGAAGAGAGACCTCTAATTTCAATTGCAAGTAAATTAGAATAAAATTCTGTGCATTTCTTTCAAATATCTTTGGTAAAGTATAGCAAAGCATTAAAAGCCCAGTCAAGATCTGAGACTAATTTTTGCTGCACATAGCAGAAAGAGTAAGACAAAAGTTTTTTACTAGCATAAATCAAGCTGGGGAAAGAGAAAGGGAATACAGAGACAATGAAAAAGCAAAGTCCACTGGTTATACAGCAGGCCAGCAATAAGGGAATCAAGCAAAGATCCCAATCATGAATATCAGTACAATGCACTGTGCATTAGGTGATAATGCTTGTCCAAAATGTTAATGGGATTAACTTTAATATAGTATAAATTAATCTTAATCACAGACCAGAATTTTGTGTGCAGGATTTTCAAACACAAAGAAAAAGACTGTGAATCATCTTGCACAAAAGACGGCTGTATAATAAAATATTTTGGAAGACCGAGTATGGAAGGTTTACCTCAAAGAAGAAAAACATCTTAGTATGTAGTAAAGACTTAGTAGTAAGTCTTTGTTTATATTGTCTCCCCCTTGTAACTCAAATAATGACATGACTGTCTTTCATGGATTCTGGAAGATACAGAAACTTCCCTGCCCCTGATGCAGCCTTTCAATAACCAACTACAACACTGACAACTGTAGGAGACACAAGTGACTCTCCTTCGGGCAGACTCAGAGACACAAGGTTTTGTCCCCAGAGTTTTTCTACATGTTCAGAGTACTTGTCACTACAAAAACTACAGAAAGTGTTGGCAGAAAACTTTTGGATGCCTCTTAAGTAACTTCAGACGTACATATGATGCTTTTGATTTCAGCTTTCAAAGGAGTGCAATGAATGGTGACAATGTTAAAAATAAAACAGGAAGGAACATGGTCTATCTCCTCACTGAGATAAAAATAAAGGCACACAAAGTGACTCAAGTAATAAACAAAAGCACAAGTAGAGATCACAATCAACAGCCAAGTTGCAGACACAGTTGCTTGAAATTACCTATAATGAAACAAAGATAATATTCAAAGAAACAACTGAACTTGAAGTAGTCTCCAAGCCACTCCCTTACATAAGTCAGGAAAAATGCAGCATCTGGATATGAACAAATTCAACTGCTGAAAAGCCAGATTTTGCCCAAAGCAACTTAAGGATGTAAAATGTGGAAAATTAATGCCGTGACATGTTGTATAACCTTAGGCAAATCATGCTTCCCTTTTGTATCTCTGCTTTCTTTCTCCTTTCAGATGTAGTGCTGGTGAAGTTTTTTTGTAGCTACCAGGCAGAAAATATGACAATATATGATGGGAATTTTAATGGAGACATGTAGATTAAGTTGTCACGGCTCAGCAGACACAAAGTAAATAGCTATTTGAGTTATATGACTGTAGAGACGGAAATAAACTTAAGCAAATAATTGCAGCAAGAATGGTATATGGGGCAACCACTGGGACAGTTGCTGTAGAAAAACAGCACCCAAAGGTACCTAGTAACTGCTTGCAGCTAGCTGTGGTGATATCACCAATAATCGGATACACATAAATAGACCCTATATTTTTTACTAGATCCAACTGTTTAACAGCAATGTATTAGCCATGAAGTTTAAAAAAAAAAACCAAAACAACCCTGAAGTTAGCATATGGTGTGATGGACCTAAACTAGGTTTTATGACAGGGAACTGTGGCACAGCCTCCCACATCCAGATAGCAGCTACACCCAGTCTTCTGTAAAGACATAATTCTAGAAAATAATACAGTTGATATACCTTACATGTTGTTAAATGTAAGAAATTAAGTTTTGTATTTGCCTTTCCAATATTAGCAATGGGACACTAAATGACCCATCAAGTGTAACCGAATACAAATGCTATTAAATCTTATCAAAACACCTATCTCCTAGTAAATTATTAACATTTTTCATTTTGACAATTGTAATATCCTTTATTAACATATTAAATATATAGCAGTAAACATAAAGGGCCAGAATTTTGAATCTGCTCATCCTAACCCTTCACATCAGAGCACAAATTGGGAAGGTCTCATAAAAAGGCCTGTGCATGACCCCTCTAAAAAAGAGACTGGGAATCCATCCTGTGTCTAAGTTGTTGGAAGCAGGAGCCACACTGCATGAAGTTTCTAGGTAGTTCCAGGGTTCTCCTGCCTACTCACTGAGAAATCTGTTGTGGAAAAAAGGCTGTCACTTACCACAAGGTCCCAGGTGCTGTCTCATATCAGCCACAAATGTTTACGGTAATTTCAACAGATGGAAAGTCTCTCATTCAGCAGGGTTCCAGAGAGGGGAACAAATGCTGTGGAGCCAGCATTATCCTTCTCCCAGGAAGAAAAAGGAGGGATCTAGCAGTAATTCCCTTTAATTCATTCTGGCAGAACAGGCCTATAACCAGTGATTGTGCAACATCTTGGGTACTCACAGTAAAGCTGGAAGCCAAAAATATTAACAAAAGTCAGTCTTAATCTTCTGTGTTTCGGTTTAGGAAATATAGTATTCCTTATACAGCTCATACAGGAAAAGTGAGGAACAATTAGGCAATGTTTGCTCAATGTAGCTGGTTACCAGAGCAATGAACCCACTTTCCAAATTCTAAAAAATAGGAAAAATTGGGACTATCTAAAAATTCTCTGATTTTTGCATGTCATAGAGAAATTATTTTACAATCAAAGCCCATAAAATCAATGAAAAGTTTTATACCAATCTAAGTTGACTCTAGTTATAGGTAAAGGAAGAGAACTGACAGGTTCTCCCTGGGGAAAGCACATTTTAGATTACCAGTGTATTTGAGCTCCCTGCATATTTGTATTGGAAGCTTTCTGCAGAGGAGCCCACTACAGTACTAAGCCTGCTATGGGTAACCAACCCTTGAACATCCTAGAAATGTGTTATTTTTTTACTTAAGCCTTTCCTTTAATACATAAAATGTTAATAAAATTGTAATTTACTTTCTATTTCAGGCAATTCTGCTCTATTCTCCCCCGCCCAATACTATATATACATGTCAACTTTGTAAAAACTGGCAGCTTTAATTTTATGCAATTATACATTTCATGCCCAGATCAGTTTACACATTCGTATAGGTATTTACATATGAAATTTGCATAACTGGACGGGAGTGCTATTTAATTTGAACATCCAAATTCTTTTTTCCACAAATAAAGGAAAACTGATGCTTTGATTTGTGTGTCTACAAAATCAAGTCTGGCTAAAAATTTGTCGATGATAGTTACTAAATTTGTGAAGATCCAGTCACCTTGTAAACGGATTTCCTATACTGGTAAAGAAACAATTCAAGAAATTTTACTAGTACTGATCCATGCCCTATAACAATTTCATCTCAAGCTAGCGTCCGTATGCCAGATTCGGACCTCCAGCAGCTGAAACTATACAAACGTGAAACTTTATACACATAATTACTTTAAACACCTGCTCTTCAGTAACTGTATTACTGTATAAAACAAATGTCAATCAACTCTGGCATATAACCTCTAATAATCGTTATTCAGGCAGGCACTCAGAGATGAAAAAATTGGAACCTTTGCCCTCCACAAATTGTTGCCCTCCACAGTCTTTAAGGGAATGTGGGCAGAATAAGTTTAATAATTATGTCGTGTAATTCTGACATATTTTGGACAAAAGCTTTTAAAAGTTAAAAAAAAAAGAGTTTAGCACACAGCTACATTTTTCAAAATCAAGAAAAAAATGTAGGTTGAAAACTATTCAGCACCTAGAAACATCAATTTTCAAGTCAAAACACAAAAAGAACTATGGGCAGATTCAGTGCATGTTGGCAATCAAATTGACTATGATTCCTCAATATATTTCCTGAACAGAAAGTACTCCAGGAGGAAAGAAAACTATACCCAGTTGGAAGTCAGAAAGCATTGTGCAAGGCATGGATGTTAGAAAATCATAATGAAATTTCATACACATTTGAACAATAAATACTTTTGGTGGAACCTCTTACTCAGGAAGTGTTATATATATTCATCTATGCAAATACTAAAAGGAAGGAGCTACAGAAAGGATCATAAAATATATCTCACTTCTGAAGCAGTTCTGAAGCAATTTTGCAATTGGAAATACACAGCAATCTGTCTTCACAAGAGCCTGAGAGAACCATTCTAAGTGAACACAGATCCCACTAGAAATTAAAATGCAGTAAGAGCAGAGATTAAATTCCTGCATATAATGACACTTTGTATAAGATAAAATTTGATTATACTTTAAAAGACATAACCTAAGCATGATATACAGCATCCAAAAGCAGAAACTATGCAGCAGTGTAGTTTTTGAAGCCTTAGTCTCTGCAAGCGATAATGCACAAACAGCAAGGGTGTTTGAGAATAAATTCTGCAAAAAATAAAGACAGCAAAACTAAAAAAACCCTCTAAAATCATTCAAGCTGGCTAGAAGATCTCAATTAAAGGTTGATTTAAATTTCATTGCAAGATATAGCTTTTCTTAGTAGACCACTATGTTTAGTTTTTTCACGAAGTATTGAATAACAGATTGTTACACACTTCTCTTTGGTTTCCATTCTGCATGGGACTCCAACTGAGTTCATAATAGGTAACAACCTCCAATCCACAAAGACTTAGTTGTGATTTTTTATCTTAATTAAAATGCATAACACCAAGACTTTGCTTGCAGACAGGCAAGTCACTGGAAAAACAAAAAGTGAAACCTATTTGGAAGAACATGTAAGAGTTAAGGCATCTTGCCTGAGCACTGATGGACCATTGTA
>JAOXNO010000020.1:14560089-14571743 GCA_028565335.1 Limnodromus scolopaceus
GTCATACCATCTGCTGACCAGTTATCCTGTTGTAAATATGCATATTCTGTCTAATTGTGTAAATATGTATATTCCTTCTTTCTAAAAACCCACAGGCAGAAACTCTTAAGTACTGTAACAGGAAAATCTAGGTATGTAATGAAACTAAAATCTCAGACTGAAATAGCCCGTAACATGAGGACATTGGACTGTTCTGCAAGAAATCAATTCATGCAGTTGCACTAATTAAAGGGAGAAAGTGTTCTGACGTCAGAGGACTTTTTAGCATAGGCTCTGCTCTTTGGCTTTTAAAATAATTCCTTGGAATTTATTTTTGAACAAGCAGACCTAAAGCTATTAATGGCTTAAATGTTATCTAAAGAGAGCATGCTTAATGTATTTTACCTTTGATCTGACTGAGGACTACAGTCTCTCTGCATTAGTATGCCCTAGTATAATCCAAGATTACACACAGATTATGTACAGCATGCTTTCAATGTCAAGAAAATTAAAAAAAATAGAAGCAACTCTGGATTTGTAAATTCTCAAATTCAGTATAATCTAAAATCATAAGTACAATATTAAAAAAGTTAACAGACACAAACCCAGTCATAGTATAGTAGCTATTCAGGAAAGTTGCTGCATCATTAGTTCATGCCAATTGGCAGATCCATGATGACATCAGGTGAACAACCATTTTTAATAGGTTGCCCTAAATAGATTTTTCATCCTTTTTCCTGCATCCTTTCTCTCTCTTTCTCTTTCTCTTTCTCTTGCAATTATCCTACTTACTTTCTTGATACCTTTCCTACATCCTAAAATATTTTGATTTCTCCTCTAACACCTTTGTTAAAGAGCAACATAGTGCTTTGCTTTTTGCCCTGAAACTCTGGAGAACTCCTTGTAATGTCTTTATTTCAGCCACAGTGTGACTGATTCCTCACTTATTTCTCAAGACAGAGAAAGAGTAGGTGAAGGGAGAGGACAGGGCTTAGGGCTTGGGTTTGTTTGCAGTTTTACAGGCTTACGCCTGCCCCCTTCTTTCTTCTCTTCCCTTCCTCCCTCCTTGCTTCCCTCCCTCCCCATCAATACTTAAAAAATCATTCCCATTCATGTTGTGTGCACGCACACGCTGGGAGAAATTACAAGCGCTCTGCTCCAGGTTGCCTTGACAACTTCAAGGCATCCCTGTGAGTGGGGACCGGTGGCACAGCAAAGTTTCCCAGGCCCCCTGGGGAAGGGGAGGGAAGAGGAAGAGAGGAGGCAGAGGTGCCGGAGCCAGCAGCCGTGTGGAGCAGAGAGCAGCGAGCAGGATGAAAGGGGCACATACATCTCCCGCGGGACAACGGGAGTTTTGCTGGCTGGCTGTGAAAGGACACACTGAGGATACAATGGTCTGTGACACATGAAAGCTTTGGAGCGAACTTTATTGCTTCTCCATTAAGGACCCTTCCATAGTCCCATTCAGCTCTAGGAAATCTTGTCAACATTTTAAAATGTAAAGAAAACAAACCCCTTCATTTTCTTATGTTTTAAAAACAGATTTTAAATAATTTTTAAGATAATTCTCTTTGTTGGTATGCTGGAAGCTTTTGAAGTTTCGGCCCTGGATGGTACTGAGTGTCCGTCTTGTGAGTTCCCTGAGTTCCTATTAACCACAGTGGGAGGGAAGGCTGCCCAGCAGCTCCCCAGTAAGGGCTCTCCGAGGTGAGAACTTGCTTCCTCCTCATATAGCTTTTGTTCATACTTAGGCCTGTCATCCCTCTGCTTTGAATGCTTGTTGCTATACATGCCACGAGCGGTTAGAGCTCAAGAGGAGAGGAATTGCTGTGCCCTACTTTCAAGATGAGAAGTCATTTATATGATAAGCAAGAGCAGGAATGAGGCTGAGCAACCTAAAATGTAGTCACAGCCAGAGTGCATAAAAGGAAACCAAGCTGGAAAGCAGTTTATAAAGAAAAGAGCATGACTCTTGCCCTCTGACATATCACTTGCACTTGGTTCACCACTCAATCCCAGAATCAATCCAAAAAAGAATAGGATCACAAGCTCTAATCCTTCAACACAGCAATCTTTAGTGGTAAGATACGCCCTATGCTGACTCCTAGTGATTTCTGGAGCATAGAAGACTCAAACTAGTACCAAATGTGGAGTACAAAGAAAGATCGGGTTTGGTTAAAGCAATAAGCAAATAAGCCTGTGAACCCCCCATTGACTGCTCAGCATCTGCTCCTGAATTCATTACCTGGCAAGGGCAGGATACTGGCAACTGACTCATTCAACATCTGTGCATTTCCAAATCAACTATATAGGTTACCCTTTTCATGATCAGGATGTAAACCAAGTTTAAAGCCGATCTTAGCTAAAATGAAGAAATACACAGCCCATTGCTGCTACTTTAGAAATAGCAAGTAAGAACACAAAACAGCAATTAAAGTACATAAAGTTGACTGGAGTAGTGTGCATGCATTCATTTTTTGCTTTTTAAATTAAACTTTTAAGTTCTATATTGATATTTTAAAAATAAAATTTGTAACAAATGCTGTCTAATATAAACATTGTGCAACTCAGTAGCAGATCTGAAATTCTCCAAAAATTAACTTTATTTTTATGTATTGGTTAATTATATTTTCATTATTTTGCATTTACATTGTTTTGAGTACTGTAAAAAAACATCAGTCTCCCATCCACTGACAAGAGGGCTATAGGACTTAATTCCTGTTTGCAAAGATAAGAAAACTATTTATTACTTGTTAGTGTTTACCATTTTTCTCACAGAATTCCAAAACATAAATGTAAACTTACCACAAACATTATCATCCAGTTTTACTGATGGAAAAGCTGAGCAGAGAAATGAAGGATCAAGTGCTTCAAATATTGGATTCCCATTTTCCATTTCTTACTGTGCCAGTAACACTTTGCTTTTCTACCACAATGGCACATGTACATCAAGCAATTCAGGGTGATCTCCCTTCACAAGTCATTTTGTGGGTACAAATCTTACTGGGTCTAATAGCTTCTGCTGAAAGGACAGGCAAATGCCAGCTGAAATGAAAGGGTAAGTATGAAGCATGTGATTGGTTTTATACTGTGGAGATTTGATCAGTGCCTGGAACACAGCCTTGATCTCAGTTACATCAGTGACTACAGTACTTTCACCGTAGCTCCAGTAGCATGTATTTCCTCTTTTAGAAGATAGCCAGAAGTATGATCCCTCTACAGGGATTTGAGAACAGATTTACTTTTGTCAGGTCATGATATGTTTCCATGTTATTTATATTCATGCAGTCCTGTTGCCTCATTTTAAATGCTTTCTCCTCTGAGATAGGTACCCAGAGCAGAAGGTGGTCACCTTTTGTTATATGTTCAAACATGGCATCTAGATAAATGCGTGGGTAGTCTGCAGGAGTCTGGGTTAGACAGTGCCACATAGGGGTCCATAGGAAGGGGTGATAAAGCAAAGAGATCTTTTTCTGGCCTCTTTTTTCAGTCTGCATTTTCAAAGCTTGATTCCAACAAGAAGCATCAGCACTGGTTTGAGACAGTTGGTGTTGCCCTCCAGATGAAGTATGGGGAAGTTACGGACTACATGAAATTTTAAGGAGAAGGAGCAAAGGGCCATTTTAAGGAGAATAGTAACTGCACCTGCTTGGAAAGTGAAAGAGTATTTCCATTTCTGACAGTTCTCATGAGACACGGCTTCTCAAAGATGTAGAGCTCATTCCCTGGCAGAACTGCACCTTCATTTAAAAAACACAGTGCAGCCCTGTCGGTGCAATCTGATGAACAAACACTTTAGCAGATGCCATAGTGAGCACCCTAGTATTCACATTAGATCAGATGCATTAAGACGAGCCAAGAATTAGGATTAATGTCGCAAGTTTTGCAAAGTTTATAAAAGACTCTAAACGCTTATTCATACAATAATAAGGATTTTCTGAAACACACTAACAGCATTTAATCTGTTTTAAACTCCCATGGCTTGGGACGGAGGTAAACTGAGGTCATTCCATTAGGGGTAGAAGAAAACTCTTCATACGCATTAATTGTAGCAAACATTATCAGCATTACTTGTGAGTACTCTGTTTTCTTTCTTACTATTACAAATTAGGTGCAGCACATTCCTAAGGCACATTTTTCAGATTACAGTAACTATGCTAATCAAAAGCCAGGAATCAGTTCACTGGAATACAGGGAGTGCCACACTGCATCAGAGCAATAATCTTTGCTTTTAACCAAGTGTTAACAAGGCACTTGGTTGTAGCTTGTAACCCTTGTAATAGAGTAACTTGTGTAACTCTGGTAGTAGAAAATGATGTAACAACAAGCACTAGGGTTGGGATGGGAAGGCAGTGGCAGTACAAGCTGCAAAAGAGGGCCAACTTACCTTGGGTAGCTTTAAATGTACTGGTCATGAAAACTCTTCCCACCAAAACATTTTCATCATGCTGAGTTTACACTCCTTACTTGCAACTGTGTAAGTTGAATGTCCTTGTGCTTAAATTTACTAGGAATTGCTGCCCTGGATAGTAAAGCATCAGGGAAGATGGGAGTCCGAGCAGTAGTCTACTACATGAGTACTACGATCATTGCTGTACTGATTGGTATAATCATTGTGGTCATCATCCACCCTGGGAAAGGTACTAAAGAAAACATGCACAGAGAAGGCAAAATTGTGCAAGTGACAGCAGCAGATGCCTTTCTTGATTTAATCAGGTATGGCTATGATATTACACATTTTCTGTACCAATAGCAACAACAGTAATAATTTAGATTCACACAAGAACAAAAGTAGAGAATTTTTGACAGTTACTGCATAAACTAGTTCTTTCAACTATGTGATACCAATATCTCTAACCCCTACAATGCAACAAAAGCCTACATGGATTTATTTCCAAATCAAGCTGTTGCAAGGGAAGAAACTGCTTTTAATATTCAAAGAAAGATTCTTTTTTTCATGCACAAAATAAAGACTTCTGTTCTGCTAACTGCATGGGTCTTTTCTCCGCCTTCCATAGCACAATCCTTACTACCAAATTCTTCTGCTTTCCTTTACTTCCAGCTTCTGACAGTTTTCTCACTTCACTTGAATCCTTGATTTAGCCAGTAATCTTAATTTTGAATTGTAGCCATCAATCTGGGTGCATCTACTCAACTTGTTAAACTGTATGGATGGGAAACAAATTCCAGGAACAGGCAAGTAAAATGCTTGAAATAGAGGGGCACAGATATAAAATCTTGTTTTCTCCTTGCTCAGAGACTCTGCAATGTCTCTTTTATAGAGCTAATATGTCACAGATGTATTCCAGGGAGTAGGGAAGCTGAGGTTTTGAACTCGGGAGCTTTTCCACAGGTAAAGCCACCAAAATTTTGTGTTCCACTAACCCATTTGGAGAAGCCAGAGACATGGAGAAAGGCCTCCAAGAGTCATGCTGCCAGGAAGGGGGACTTCAGAAAGACCCATGAAGAGGTTTGCACTCAGATTCCTCAAAATTTATTCAGTTAGGCTGCTTCTAATTCCCTCAGAAATGCCACCATTCTGGAAAGCAAACAAACAAACCCCCGTATGTAACAAGTATACACACACATATGTAATTATATGTGTATGTGTTATTATTAAAGAATACTCAAGCCTTAAAAATACTGCTTCTTGATCACTACAAGACTCGAGTGATAAATGTCATGATGTACTAGGGTACATGACTGCAAAAGCTGTTTAAGAAGTAAAAATGCATTAAATATTAATGCATTTATGCATAACTTATTTATTAATCTGGGTTCAGAAAGCATGAATAAATAAAAAATTAAAAGTCAGCACTGACCCACAGAGCTTTGTTCATTTGGTAATTTAGCTAATATTCTGCTCTATAACCAGATCTACTATACACTAGTATACAGAGATTGCAATTTCCAGGATCTATCCAACCCTTCTACATTTTGTCCTGATAAAGCTAAGCAGGCCAATGCTATATGCAAAGCTCTACTGTATATATGACTACATATTTGTATTAGGATTCCTTTGAAAATTAGCTGGTCAATTCTTTTATTAACTGTGCCCCTACTTAAGAGATTACTAGAGTCTTATTACTTCTCATGCATTTTTCTTTCTTTTTCACAGAAATATGTTCCCTCCAAATCTGGTGGAAGCTTGCTTTAAACAGGTAAAAATGGTTCATTATTTCCAACTAAAACATAACAAAGTAAGAAATTGAAATGTTATAACATTTTCTTTAGGAATATCATGTACTTGTACTTACAGCAGAAACGAATCTTATGTATGCTGCCAGCTGTCAAAAAAACCCAAACCAAGCCAACCAAATCTGTGCTTTGTTTTCAAACATATTGTCTCAGTGTTTGCTATGAGCAGTGAGTAAAACACACCTGGCACATCGAATCAAAATATAATTTTTTCAAAATGTCAAATTCTTAAGTCTACAACAAGTTTCATTAAAATCACTACAGAATTTACTTTTAAAAAATAATCTTATGTTAAATTACAAAATACTGAGATATGCAACATCTGTACAAAGACTGGAAGATGTTCAAGAATTTCATGTGAGAAATGTGCATAGATTCAAAACATGGGCAACAATTTTGTGGACACCAATAATAAAATTGAACTAGAGGACTTCCTGTCACCTATGACAGGAGTGGAAAGAATGCTCTTCCTATGTTACTTCCCAAAGTCCTCTGTCATTAACCTGGTCTTAACCTTAACTGTTCTATGTAGAAAATAATAGTAACTTTCTAAATTCCTTTTTTAAAAAGAGGACAATATAGATTCAGTGAAGTCTTCAGTGTCTATTTCCATAATCTAATTGCCCATAATCTAATATTGACCCCACGGAAAATCTTGAACTGATATTATTTACCAGCTACTGCTGTAGGAGTAAAAAAAAAGCTGAAATGGAGTGGTCAAGAAGCAAGAGGATAAAGTAGAAATGTTCCAAAGTCCAGCTGAGTTAAATCTTGCAGAAGAATTGAAAAGAAACGGGAACATTTTCTTTAGTTATATAAACAGAGACAAATAAAAAGCAGTGACTTTTTAGATTACAGATTTGGTCAAGATTAAAGATAAACTAGACCCAGGTCCAAAACCAACAAATGCTGTGCCTCTGTTTTCAGTAAGGATGGTGGTGACTCAGGACAGTGATGCAGAAGAGCACTATGGAAAAACAAAAGTCTATATTTAAACAAGAAACAAAATTGAAAGAATTTAATGTAATAAAGTCTGGGAATTATATCATCTTTATATCAAAATAATGAAAGAATTAGGGCATAAAATTACAGATCTAGCAGCCAGTATTTTTAATAAATGTCTTGAGTTGGGAATTTATTATCTATAACTGGTGAAAGCAATTATAGTGGGGTTTTTTGTGCCACAAAAGTACAATGAATGTAATCTCTTTGGACTTCCATAAAACAGAGTTTTTAATATGAGGGAATTGAAACAGTTGAGCAGGGGATAGGATTATTGTAAAAATTATAAAATTTGTGGAGATAACAATGGAATTGCTGAAGGACCAGGTGTATCTCAATTGATATTTTTATTAATTAAATTGCCAAGAGAGGCACACAATGAAATTTATAGATGACAAGAAAGTCCAAGCACTTTGTATTGATATATATATATAACAATACCAAAAGAAAGTAACATGTCCCTGGCACACTGCAACAAAGTGAATAGGCTCTTGCAGACAGAATCACAGAATCACAGAATGATATGGGGTTGGAAGGGACCTCTGGAGCTCATCTAGTCCAACCGCCCCTGCCAAAGCAGGTCCACCTAGAGCAGGTTGCACAGGAACTTGTCTAGGTGGGTTTTGAATATCTCCAGAGAAGGAGACTCCACCACCTCCCTGGGCAGCCTATTCCAGTGCTCTGCCACCCTCACAGGAAAGAAGTTAGGTGTTTAGGTGTTTAGAAGTTAGTTCCACCTCATGTTTACATGGAACTTGTTATATTCAAGTTTGTGCCCATTTCCCCTTGTCCTGTCACTGGGTACCACTGAAAAAAGACTGGCCCCATGCTCTTGACACCCACCCTTTAAGTAGTTATAAGCATTGATCAGATCTCCCCTCAGTCTTCTCTTCTCCAGGCTAAAAAGACCCAAGTCCCTCAGCCTCTCCTTGTAAGGGAGATGCTCCATGCCCCTAATCATCTTCATAGCCCTCTGCTGTACCCTCACCTGCAGTTGCCTGTGCTTCTTTAACTGGGGAGCCCAGAACTGGACACAGTACTCCAGACACAGGCATATTTGGTTATCTCCTTGTAGGTCTTCATCACGGAATCACAAAATTGTCAGAGTTGGTCACATATGAAATAAAGATTTAGAAATTAATAGTAATTTCTGCTTTGAGATGGGAAGTCACCACCAGAAAGAAAAGGAAAAAAAAATAAAAAAACCCTCTAATTCAGCTGTACAATATATTAGGTGACATAACTCCAAGAGAGGAAATAAAGTCAGAGGAATGTGACTGTCTGGAATACTGAGTATGTTCTGATCATTACATTCATAGGAAGATTCATGCAAAAGGAGCACACTGTCAAGAGGAGTTACTGGGATTATCAAAAAAAACATAGAAAATAAGGCAAAAAGAAGCTTGATTTAAAAACTATTCAGGTACAAAAACCAAAGTGGGAACAAGACTGTGTAAGATAAAGAAAAATGTTTATACAAGAACAAATGTAAATCACTACGACTGAATCTAGTGAGAATTAGTAAGGTTTTTAACTTTCATTACCCAAAAGGTGAGTTCCCGGAAAGATCTTCAATTTGGAGTTGTGGGAACAAACTCATCAGGTTTAAGATACAGCTTGAAAAATTATTTTGATAAAGTGTCCAACAGCAACAGGACATGACTCAGGAACTAGCAGTTCTAAATCCATGTTCTAAATTAAAGATGTCCTGTAGATTCTGTTTACATTAAGTGTATTGTATTTTTCATGTGCTTTACAGCTTAAAGAGATTTCCAAAAAATTGTTCAAAAAACAGGAAATATTTCATTAAGTTTTTTTCTGACTTTCAGCAACACCTAAGCTTACTGAAGCACCAGCATTTTAAATGTTGTACTGATACTATTACCTTTTGAATCAGGTACCAAAACCTAGATTTTTAAGTGTAAGTTACTTCATTGCAGATTTATTAAACTAAAAATATTTTACAGGAGAAACAGTTCAGATATAAAATTCATAGGTATCCATATGACCAACCCTATAACTTTCTTTTCAAAAGCTTACATCATGTTTTTAATGTGTTTCTCAGAAGATTTATGAAGAAGGATGATCCATCTGGCATTAATCTGGTTCTGTAACACCGTGTTTGCTCTCTCAAACACAAAACAGACTACTACTCATAGTCACCTGCAGTCAAAGGCATAATACTGATCCGCCACTTTGCACACCTGGAAATCATCACTGGCACATACACTCCACATTCAAATCACATATTTTGATATGTTAGGTGCTCAGATTCTGTCTTACAGCATCCTTAGGCAGGTTTCTTTCCTGCATTGGAACACACAGGAAGGTTTTTCTTTCTTCCTCACCATGGCCAGCAGAGAAGTCCTCCAATGATTGTGTTAGTACTCACAGCAAGTTTTGAACCTGTTAATTTCCCCATCAATAGTAAACACTTCCCAAAACAGCTCCACTAACAAACAGGACCAACTATAATTTCCTAAGTTTTTAGCCTCAAAATATCAACTATTACTCAAATTTCATAACACCGATATGTGGAAAACTGTACTTTACTTTGCATAATTAATTTTAGTGAAGTTAGCTTTCTGGATATGGAATTGCTCTCCTGCAAAATGAAACGGAGCTGTGTGGAGAAGTTAACCAAGGTGGGAAGGGCTTCTAGAAGGAGTGGGAAAGCTTTTATAGGTTTACTGCTAGAAGAGTCATGAACGAAGATTGGGATCTTAAGAATTAATTAGGAAGGATCTTTCTAAATTTTCTGCTGTTTCTTATTCAGTCTTCTGGTTCTCTGTATTCCCTTTCCTGTTCTTTTTTCCCAGCAAGACTGTAAGGCAAAAAGAGCTGCCTCCTCTTGCTTCTTCTTCTCTTCCTCCTCCTTCTTTTCACATTGTCTTCTTCGGAAACAGGAAGAGTAGCGGAAGAAAATGCCCCTTTCTCCTCCAAAAAGGACCCCCCATTGTGGATCCCAGAAGCCAAGAGGAGTCCCTGTAGGAGAGAAAGAGAGCCCACAGAAAAGCTAAGGAAATCGTTTCATTCAAACCTTTCAGCTGAGAATCAGTAGAATAATTTCAAGCTTCACTGGTGGCATTCAGCCCCATGCCCCAGGAAAGACTAAGGGGACAAAAACCCACCCTTGCCTAGCAAGTTAAGAAGAATCTGGAAAATGTTGGACTTCAGTCTCATTCTGTTCTTCACTTTTACTCTGTGAAGTAATCACTTACTCTCTCCCTGTGGAAGATCAAATTCCTGTTGGTACCCTGTCTCTATCAGGACCTACTCCAATTAAATCAGTGGCAGGCAGGGATCTCTGGACACATCCAAACAGCATGCTTTCTGATGCTGGTTATTTCCGTATGATATATGTCACTGCCTTCACTATGTACTGATCATTTGTAGGCTTTTTTACTAATTTTATCAGTAACAGGAGTGTGAAAAGACTGACCGAAAATAAATATTCCACACTTACGGAAAATTAGATTACTTTGTTCAAAATTTTCTCTGTATCACTATACTCACCTTCAGTCTAGGGATATCTAAAGAAAACTTTGGATTTATATTTCAGCTCTGGCCATTATCTCTTCACTAGTCTTTCTCTGCCAAACTCAAAAATGCTACCTAGCCTGGGGCTAAGCAGTCATCAGGAGTCTGCTTCCTAATCAGATACTGCTTTTTAACTTCTTGTGCTCTGGGGATATATCAAAAGACAAAAGAAACACAAAAGAACTTAGGACATCAAGAGAAACAGAATCAGTTTAACAATTTGAGGAAGGTCATTCTGTTGTGACTAGGTGGAATTTTATGCCAGCTGAAGCCTGAAGAACTGGAAAGGTGCATCTAAAAACTACATTTCTTCTGTGCTGTTTTTAATTAGGTATTCTTTCATGAACTCATCCTTACTAAGAGGATTGGAAGTGTTAATCACACATCCAGACATGAATACTAACTAATATATGCTCTCTATTCCTCATTATAATTTTGGCTAGTTAAGATATATTTTAACCTGTTTCATCAGCTCTTCTGCAGACAATTTAGAATGCTTTCATGAATGTCCATATGGAATGAAAAGAAGACATTAATTAGAAATATGGTGTATCACTTCCTAATTTTAATTTTTTTTCATTTTTTAGGCTTGCATTTAAACAAACTTTTTGCTTTTAAAAACTTCATTCACTAAAAATGACATCATAATACAGACTTAGCACAGAAGGTGCTAATGATACTATCTCAGAGTTCTGACAGTAAATTATGAGTTGTCAGAGCAGTTACCCATGCAACTACTTTGTCTGCAAGTTAGCCACTGGAATGTGCTACTGCCATGTTATAAAGTTGCTTCTTAAAAAGTTATGCAGCATATTCAAGTAAAGTGACTGTGGATATCTTGTACGACTAATGAAAATAAAATACTAATAAAAGTGTAAATAACTAATTCATTATATTATGCTATAAAGTAATTATATTGTCTATTTCATAATGAG
>JAOXNO010000020.1:14580077-14606284 GCA_028565335.1 Limnodromus scolopaceus
GGTGATTGGAAGCATGAGGGAGCAAGGTCAGGCATTAAAAGACTTCTTTGATAGCCTTAATGAGGCTATCATGAGATTGGTAGCTCTAATCATGTGGTAAGTGCCTCTTCAATAAATTGTTACTAACAAAAGTTACTAACAGTATTTTTTCATCACAGTCAGGCACTGGATAGCAAGAGTCTGTTTGGCAGGATGTCAGACAATAAGATATTAACTAACTTGTAGCTTTTTTCATAAATGAATCCAAGAACTGTAATTCTGTATGTCAATAATTTGGTCAAACATATCTACTATTCCAGTGTGCTTAGCATGAGAAAAAACAGTCTATGGCAGAACTTGCCAAGTCATTCTATGTCTTCATAAAGATAGCGATCACAACAGTATCCTGTCAAAGTTTCCTTATATCCTAATCTGACATTACTAAAGGAAACTGTCATAACTCTCCTATAATCTTATTTCTATACAGCAAGACCTTCTTATCATTAGTTTCCAATGCAACTGGTTCCTGCTGTTGTGTAGTGCATACATATGTCCTTGCATTGTCGCTGTGCTGCTTACACATAATTTTCCTACTTACTTTTCTGTGTTCAATAGAGAAATAAAACCAATACATTTTCCCTCAAATATTAGGTATGAAGTCTTTTCAACAATGAAGATTCATTATGTCTCAGGCAGAAGCTTAATTATGAAAAGAAATTTTGTCTTTTGCCTTCTTTCCTACAGAAAAAAACCTAAACAAATAATCTCCAAAAGCCTACCCAAGAGCAAACACACATATGTTGCAGTACTAGATACAAAACTAAAAATAAGTCTATTTTTCCAGTAACTAAAATTCTATTCTGCCAGGAAAACATCTATACAAAGCAAATCTCCTTTCTCCTTCTTTACAAGCATGCCTAAGATGGTAAAGACTGGGTGCAAATTGTTACTTCTGAGAAATTTCTACATGGCTTAAAGTACACTTGAGATATGCTGGACAAATTTTGTAATTTAGTGTGAAAAGACAAGTGGACATTTATAGAAATAAGGCTGTACCAAGAGTTCAGCTGCAGCAGAATTATGTTAGATTTTTATGCTCAGCACCGGATCTTTTTTTGCCTGTAGCTGTGCTTACCCATAGGAAAAGCAGAACCACACCACCTGTGTTGCTGCCCCACAATGCTGCAAACCTCTGTCATACGAATGGCTCCATGGTAAAGTGTTTATCCACTGCCCCACTGGATAAAATGGGACATGTCCAGAAGTAGCTTGAAATCGTTGCAGTTTTCAGCCTTCTGTGTGGGTTCCTTCCCCAACAACATGGGAAACGGTACTGGTGATATTATAGAACTGGACACTTGCCATAGTCTACAACTATGTTGGTTGAGCCTTCATTCATAGAGACAGAATTGTAACAGAATTGGCTAAACTAGCCTTTAAATGACACTTGAATTCCAAAGGGAGTCTCCCTACATGTCTGAAAGGCATGCTATATGTCTTGAATCCCTTACCAGATCCTGAATCCAACACAGTCTATCAGAAACATTCAAAGCTGTGGTTTAATCCAGGTTGAACTGTTAAGAGTTAAAGGGTTAAGCTCTTGAACTGCTTCTGAATAATTGCATTCATCCTAACAGTGAAATCCTACATTCATGCGTCTACACACAAAAGGTATGAATGGGGAAGCGAATTTCTACTTTGTTCTTAACAATACTGATGTGATTTCTTATTTGCAGGTACGCTCCACTGGGGATCCTGTTCTTGATTGCTGGAAAAATTGTTGAGATGGAAGATATGGGTGTGATTGGTGGTCAGCTTGCCATGTACACTGTAACTGTTATCATCGGCTTGCTAATTCACGCTGTCATTGTCCTACCTCTTCTCTACTTCCTGATCACTCGTAAGAACCCTTGGGTATTTATTGGAGGCTTAATCCAGGCATTAGTCACAGCTTTGGGAACGTCTTCCAGGTACAAGACAATTTTTAAGGCCATATTTTTTTAAAAATATTACTGGTTTGAGAAATAAGTTTGCCTAATGTAATTGGTTGACTCTGTATTCAAGTATCCACTTGGGCACTTTATTTCAGTTCTGCTGCTCTCCAATAGAGATAATTATTATCATTATGTTGACTTGAACTCTGTTTTCTATAAAAGACCCTGAACTGAGACGAATGAGTGTGGTGATGCAGACTGTAGGGCTGGAACCCTTGTGACTTTGATTAGCCTTGGAGTTTGAGATTTTTAAGTAGTTTGTAATGGCTTGCTGATAAAGGATGCAGCTGACAAAGAATGTGCATGCAAAACGGAGCAGCAAACAGGAAAGTTCAGAGGGAATTCTGAGAGGGCTTGAGAGCCCTTATTGGCAGCCGACATCCTGTACTCAAAATCCTGATAGCCAGTGATGGGTATACAACCTGTAACAGAAATGCCACTTGCTCATTGTTGACAAAAACATAGGTAGGTCATATGAATAAAAAACCTGCATCTCTGGTGAAAGGAAACATTATTGTAGTCAAATATACATTTCTATGCCATATGACCTTTCACAAAACATGTCAATAGATTTTAAAAGTATTTCTTAAAGACAGATGTTTCAAGTCATACATCCTGTATTACCAAATATAAGTTCCTGGTATTTGAGATTATTTTGAGGATCTGTATGAGAAGCTATTGTGACCATTACTGTAGAATCTGATTAAGTTTTGTGTAACTGGAAAAGGTCTTGAGGACATAAAAAATTATGATATTATATTAATGGGTAGAGAAGGACAACTACTAATTTCACATTTGACATTTTGATATCAATCCTTGCAAATTTGTAGAATGCCTAAAAGGGAACTTGATTAATAATGATTTAAAGAGTAATGATTAAAAGAAGAAAATAAAACTAATGACAGTCAACATAGTTTAAGAGAAAAAAGTAAACGAAACTCCAACCTTCATGCATGACAGTAATAGTGTTAAGAGGCTATGTTCCTGCTTCTGTAAGACATACCACTTGGCACTGCTCCAGATTCTGAGTAAAAACCTAGATTGATGGAAGAGAGCATACTATACTGCAAGTGGATTTACAAGCTGTTTAAAATTCGACTTTAAGTTCACTGTCATCAAAGGGATTTTCAATCTTCCACAGCCCTTCTTTACTTTACATTCTATCAGTGTTTTATTTTATCAGTACTGATAAATTTTTCAAAGACATGAAAGTCTGTTAAGTAGTTAGCAATGAAGGGGTCACTAAGATAGAGTAATCTGAATTGGTGGGTCTTGGAAAAGCTCTTTACTTTGGTGTGATTAGATGTAGAGATACAACTTTAAGAACAAAGAGCCCAGGCAGCTCTTATGAAATGGCCACATTTTCCTTCCTTCTGAGGCAATGTCTCTGAAAAGGAATGTGGCATTGTGTGGGCTGAATGGGCACTTTTGTAGCATATGATGTCAAAATGTTCAGTTGGGTTGGTCTTTAAATGATATTGTCATTTATATCATATCTAGATGTAGCCGCAGAGGAACAGTGGTGTGCAGGGCCTGATTGGGACAGAGGTAACTTTCTTTGTAGCAACTCATATGGTGCTGTGTTTTACATTTGTGACCAAAACAACGCTGATCACACACTGATGTTCTAGCTATTGCTGAACAGCGTTTGAACAGCACCAAGACGTTCTCTGTTTCTCACTCTGGCCCTGCTGTGAGTAGATTGAGTGGTGTGGAATAGGTTGGGAGAGGACACAACCAGGCAGATGAACCAAACTAACCAGAGAAATACTCCATGCCCTGTTACATCATGCTCAGCAATAAAAAGGGAAAGAGGGATTTTGAGGGAGGCTAGCCGTCTTTTACTTGGGAACTAGCTGGCATTGTTCTACCGGTGGGAGGTGGTAAGTGATTGCATTTTCATCACTTGTTTTGATTTGTTTTCTTTCTCTTTTCTTCCAATATCCCTCACTTACTAAACTCTTTTTTTAATCTCAACTGCTGTGGTTTTTTTACTATTTCTTTCCTCTTTGCCTGTCCCTCTCAGAGTGGGGGCAAGAAAGTGAGTGTCTGTCTAGTGCTTAGCTGCCTACTGGTGTTAACCTACAAGTGGTAAAGTAATGTAATCATTCCTCAAAATGCCCTTGCCAGCAAATAAATAAGATAAAACGTGCTGTTTACTGAAGGGTTGAATAGCTCAATTTGTGTAACTTCAGGAAAACAATGCTAGGGATGATTCAATCATAACTTGATGTAAAAAGGAGAAGTGGGAAATTTTTAAATAAGCACAAGAATCTTTTGACAAAATATTGAAGTTAGACATCTTCAGACTAGGGACTACATAGACAGTAACAGTAATTAAGCATTGGAAAATTTTTCCAAGAATATTAGGAGAACCTCCATCATTACAAGTGCTTAAATTCAGCCTTTGCATTTAAAAAATAATATTCTGGTAGTTCACAATAAAATTAAGAACAATCTCTCTTGTCATCACAATGCGCGACACTTTTCTCATTCCCCCTTTGCAGAATTTGCATCATCTATTACCTTCTTTTTTTCTGTTTCAGTTCTGCAACACTACCTGTTACATTTAAGTGTCTAGAAGAAATAAACGGAGTGGACAAGCGAGTTACAAGATTTGTGCTCCCAGTTGGTGCTACAATTAACATGGATGGAACTGCTTTATATGAGGCTTTGGCTGCAATTTTCATTGCACAGGTTAACAACTTTGATCTGAACTTTGGGCAGATAATCACAATCAGGTACAGAAGCCATTACCTACATTTAATAAAAGCACCTTTGTAATGACTCCTTCTTGCTGTTATATGTGGGATTAAACAAAAGCATCTAGAGCTAATAACAAGAACTCCTATAGTAGTTGAATAACTGTAATGATTTACATATTCTGCACAGAAGAGGCCCCCCAGCACATATTCTCCATTAGGTAAATCTTTAAGAACTGTAACATGACACATTTATCACTGTACATAGTAGAGTCAAGAAAAACAGTTTTTAATGGCTTTTAAATTTTCTTTCCTAAGAACTCATGCAGCTGTTAGGAGCTATAGACTTAAAATCAGTACCAGGTAGTTTATAATGCATGTGCAAAGCAGTAGCATAAAAGTATCACAGTGCTAATGCTAGGAGAGGCAGTGATTTCCTAGTCCTGATGCTCTCAGGATAGGAATAGAGCAAGCTGTGTAAGGAGCAGTAATACCTTTTATTACACCAGCTGATAGAGGTGGAGAAGATAGGTTTATTTTCAAGAACCAGCCTTCGTGTTTGAAATAGGACAGCAAACAACCCACTAAGTAGCACTCGATGACAACCAATCTGCATTAATTGGATTATGCTGCTCAAATTGTTGAAGAGAAAAGGGCAACGGGTACACATACGAAGAAACAAATGTCAGTAAGGGGAGAGAGGGACACTGTAGGACAGAGAGATATATATTTATCACTCAGGAACACTGAAAGTTAAGATATGATGAACTGGAATGTAAATTTTCAAGCAGAACTGTTTCTCTCCACAAAAGCCACCAGTTTAATTCAATATTCATCAACAGGCGACAAAACTCTGCCTTCACACTCAGAGGCAATAGTTCCACATTCATTAGTACTAGAGCTGCTCCCTGCCAAATCACCTGACAAAATAAATTATTCCTAAAGCAGGTGTGAACAAGCATATTTCTATCAAGTTACTAGACTGCATGCTTCAGGATTTCTGGCAGCTTTCAGCTTTCTGATGGCGGAATGCCAACTGCTGGAGGATAGATATTTCACCTGGCATGAAGTTATAGTGAGATGGACAGAGAATAAAAGTTCTTGCGTTAGATGTGCCAGGACAAAATTACATTCTCAGCTTCTAATGTGTTGGAGTTCGTGGAGTGAGTTTGTTCAAAGGGTGGGGGCTGTAATGTTTTTGTCAGGCCCTTAGCATGATTAGTAGAGGACTTACCACCTAACAAAACCTTGTTTCGAGGATTCTGGATAAAGGTTTAGCATAAACATTTTGGATTAAGATCCACACTCTCCCGCAGTGTCCAGATAAGGCTCTGGGCTCATCTTTTTATTTACTACTGAGCAAATGCCTTCTTGCTTCATATCTGTGTTTAATGTTTGCCAGATAATAAGGAGAGTTTATTGTGGAATTCAATTAATTGCTCTTGCCATCTCTTTGCACAGCATCACAGCTACAGCTGCCAGTATTGGGGCTGCAGGCATTCCTCAAGCTGGACTGGTCACCATGGTCATTGTGCTTACATCAGTAGGTTTGCCTACAGATGATATCACACTTATCATTGCAGTGGATTGGTTCTTGTAAGTATTTTTATGGAGTCACTAAGGGCTTTGACCATATTTAGAAGTGTAATAGGCAGGGACATTGTGGCAATGCTGTCAGTGGCGTACTTCTTTTGCTGTGTAAGGCAGTTTGAAAGAAGTGTTAAAAAGAACTATAATTTTTTGTGATTAATATATTTTCTTAGAGCAGATGGTGAGGGGTGTTACTTAATGATGGTTCCACTTGCATGCAAAAAGGCTACACAGAAACCTGGATCTCAGGGTACTAGGAAAATTTTCAGACACAGTAGAATTAAATTAGCAAAGAATTGCTTTAGTCTTCTTTTTTTTCTAGGATGGCAATGAAAACCTTTCCATCAATCTGGCTGAGCTGGTTCAGATCTGACCCAGGTCATTGCAGCTCCACTGACTATCTAATCTAGGAAAGGTTCATATGTCTACCCTATGCACACAGAAATGAGAAACAGTTGTGTAACTCTTATCTAGTCACCACAATCTATTGCCCCTCAGTTGTTCCATTCCTCTGCAGAAGACTAACTGACACCTCTAGGAATATGGGGATATCCCTTAGGTCCAGGAATTGAATCAAAGGCAGAAGGTTTCCTCCAACCTCTATTTTGTCTAATCCCTATTAGTTATAGTTTCCAAAAGCTTTTACCCTTCACTCTTCTCAAGTGATCCCAGCAAGAAGTTTCCCATGTTGTTATCAGAACATAGTATTTTCATACTATTATCTAACCACAAGCCACAGCCTTACACAGGTGGACACTTATCAGGTAATAGTGCCGGTCACTCCTCATCAGCTGCCTCCTACACCTTCTGGGCAGAGCCCTCTAAGAGGCCTGAATTCTTGTAGTTGAATTTGAATTATTTCAGCAGAATTCCACACTAAATAACTTACTGTAGTTTATGCTTAGGAGGGAAATTACCCTAACAAGGTAGATTCTCATTGGCCTACATGTTCAGAGGATATAAGGGTGATCAGATGACCGAAGGAATGGAGCACCTCTCTTAATTAAGAAGGGCTGAGACCGGAGTATGTTTAGCCTGGAGAAGAGAAGAGTGAGAGGGGACCTTATCAGTGTTTACAAATATCTACAGGGCAGATGTCAATAGGATGGGGCCAGACTCTTTGCAGTGGTGCCCAGCAACAGGACAAGAGGCAGTGGACACAAGCTGGAACACGGAAAATTCTGTCTGATCATCAGGAAAAACTTCTTTACTTTGAGGGTGACAGAGCACTGGAACAGGCTGCCTGGAGAGGTGTTGGAGCCACCTTCTCTGGAGATATTCAAAACACATCTGGATGTGTTCCTGTCCAGACTGCTTGCAGTGACCCTGCTTTGGCACAGGGCTTGGACTAGATGATCTCTGAAGGTCCCTTCCAATCTCTACCATTCCGTGATTCTGTGATTCTGTAATACAAACCCAAAACACCAGAGTATAGAAATGCCTCCCAGAAGTATCTGCCATATGCTTGCTTTGTTGTCCTCACCACACAGATGTTTCTTGCTGTGAAGTTGCCAAGAGTATTGTGACTCCAAATCATAGTATATTTGTTATTTCTGTAGAAGAAAGCATGACATTAATGGTTCAGATAAATGAATATACATAAAACTGATGAATCATCTAGTAGCTATTTTAAGACCATTTTAACAGCTAGTCTGCATGCTTCTCTGAACAAGTGGTGAAATGAAGGCTAACTTACTATTTCTCCTTAGGGATCGTCTTCGTACCACTACCAATGTCTTGGGAGACTCCATTGGAGCAGGAATTGTTGAACATTTATCACGGCATGAGCTGAAGAACAGGGATGCTGAAATGGGAAATTCTGTGATAGAGGAGAATGAAATGAAAAAACCATACCAACTGATCTCACAAGAAAATGAGAGTGAGAAACCGTTAGACAGTGAAACCAAGATGTAGGGTAAAGAAAGCATGAGTCCAACACTGCAAGTGTGGAAAACACATATTTTTTCCAGCCATTTATATCTTGAATTCACGAAGTTCACTTATTCCTCGTTATATCCCTTTATGCTAGCACTGGAAAGAATTAATGAAAATATATTCCAAACTAGCAGTGATCATGGTATATGTTGGCTTCCCACTTAAAAAAAATTAACAGGCAACAACACCGATCCTGCTAGACATGTGCTAACTGAGGATAAAAAAGAGAGATTATCAATTAAATAAAAACAAACATCAGTGTATATGTTACTCAGTCCTATAAACCTATTTTTCCCACCCTTTTTTTTTTTATGAACTGGAAAGTAAAAACAAATAACAGAGCCTGGAAATGGTTTTATTTTTTTAAATACCCATTGCAAAATTCCTAACATTATAAACACAATCAATACTTCTAACTTGATAACTGCATCCAGCTAATTAACAGGATTTTTGCTTTTTTATCTGTTTTTTTTTTTCCTCTAGTCTTATATTGTTGTTCAAATACCAGCAGAACGATAAAAAGGAGGACATTAATTGAAAAGATTAAAAGGGGGAAGATATATAAAGAAAAAAAAAATACCCCAAATCAGCACTTCTATCAGCTGAGCTGGTCTGAGAAAGTTATTTTATCAAAGCACAGTTTTTGCCATTAGCCTCAGCTGATCTTGACAAAAGCTTAGCCTAGTCAGCTCCCACTGACTTGCAAACATTTACATATGTATGTATGTACCTCCAATCTGGACTTACCCCCTTAATTTCAACATCACAACCCAGTTGAACAATCTAGGTGTGTAAGTGTTTGCAGGAGCAAGGCCTTAGGCTTTTTCAATCTGGGACAGAAAATGTGTCTTCACCTTTGTTTGGAAAAGAAACAACACCACAGCATGCTCTGGCTATACCAATTATCTACTTAATAAGCAATAAAAAGAATAGAAGGTAATGCCAACCTTCTGCAGAAGGTGCAGAAGGGTGAGATGCTCAGAACCCAAAGGGACCAGATTCTAAATCTGAATCTCTGAGACCAACAAATTTCCTGATTGGAAGCCCAAATGCTTGGTCATCCCCCTGAAAAGTTATAGAGCTGGATTTACATTTTTTCATCTAGAGAAGAAGGCTCCCTTTCTTAATGTGAAAACTCAAAATCCTTGTGTGCTTATCAGTAGCATCTCAAAAACAACAAAAAACCCCTTTAGAAAGTAAAACTAATGGGTGCTTTTTCACTTTTTACTAGGAAAAATATATAAATTGCAAAATAGTAAATACTATAATAAATGTTGACATTTTAGAAAGCATTTTAAAGCGCAATATGGTAGGTTTCTTTCAGGGAATTGACTAGGAAAGAATGAAAAAAGGGAGACAATGCACTTGTAATCCTGTGGCTTTTTTTGTTCATTTCAAGATTATTCTCTGATTAATTCCATTTTGAGAAATTTAAATAATGTATTTTTTCCATTTTACCTTGTATTATTATCGAGGTTAAACTGGAAAGTTTTATAATGCAGTTAAAGTTGGGGGAATGAAAAAATATTATGTGACAGGCACAATCTGTTTTATTATGTTTGGTTTTCTTTTTTCTCCCTCCCTCTACCAAAAATTTCTTATGATGGAAATGAAGGACTCACTTGCAATGTTTCAGTTACCACTCAAAAATCATTCAATATGTTGTTTCTGTCACTACAAAAACATAAATACAGTGTACAAGTAACTGTTGTGAAAACATCAGCATGCTGTTTGAAGGCAAATCTTTACCCAGGCGAGACTCTTTTTTTTTTTTAGGACTGAGAACTCCTGCCCATCTTCTCCAGTTGAGTAACCCAGACAATACAGGCAGGAATTCTCCAGTGAATGAAGTGAGCAGGGTTTAATATAGAGTATTGAGCAGTCAAACCAACAAAGCTCTAAATGAATCTCTGACTGAAAGAGAACAAATATGGGGGATCTTTTTTTGCTAACAGAATGCAAATCTAGGATACAGACAGGCATTTTCTTATATGTAATTAGAGATATTTTTATATAGATACTGTATTCAGAATGTGTGTATAAACATTAACTGTAGAATTTATGGCATAACAATTTAATTTTTTGTTAAGATTTTGTTTGGAAATACATTGCAAAGACAATGTAAATGGCTGTCTTTCTATGACATCAGCTGAGAAAAATGAATTGTGTCACAAAAGAATGTGATCTTTTTTTATACTAACTTTGTTTCTTATGGAAATCAGGTATTATAGAAAGATTCCCTTTCCTATCCCTCACTGGTTCTGCATTGGTATGCACCCAGAGTGGATTGAGAAACATTACTTTGTAGATGTATTTTCAATAAAAATAGTTTTACATTACTGCTTATTGTGATTTATAATTTCTTTCAAAAGCTCTGTACTAGAGGATTTGCACAAACTGAGAGCTGACAAGCTCACAATAAGGGATTTCAGGAATTCCAGGCCATTTTATACAGCAGGACTTTGATATAGTAGGGCTTCCTCACTTCAGACCTGCTTACAGTTTCACAATCAAAAACAAGTAAGGAAAGGGGGAGAGGGAGGAACCTTAAAAATATATTAAAAGTATATAAAGTATATAAATTCATATTGCTATTTGAAAAATACCAAAAAACCCAACCTTGTTTACATTTTCATTGATTCACCTGCTGCAAAACTGCCCGTTCATTTTGGATGTATAATTAGATGGTATAAAACTCCCACTAACTGTGAATTACAGCATCATAGCATTACAACAATCCTAGACAAACCACTGTTTTTGTCACAGAAGTGGTTTGTGACAGAGTCAGGGTTCATTCAGCATCAACTTCAGCTAGCAGTCACCATCTCATGGAAGTGAATGCCTTGTCAGAAGGCATGGGAAGGAGCTGAATCACTTGCATCTGGAAAGTTGTATTGGTTGGAGCACAGGGAGGCAGCAGGGAGAAGGCCTGCCTTCCTCAACATACACCAATGAACCATTGGACAATGACCTCTATGAATTTGTCCGTGGTATTTTGGGTGAAAACAATACATAATGCATCCAGTTTTGTAAAAAAAAAAAAAAAAATCAAAGACAAGATGTTCTAAAGTGCATGATCATAACTTTTGCCATTTTTTTTCTAGTTATCTGCACGTTTATTCACTCAGTCCAGGTAAGTATCTTTGTGTTTCTAGAATTATTAGCATGATGGGAAGAGCTAAAGAAAGAAAGTTAATCTGTTACTTGGAGATATTATTGGCATAGTGGCCTTGCTTAGTTTTCTGTTCCCCCATGTAGAATGAAGATCTCTGGTATTCCATAATTTTTCAGCAGTGTTTTCATTTGGAAGTTGGGGTACAAAACAGCCATGCCATTCTTAGGCAAGAATTTATGTCTCTCTAACAGTGTGTGGCCAGTACAAAGCAAAGTGATCATGCATGTGGAAAATCAGCTACTGGCACAGGAAAGTATTTGTCTTCCCTTCTGAAGGACTGAATTTGCACAAGTGACATCTATGTTCAAACACAGGCAAAACTGGTGAGAATGTTAGGGCCTTTTTTTTTTTTTCCAAATAGCCCTGTAACACATGCTTGGTTTAATAAAGTTATGATGGAAATTGTGCAGAAGAGTGTATCTTGCTTCTAGTGTGACCAACAGTGCTAGTTTTGATCAACAGTGTGTGATCAACTTGTGTCGTGTGATCAACAATTTTCCAGAACAGGATCAAAAATCTGAGATTAACTGATAGATCACTCCCTGTCTGGATTTCTGTATCAACTTTCTAAAGAGATAGGCTTACCCTGGAAGCATGGAGTAAGATGGAGAAAGACTCTTGGAAGATGGAGAAAGACCTCCACACCAAACTAAAAACCCAGACTTGTATCATCAATGAGGCAGCAAGATTCCTTATGATAACAAAGAGAGCTGTAGTTAGATGATATAATCCTTCGTGGTGAGCCCTCTCCTTTCCCCTTTTCCCCCTCCTGGCTCCTCAGATGTCTGTAAGATGCTGAGAGGTATCTAAAATTCCAAAATTCTAGTACAGGAGCACTTGCATCTCTAACCAAAGTTTTTCTTCAACATGCCTCATTACACAACTAGGGCTGCACAAATAATTGATTTTTCACTTCAGTGAGAGAACTGAAAAACTGGGGAGAAAAATTCTTCCAGGGAATCATGAAACAATTTCTTTATTGCTTAAAAAAAAAAAAAAAAGACAGTTTCCTTTCAGGTATAATAAAATGTTTCATTCTCCAGTTCTCGAACCATCCTATCTCACTTCTGGATTGCTTTTACTCTATCTTAAATTAAAAAAAAACTGGCTGTAAATTGAACTGCAACTCAGAAATAAAACATTGAACTGTTTTGCTAGGAAAATGCCAAAATGAAATATTTCAAGTTCTTTATAATATCTGCTCACTTTAAAGCCAATTATATTTACAGAAGTTGGCACAGCTTCACAAGTATTTGCCTCAAAACTGCATTTTTCAGCTGTATATTTTTATATTAATGCTTTTTCTTTGCTCTTTACAACTTCCTTTCTCTAGACATAGCACATTTTTCTGCTTTTCCTGATTGCTTGGATTTTTTTTTCATTGTACTATTGGCTTTCTAAGAGCTATTTAAACCTCCTGATATTTGATCAAAATGACAAAAAACAAGTCTTTCCTGATACTTTTCCACTACTGTTACTATTACTCTTGCTCCTAACCATGTGTTTTTTGCCTGCATCGTGTCTTTTTTCAATGCATCAACCACTTTCCCCATTTTTCACAATACCATACTCCTCTCTCCATCTATGCCACATTTTCTCTTGCCTTTACTCTTCATTTTCACAGCTTCTCCTCCAAGAACTCCACTGCAGCAAGTCTTAATAAACCCAGATTCAGGTCTCAATAGTGTTCTTGGTCTCCTTTGCAAACCTGGACACGACTCAGCCTTTCTGTGTTTTGGTTACCAACCAGTAAAATGGGGACAATAGAGTTGTCCTAGCACCACAGTTGTTTCCAGAGAAATCAAGACTGTGGAGAGCCTGTACAACAGAGCTGCCACACACACCTGGGTCATGTCTCATGCACCATCCAAACCCTGAGTATTTGCTGCATGCATAGTGCCTTTGCACTATTGTCTCCTGTAGGTACCCAAGGTTTATCCTGTGCTGTAGGTACTTAAGGTGTATTTAATAATTTATATTACCTTCTCTTCAAAACAAAACTTAAATTAATTTGTCCATTGTAATTGTACATAAAAACAGGCCAAATCCTGTGGTGCCTGCTGGCTCCTTTCACTGGCAAAACTCCCATAAATAGCAACAGGGAGAAGGATAAAATAAAGATCTGACTTGGATTTCACACACAGAGAATAAACTACAGTGCAAATATATTCAGAATAAAATCAGTACTGATGACAGATGGTGACCGTCTTTTTGGTCTGAGCAGGTGCTACACAAAGTTCCATTCACAGATCTGCCAGTTCACCTGCTCCTGACCTGCAGTTCCTCTCCTATTCGAATCCTGCTCCTCTCCCAGGCAGCAACTCCTGGCCATGCCAAATTGCCTGGTGGTTTTGTGATATGCACAAATGGGGACTGGGATGAGACCACCCAACTTGCTTTCATTTGCAGGCTAAGCCAGGATGTAAGGCTGAGTCTCCGAAAGAAAAAAGACTACGGTACTAACCCACTGTGCCACTTAGCCTCCACAGTGCAAAAGAGCTATTCAGATGCTGCCAACGCTTCATTTTCAGATGTACTGTGGCTCTGTACCAATCAGCCTCCTAAAAACTGCTAAGCGTTTCCCAGCAATGACAGCCAAAATTTTTTTCTCACTGGGTTATGCTGCCATCGTGTGGCAAAGGTTTTTCACAAGTAACTTTTCCCTCCGATTAAAAAAATAAAGTTAAATCCTCTGATGAACAGTTGAGCACAACACCTAACATTTGCTTCAGCTGCAGAATGCTGTTGTTGTTGTTGTTATTATTATTATTTTATCCAATTTAACCACATAAAGAATATACTCATTCATCTTGTCCTCTGTTCAGCACAGCCTTAAAGAGGTTCAGCTGTGAATGCCTTCGTTCTTACATTGATTCTTTAATGTGTGTGTTCGTTTGTCTGTACTTTATTATCTGAGCACCTCTCAGGCAAGACGAAGGTGTCTCAGGGAAAATGTGTGCCACCATTCCTGAAACCATTTTTCAGATATTGGGGGAATGGTAATGTATGGACTAATTTGCTAACACTAATTGATAACACAAAGGAGTTTCACACAGTTATTAATCTCTCTTCCAGTATCAATTGTTTCTCTTTGAAGGGGCTTTCTCTTGGTAGTCTCATGTCCCCCAACGAACTACGAAAATGCTAGATTTTCACACTTGGACTCTATACCTGCCAAACCTCGTGTGTATCGACACATACAGATAGTACACTGACACAATGCATTTTGAAGGGACTTGAGTGTCAGGCCAAATGTTAGTCTTTCTACAGGAACCCTTGATTAACATCTAACTGAAAAAGTTTCATCAGCTGTGACGAAACTGTGTCAGCTGTGGCCAAAGAGCATTTGGTATATCTGATTAAGAGAAGAATATACAAAACTTTTACAGTTTCCTTTCTCCTAAAACAGGGTCTGGCCCTGGCCAGTTCCTCAGCTCAACTGCACTTTCCTGCCAACAAGTTGCAGGGCTCCTCAGAGTACAAACAAAGCACGAGCACTGCCCTTTTCTTCTTTGTGTTTCCTCCTGGTCGTCTGATGATTTGCCTCAAAATCTCTGAACTACTTCAGTATTCAGACGAGTAAGGTGAGATCTTCCAGAGCCACATCCACCAGCAATACAGTTGCTCTCTGCTGCATGAAGCAAATGCTACATGGCGTCTGGCCAGGGCCTGAGCTTTTCCTTTGCAAACAAGCAGTACTGCTGACTCTTGTAGTACTAAGTATTACACTGCAAACTCCTAGAGTCAGAATTAGGAGAATTTTGCTTAAACTATCTTAAAATACGTTTCCAGCCCTCATCACTGTCTGAAAACATGATGTGACATAAAGGTCCAGAAAGAAAAGAAAAAGAGCTCCAAATTAATGTTTTAAAATCAGCCTTAAAAAGTCCTAACTCATGATTTCGAACATTTGACATCTGTAATATTGAATCCTATGTCTGTAATACTGAATCCTACTAAAATAACATCCCTCAAAAGCTGCTCCAGCAAATATTCATCTTCCTGTCAATTAATTTTTTGTCAAGCTGCACTAGGACTTCCTCAGTTTAGCAACAACCAAACCACCATGGAACTCCATGACTATCAAAAAGTGCTAAAAATATAGAGAAGAACTCCGCTATTTCAGAGCTGTAATCAATAAACTACAGAGTCAAGCTTTTCTTGTTTCTTCTTCCCTTTCAATTCAGGACTTTTCACAGTATATTTTAGTCTGGTAGGTAAAGCACTCTCCAGATATAAGTGCAGCTGTGAACATAAAAGAGTATATTGTAAGGATAAAAAGGTGCTGGGGGAGATGCTGGGACTACAGAGAAGCAATCCTGGCTTCCTGCCATGGTAAGATAATAGCATAAACCCACTCATCACATGGACAAACACAGGGTATTGCGAAGGAGCTGACATAGTTCCTACAAAGAGAAAAGCTGCCTCATGCACCTGCTGGCCTTCTTTAAGTGCACTAGGAAAGAAACCCATGGATGCAATCTATTGGGATTTTCAAAAAGCCATTGGCAATGTCCTACACCAAAGGTTAATACAGAAATGAAGGTGCCATGGACTGGAGGATAGGTCCTTTACAGACTTTAAATTTGCTAAAAGATAAGAAACAAATGATAGGGCTTATCTAACAATTCCCAGGATGAAGAAGTATCCAAAGTGTGTCCTGCCAGAAACTGGTTCTGGGAATAGTTTTATAGAACTTCTTTATCAATCACCTGGAGAATGAAGTTTGCAGTGAAATCTCTTTAAGTGTGCAGATGACATTATGCTCTTTCAAGTAGTTGAATTCCTTGCCAATGGCACCAAATTCCAGGATGAGCCCACAAAATTGAACAGGTGAAAGGCTTGCCTTTAGACAAATATAATGTAGTACGCTTATGGAAAAAAAAAACCAAAACTAAACCATGTCTACATGATGCTGAATGCAAAACTGGCAGTTAAGTGCCAAGAAAAGGATGTGAGTTGTAGCTAAGAGTTTCCTGAAATAATTGGATCAATGCAGTGGCCAAAAAAGGCAGTAAGATGCTCGGTGTCATCAGCAAAGATGATCAGAACAGGAAGAACAGAGGACATAATTTTGCTGCTGCTGCTATGTAAAGGCCTCGGTGCAGCCACACCTCAAGTCCTATAGACAATCCATGTCTGTACATTTCAAGGAGGATGTACAGGAATTAAAAGAGGTACACAGAAATGAGCGTGGAAATTAAACAGCTACCTTATGATGTGATACGAAAAGGCTGGGACACCTTACTTGGAGAGGTTGTGTGATGAAGAATAAAAAAATCAAGGTGGCAGTGGATAAGGTAAAAGTAGGACTGCTATTCACCATATCCAAGACCACTAGACACAGGGGGAACTTGATGACACTACTGGGACAGTATTTGAAAACAGAAAGTTTAAACTAGTTAAAAGAGAGTACAGCTTTATAAAGTCAATAGTGAACTTTGGAACTTGGTTGTCACAGGACATGCAGACAGGCAGTATCACTGTGTAGACAACAGTATCAACAGGTTCAAAAAGTGATTATATACATTTATTAAGAGGCCTAAAAGCAGATACCAAAAGGAATGAGGAAGGAAAAATCCTCCAGCATCCTTACTACAAAAATTTGGAAGTTAAGGAAGTTACCCACGAAAGTGTCCAGCTCATATGCTTTCACTAAACAGTGTCTCCACTGAAGGGCAGTGAGAAAATACTGATTTTAACAGAACTTTTCTAATGTCTTTGCTGTTTTCCACCTGTCCCACAACAGCAGGCATTTCAGCAACACAGTATGGCCCATTCTATTACCTGTTGCAATGGCACCAGGAATTCTTTCTGTGGCTTTCCACTTCACTGACTTATGCCTTGAAGCTCTGCATCTTGCGTAAAGTAGTCACCCTGGGGCTGCAAACTGATGGTGAATATCTTTCAGGAATAACTATTTTCTGCTTTCATACTTGTAATGCTGTGTATACTCATGTATGTGATCTTCCTTCGCAGCATGTTACGAAGTTCCCTTGTTAAACCTTTCACAAAATAGACTTGACTTCCCTAGGCACAGACCTGTCTCATAGACCTGGAGCAGCAAGACCTGCTTCCTAGATCTCCCAGTAAGTGCCATTTTGTGGTTTGGGTAAGAAAGGCCAGGTGAAACAGTGAACAAAATGTCACATCTTCTCATCTCCTGTGTTTCTATTCCTTAGCCAGTTTCAGCAAATCCAACCTCCTTTCAGAGCAGCCTGGTGTCATTATGAAGCTGTACAGCGCTCTCTGCTGTTTCCCAGCCAATTCACTCATGCTCGAAGTCTGCAGCACAGACACTTCAGCTCATCTGTATGCACCCTCCTGAAATATCGCTTTCGCTATTCTGATGTTTCTGCCACTTTATGCAATATTCTCTGAAAGAACTTGGGGAATTACTGGGAAACAAAAACTCCATAAAACAGACCTTTTGTCCAGGTTGATCCCACTCCTATGATTAGAGAGAACAATGATAGATAAAGAAAGACAGCAACTTGATACAGTAATTCATCATCTGTTAATGAAAGTGCTATCAGTACCAATCACTGAAGTGCTCAGTTTAAAAATTCTTTAAGACAAAGTAAATTAATTATAATTATTTCATTTGTATTGTCAATACAAATCACTATTATTTGAATAAACTAAATTGTTACAAATAAAATTATTATTTAAAATGTTCGTGTGCAAATGTTTTGTGGCTTTTCATCTCTGGTTAGCAAATCCATGAAAGCATTTTATTCAAAGCTTGTCACTCAGAAAACCCAGCATAAGGATATTTAGAAATGGCATAATATGAAGTTGCTAAGTTTTCTCTCTCTCCTGCAAGGCACTGAGCATTATAAGTACTTACTGTGTTGAAAAGCAGTTCTGAAAAAAAGCATGTAGGGGGTTCTTACCATATGGCAAATCAGACTTACAATTTTGAAAGCCTCTAATGCGTTCATCTCAGTGAATACACGATAGACACATATCCTTAACAGTAAAATCCTGGGGCTCCAGATATGATCCAATATCTTTATTCTAACTAGCGTGCCAAGTGTGAGGGAATGCAAGACATGTGATTTCCTCCCCTTAACAGGGCTGCCAACAGTTATAACCCAATCATGGGGTCATCACTCATAAGACCAGTTAGCTACTTTTGTCAAGACTAAACATTTCTTCAGCTGCCATCACAGAATAAAGTACACATTTATAGCCAACTGTAAAAGATAGCAGTTCATTTAATTTTTATACCTATTCATTTCTCTCCTTCTTTACTCAATTTTTGCTCCCGCCTATTGCTTTCTGGAGATAGGACTAGAGTTTTTTGTATATTTGTGTACATTGCCTGTTAAGCAAGAGGGTGCCTTTAAGTCCCTCTCAGAGACTGGGCAGTAACCATCTACACTCATGTCATAAAATTGGTTAAGACAAGAAGCAGCACAGAATTTGTTAGCTTACACACACTAGAAATTTTGCATGTAAAAGCTGCACTAAATCAGTGAGGTTTAAAGCCCTTTCAGCAGAGTACTTTTGTTCAGAAGATGCACTATTCATACAATATCTAATTTCAGCCTTTGTAAGAGCAGAGGTCATCGTACAGACAAGTGCAGAGAAAGCTTAATTGATATATGTGACATACAGTCCTGCAGAGAAAGCCAGTTCAAGGACTGAGGTTTGTTTACTCCTTCCTTCCTCAAGTGGATCACAGGCTTTGCAGTAATCCCTTACACCAAGATGAAAATCACCCCAAATGAGGCAGGGTGAATTACTCGTTCTGCCTGACATCTAGTGGTCCTAACCAGAAACAACAGCAACTCTGGATGGCTTTTTCCTCTAGTTCCCTTGTTGGATAGTACACACTCAGCCTGAACATCATGTGTAATTTTACTGTTTCAGATGAAGGGCGTGTGGCCTTTTCTAACATTTTCTCCTGAAAATTATTTAAGTCACCATTTTGTCTGAATTCTGCTTACCTCCCAAGTGAAGCAAAAATCTTAAATAAAAGTATATGTATCTCAATCAATATTCAAGAGAGTCACTTGCCATGGGTCTTTCCGGAGTGCAGAAGCATATCGTGGAAGAATAGCTCTGATACACAACCAGTAAAATAACTCTACTATGCTACATAATCAGACTGTTTTTGAAAAATAGTTAAAATACAGATTTTCTGGAATAACCATGTTACCTTTAGACGTGGCACTCAGTACAAGTGATATGTGAAAATTCATCTTGGATTTTATGTACCTCACTCATCACTTTTCATTATTCTGATTTAAGGATTTAGTATCTCTTTCAACTACAATTTTCAAAAAGAGACCCAAGAACTACTGGTATCAAATGCAGTATCAAAAAAGTCTGTACCCAGAAAGGATGGATAAAAGCAGAAAATAATTTTGTTTTTTTTTTTCCAATGGGCTGAATAGCAACTCCTCACTCTTCGTCTTTGGCCACATCAAAAACTACACAATAGCAAAGGAGCATTCCAAGAAAGGCAAAAGAAATTAAATTGGAGGAATGAAAAGCCTTCCAGCTGAAAGGAGCATAGGAGGAATAAAATTAGTTGGAGTGCTACTGAAGATGCCATTGATTGGCAGGGTAACACAGGAAAAAGTACTGGAGGGGAGAGGGGCCCAAGAAAGCTGGTTAGTATTCAAGGATCACCTCCTCCAAGCTCAGGAGAGGTGCATCCCTAAAAAGAAGTCAGGTAAAAAAGCCATGAGGCCTGCATGGATAAACAAAGAGCTCCTGGATAAGCTCAAAAACAAAAAGGAGGCCAACAGAGGCTGGAAGCAAGGATGGGTAGACTGGGTGGAACATAGAGCAACTGCTCGAGTGGCCCGGAACCAGATTAGGCAAGCTAAAGCCCAGACAGAATTAAATCTGGCCAGGGAAAAGAAAAACTTCTACAGATATGTCAGGGTTAAAGGCAAGACTAGGGAAGACGTGGGCCCTCTCTGGAAGAAAACAGGAGACCTGGTCACCCAGGATATCAAAAAGGCTGAGTTACTGAATGACTTCTTCACCTCGGTCTTCACTAGTAAGGGTCCAACCACACCGCCCAAGTCGCACAAGGCAAAAACAGGGACTATGAGAACGAAGAACCACCCTCCAGGAGAAGATCAGGTTCAAGATCATTTAAGGAACCTGAAGGTGTATAAGTCCATGGGACCTGATGAAATCCAGCCACGGGTCCTGAGGGACCTGGCAGATGAAGTTGCTAAGCCACTTTCCATTATATTTGAGAAGTTGTGGCAGTCTGGGGAGGTTCCTACTGACTGGTAAAGTGGAAACTTAACTGCCATTTTCAAAAAGGGAAAAAAGGAACACCTGGAAACTACAGGCCAGTCAGTCTCACCTCTGTGCCCAGCAAGATCATGGAGCAGATCATCCTGGAGTCTCTGCTAAGGCATGTGGAAAATAAGGTGATTGGTGACAGCCAATATGGCTTCACCAAGGGTAAATCATGCCTGACAAATTTTGTGGCCTTTTACGATATTGCCACAGCATTGGTAGACAAGGGCAGAGTAGACGTCATCTACCTGGACTTATGCAAAGTGTTTGACACTGTCCCACATGACATTCTGGTCTCAAAATTGGAAAGTCATGGATTTGATGGATGGACCACTTGGTGGATAAGGAACTGGCTGGATGGTTGCACTCAAAGGCCCAATGTCCAAGTGGAAGCCAGTGATGAGCGGTGTTCCTCTGGCGTCAGTACTGGGACCAGTGCTGTTTAACATCTTTGTTGGAGACATAGACAGTGGGATTGAGTGCACCCTCAGCAAGTTTGCCAACACCAAGCTGTGTGGCATGGTTGACACGCTGGGTGAAAGGGACACCATCCAGAAGGACCTGGACAGGCTTGAGAGGTGGGCCCATACAAATTGCGTGAAGTTCAACCAGGCCAAGTACAAGGTCCTGCACCTGGGATGTGGCAATCCCAGGTACAAATACAGGCTGGGCGGAGAACGGATTGAGAGCAGCTCTGAGGAGAAGGACTTGGGAGTGTTGGTGGATGAGAAGCTCAGCATAAGCCGGCAATGCACACTGGAAGCCCAGAAAGCCAAACGCATTCTCGGCTGCATCAAAAGCATGGCCAGCAGGTCAAGGGAGGTGATTCTGCACCTCTACTCTGCTCTCATGAGACCCCACCTGGAGTACTGCATCCAACTCTGGAGTCCTCAACAAAGGAAGGATACGGAGTTGTTGGAATGGGTCCAGCGGAGGGCCACGAAAATTATCAGAGGGCTGGAGTGCCTCTGCTATGAAGACAGGCTGAGAGAGCTGGGGTTGTTCAGCCTGGAGAAGAGAAGGTTCCAGGGAGACCTTATAACAGCCTTCCAGTACCTGAAGGGGGCCTGCAGGAGAGATGGGGTGGGACTCTTTATCAGGAGGTATAGCAATAGCATGAGGGGTAGTGGTTTTAAATTGAAAGAGGGGAGATTTAGATTAGATACTAGAAAGACATTTTTTACTGTGAGGGTGGTGAGACAATGGAACAGGTTGTCCAGAGAAGTTGTGGATGCCCCATCCCTGGAAGTGTTCAAGACCAGGCTGAATGGGGCTTTGAGCAGCATGGTTTAGGGGGAGGTGTCCCTGCCCAGGGCAGGGGGGTTGGAACTAGATGGTCTTTAAGGTCCCTTCCAACTCTAACCATTCTATGATTCTATGATGAAGTAGCCAAGATCTCCATTGAGTGGAAAAAAAATATTCCATTTATGCTGTCTTCTAATGAAGAAGAAAAGTAGCAATCCATGTCATAGGAAGCTGAAAATTCACACATTACAGTTAGTTACTTCAAATTCTACTGAGGTAAAGATTTCAGCAGAATCCAGAAGAGTTTCCATGTTTATAAAGATGAGAACATCTGTACTAAAATCAGATAAATTTGTATACAAACTTTTAAAAGGGACAGAAATTCTCATGCCTCAGGACACCCACCAGTCTCTGTGTGCCGAGTAGAGGGAAATTCCCCCAGGGCATGCTAGAGCATGTGCCTTCTTTAGCAGTTTTGCACTTTCTCTGAAGCTTTGGCTAGCTGTTCCTGTTAAAATCAAATTATCAAATGAAATGAACTGAGATCTGATCGAGGTTGGTAGTTCTCATGTCCCAAATTATAACAGCAGCATGTGAAAGCAAAATACATGTGTGTTTCTTACTGGAGGACAGGAATGCAAGAAAGCAAGAGCTTGTGAGACAAATACCCTCTTATTGACACCAAATCATACATCTCCTGTCAAGAATTTACCAAGCTCCATTTTAAAAGCAATTATAATTTGGCTTTTTACCGCTATCATTATAATTCAGAACAGTTAGGAATTTCCTTTTAATTTTCCATTTTACAAAACTATTTTATATCCGTTTGATCTTATTCCAAGTACTTTCTAGCATGTAAGTAGCTCTTCTGATTCCCCATGTTGAGTTACAATATTCCCTCTCAGCCTTCTTTTGGCTGGACTAAGAACAATTTTTTTCAAATCTACTACCATGTATCTCTGCTCCCCTGATTGTACTAGTGATCCTCTTCTACACTTGAGCTCTTACCCTTCTTCTATTAAAGTGACCAGAATTGCTAATGGTATTTCAGATGAAGTTAAGGAAGCACAAAAACATTAATTCTTCCTAATAACTAGCACATACTTCACTGACACACCTCAAGATCTCATTTACTGCTTTACTGCCATCTCATTCTCTCTACATGCAGTCATCCTTTAAACATTTTCAACTAATTATCTCCCAGTTTACAGCAAAAATTCTTGTTATTAGTCCCTAAGTGCAATGACTTTGCACTTTGCACAAATGAATTCCATTTCATTCCATCGTTACTTGGCTTCTTTTTTATATCAAAGTCATTAATAGAATTATTAAGACTTGTCTTAAGTGGGAAACTTGACTAGTAACACCCCCTTCAATGTTACTCTTCTCTTTTTTTCTTATAACCAGTGTCCCAAAGTCCTGAGCAGTTCTATACAAACAAATCTTCAATTCAGTTAATTTTCTTCAAGACATCATACCAAACACTAGGTTGAATACCATATAAATGAGATCTAGTAAACTGCTTTTGTCAAGAAAATTAGTTATATTTAGAAAGAAAGCAATACAGCAAGTTTGGCTTGATCTATGTCTTATGAATCTACACTGCATTTTATCCTGTTTCATTTAGTCCCCACGTCCCAATTCCCTCTGATTTTTGCCAAGTCTTGACATTCTACTAAGCTCAGGCTAGACTCGTATCACAGCAATGGGGGCTTCAGAGAGATCTGTGCAGCCTAAGTGCCTGTGCAGAGGCAAGATTAGGTACAACCAACATTATCTTTGACAGTTGTTTGACCAACCTGCTCTCAAAAACTAACACGGCTGTGAAAATCTTCAATTAAAGTTAGTTCAATTAACAGAAATATATCCTACTGTTCACTTCAAGCCCTCTCTGCAACAAAAGATGTTTTTTTCTTGTTCATTTCCCACCCAGAACAGAAAACTATTGATCGCCTTTTTATAATAGCCTTACTATATGTATAGACTCTGGCTGTTTCGCAGTCTTCTTTCTTGCAGCTTGAACAAAACCTGTTCTCTCAGCCTCTCTTAATAGCACGTTTTACAAACCTTTTACATTTCTTCACATTGTTTCTGGGACTTTCTCCAGTTCATGCAATCATCTTGAAACTATTATATATTCTAACCTATTCATTATAATTTACAATATAATTTCCCTGAAATCCTGTAATTCCTGTTTCGTTTCAAGCATGAATTAAACTCCGTAACCAGTACAGTGAGTATTTCTTGTGCAACACATACAAAGGGGCACATGTGCTTGTTCAATCAAATATACACAAGATCTGCCTGACCCTGGTAACCAGTGAAGGAAATATTTTGCTGTGTATCAATCAAATAGGTGTTCATTTGAAGTACTTTATTTTTTCCTCTCCTCTACTTATCTGAAGCCCTGATCCTACCAACCCAAAAACTTAAGTAATTTTGCTCTACAGAGTTCATGTCTACCATTTCTGATTACTACTTCAAAAGAATTATTATTAACACATACAAATCTACATTTTGTAAATAGTATCTCAAACAACTAATAGAGTCATCACACCTATGAACAGCACAAAAGTTCTACCAATTTCTACAGTATTCAAAACTACACAAAGAATATTCAAATGAAATTTCAGTCAATACGTAACTTTCTAGTTCCAGCCTTCCTACAAGAAGTCATCACAGGACAATCCAGCAGTGACAGCCTGCTTGTTAACAAAGGACCCTGCTCTCTTTCAATGAGACAGATCTTTGTAAATGGCTGCTGCTCCGCCACACTCATTTTGCCAGCAAAATGGTGCTGCTCTCCCCTTGACTGATTCTTGGATAAAGCAGACGGAAGGTACTTTAGTGCCTTTCATTGCACAGTTGCAGAGGGTGCATCCACCCTGGAGGTAAGAAATAGCCCTATAAAAAGCTCTCAGGGTAGGGGCACATGGGGACAGTATAGTCTCTTCCTTCGCTGAAAGTTGTACTATCACATGGAAAAGAATATAAGATGCTGAGCTAGAAATACCATTACTGTTTTTTAGTGATTTTGAATACACAGCTGTGTTCTGGCCTCTACTCCAATGCACAGTTAAATATTTATATTAAACGGTTGATAATACAAACACATAAACACAGCTTGAATCAGGAACTGAAATCTAGATGTTTTCTCTATTAAGTAGATGAACAGCCATTAAATATTGCCTGCCCACAATATTATCAATTTCCATTTTAAAAGCTAGGTATTTTGATCCCGTAATTCCATATGGAATAATCAAAAGAGATGTTCAAGAGACAGAAAATACAAATGCAGACATACAAAATCATTAGAATGCAGAGTCTTGGAGACTCATCTTGGAAACGTGAGCCTTGCCATGTTCCAAGACCTCCCATCCTGTGCTGCAAGGGACTCCTAAGAGTTTTCCCATGGAGCCTTTCACCATGTAGAAGGCTTAGTGAAGCACTAGCACTTTCTAGGTTTTATTCTTTTTTAAAAGATCAATTTAATGATTTTGACAGCGAATAATTTCATCTATCTCACACATTTTTTTCTGCAGCACTGATTTGTTTTGGAGGTCCTCTTTTGTGTTCTAATTCAGAGCCTAAACTATATACTTAGGAGTTTTTCTTTCACTCCTTTCCATCACAGAGGTAACTAATCCCTTGCTGTTAGCTCCGTAAATACTGTTGCATCAGTTTACAGGCTTGAATTCCAGTCTTGTTGTCAAAACAACCATGATGAAAGTGCGTGAATATATGATGCAAGAGCACAATCCCCAAGTGGCAGCTGTACCTTACTGACCAGGTCTTAATATGAACCCCCGTTTATCTGTCTCAGAGAATGTTGCAATCCACACCCCTAATCTCCTTTGCTGCTCACTATGCTTATTTTGGCAGTAGGACTTTCAGTGACTCGTTCTCATCTCATCCCTGTTGCTCTGTGCTTCAATGAAATGAGGTAGAAAGGATGCTGTCCTGCCACATCAAAGGTTTTATAATAAGGGTGTGTTCCAGTCCCAGGTAGCTTTCCAAGTTTCCAACTTTCTCTATACTAATCAGTGACAGGATGTCTCAAGGGGTTATAGAAGCCTGGGCTTGCACAGCAACACAGAAGGAAAACTTCTGTCTTCTGCAGCTTAAAAAGCCACAGAAACTCAGCCTTTGTTACTTGAGATTATTTCAGAATCAGCCCTTCTGATTCTGAATCGTCTTGCAAAATGTCAACAGAGCTTTCAGTTGCTTTTATCTGATAATCTTCCCTTCCCTTCCCTTCCCTTCCCTTCCCTTCCCTTCCCTTCCCTTCCCTTCCCTTCCCTTCCCTTCCCTTCC
>JAOXNO010000020.1:14607105-14617745 GCA_028565335.1 Limnodromus scolopaceus
TCCCTTCCCTTCCCTTCCCTTCCCTTCCCTTCCCTTCCCTTCCCTTCCCTTCCCTTCCCTTCCCATCCTGGAGGAACAGAAGTGGATTCAGGTCAGAAAGGTGCCCTGTGGGGGAGGAAGTTGTACTATAGGAACAAGGTCTAGCCTTTCCCTTACAGCACCCACCATAGGGACTGCAGCATATTTTCCTCTTGGAGCCTTGTGCCCTGATTTCCCAGTGATCATGTTATAAACTCCTCCCTCTTTGGGAAGGAAAATAAGAAAATGGACTTGAAATACCCTTTGGGTATATCTCCTCAGGGAAGGAGATGACCCTGTCACAGATAAAAACATAACTTTTCTAGCAGTAACTTGAGTTACTTGATTTTTTGTTACCTAAATCTGAGGGGCATAATATTTAGCATAAACATCCTACTATCTGCCTTCCTTGTGAGTATCTCCATATTTATTCTTGTTTATGCTTCACTCAGACAGTAACCTTGATGTCTTTCCTTTCAGGAAGCAAGCAGTTAAAATTCAATTTGAAATAACAGTTCCCAGAAGTTTTATTTACCTCAGTAATTACTACTGAGGGAGAGAGAGAGGGAAAAAAAAAAAAAGTCCCTAAATCCCCATAGTTTGCTGGAGTTCCTCTTTGCAGCTGACATTGTATTTACTGATATATTTTAATTCAAGCATGAAAACTTAGTCAAATACCAATAACTTTGTTATTCAGAGTGCTGACAAAGGAAATAATGAAGCAATTAAACGACACATTGAAACAGACTCATTAAACAAATATAGCCACAGCTTTTACTGGCAGAAGCATCTTCATTAAAACCCAGTTTAGTATCAGACAGAAGGAAAGAAAGAAAAGGGAGGGGAGCTGGGAAAGTGAGAAAGGGAACGTAATAGTATTTTGCAGGACATTTTGCAGCATGGGAAAGAACAAGGTACAAAATCTTGTTTGTATATCTTCTGCCAGAGAGTCAGTGCCAGAAGTGGACTATGTTGAATTCCACTCACATGATCAACGACCTTCTCAGTCCACATTTGAGTGACTTTGTAAGGGAAATAAATCATCTTGATTCAGCAACAGTAACTCCTGCAAAGTGCTGAGTGGACAATAAGATATTGTGCTCTGACCTAAGCAGGATTAGAGGTTTTCCTGTAGGATCTACCTGTAAGTCTCCAAAAGCCACAGGACCCAGTCAACTACTCACTGTTGGGCATTTAACTAAGTACATCAGCAAACTGGGAAGGAATGTGGCCAGACACAGCGCCTGTGACAGATACACCAGCAACCTTTCTTAAGCTACCACCGTGGGCTAGTTTTCTGCATGGATCCTAGGATTTTCAATGAAGTATTTATTGTCCTCTTGAGCAATAAGTAACTAGATATTTGAACAGGTTGCTTGCCCATTTCACAGCTCTTCTGTTATCCTGCTTGAAGCAAGTGGCATTTGTAACAGGAGAGATCAGGTGGAGAAGAGTTCTCTAGGCTAAGAATATCCCTTGTCTGAATCTGCAAGCAGATGTCTTGAAATGACTAGTTTCTCCAGGGAAATCTATTTCTGCCAGAAATGGCAAATCTGCCTCAGTATGAGCCTTTGGAGTTCAGTCAAGAAAATATCTCACTGTCTTCATAGGTTATTGTGCCCAAGTCATGTTTGCAGCCACATTTCCACCAGAGTGAAGCACTGCACCTCTAGTTGGTCTGTGAAAAGCAAGTTCCTGGCACCAACTTGTTTATTAGTTTCGTATCACCTGATGTTGGAACTATATGCCACAAAGGAACCCCACCCCTCCCTTTCCAGTCTATACAGGATTCATGCATGCAACACTTAATGTTAATTTGAAGTAAGAAATCTCTGCCGTACATAGGTTGGAACCATTTGAATTTCAGAAACTAATTATTCAGTCAGCATAAAAATACATGAGTCAGGTGTAAAAATGGATGGCTCAGTAAGCAGGCCCAGCCACGCTCTGCAGTGCCACCTGGGACAGATGAGTGCTGGTGGGAGAGCCCTCAGAACAGGCAGGTGCTAATTACTCCATGCATGACAGAGGTGGAGGATGCATTTTTACAATGGCAGTAGCAGTCACGTGTTGGCATCTTTGAAATGCTTTCTGTACATTAAGGACTAAGTCCGGCCTTTCTGTTCCCGTCCTCCATGAACTCTGAAAACATGTGAAGCAAAATTCAAATAGAGCAACAAAACCAAAGCATGAGGCAGAGACAGGGAGTTACTACAGTGTAACCCTCCTCACCACCACAAAAAGTGCCTCAGGCATTACCTTGGCCCATTCAGAGCCACCAGGACATACGGAGGTCTTAGAAGCAAAGGGAGCAGACACATAACTTTGGCACACTTCCCTGTAGCCCTTGGGAGGTCTCTGGTTCCAGCAGCTCTTCCTCTCACCCTAGGGCGACAGGAAACCTATTATTGGCTTCAGAATTAAATGCTAAGAAGCTATAAGCGATTCATCCATGGGAATCAGCCTCACCCCAAGTATTCAGCTGTTTGCATCCCACAGATCTCTAGCTCAGAGATCCTATCCATCTTCTATTGTCAAAATTGTAAACAAAGACTGACAAAACTCTTCTAGTGCCTCTAAAATTCACCAAGGTGCAGAGCAAAAAAGAGTTTTTTAGGGCAAGTGAAAACATAAGACAACGGTGGGGCTGACACAATCACCTCTGCTTGGAGCCAACAGAGTAGTTGCTGTGGCAAAGTGTAGCTATGGCCAGAGGACAAAAGCACTGCAGCAGTTGGTGATACTCAAACTCTCTCTTAGAATCATTACCAGTTGGGTGGAGCTGTCCCTTATTCAGGTCCAGAAACAAGAAGTCCTGGAAGCAGAGCAAAAGCAGCCCCCATCTATGTGGCTCAGTGGAAGGTTAGACTGCAGGGAGGTGGTAATGCTAGTGGCTGCAAACATGGGGAGCAGTGATGGCTTGGGAACAAAGATAAAGAGGTTTCGGTGAGAGCGTGTGAACAATTAATTTCATAAGAATGGAAGGGGACAAATGAGTGGGTGAAACAAGAGTGGATCGGAAGGGGTCAGGTCAAATTTTGAGCTATCAATACAAACACAGAATCTGAAGATATACCATCAGCTGAGACCACCAAAAAGTGAAGTGATGGGGCTAAGAACATCTTGTTAATTAAGAGATTAAAATATTGCAAACATAAAGCACCGAGTTCATCTACACCCTAGCTCATTTCCAGCCTCTATTGACTTTTGTGGGATTACAGTACATATTCTGCCTTGAGAGATGTTTAATTAGCTCTTTTGTTCAAATAATGATTTAAACACTATTCTGTCCCTACTCATCAAGCTTTACCCAGGATTGATCCTGTAGGCTACTTCACATGGGAGAGAATCTTGTGGATGCAAGGTGTAGTACACAGATTATCATCTTGGGGGTCTGGCTTTCTTACTAGAAAACATGAACAACAAAACTAAAATTCATGCTGCATCCAGTGTGAATCTGTAATTATTGCTGTGCAGCTTTATGCCTAGCTTTTCAGTTACATGTCTGACCTCCCAGAAAGATCCTTGGCACAGACCTTGTGCAGGAAAACATAATTCATGCTTTGTATTTAGTTCAATGTCACAGTAATATCATTCCTTTGGGCAAAGGCAAACAGGTTTTTGCACATTGGTGAGCTGCAGAAAATCACTGTCTGAATGCTCTGGGTGCACAGCAATTGTAAGGCAATGTGACTTAGACTAACTTTCTTTCATTGAGGGCTGAGCTTATACAGGTGTTATAAAGTTCATATATTGGAAAAGCAAGGTTTACGAGGTTCACAAATAACACAACCTGAACAAGCATAAAAGAGGACTGCTAAACCTCTGCTGCTACAGAGTCATACCCATAGAGCCAAAGAGCGTTTCTGAAAAAATGGTGTCCCATCACATTGCACTTCTTGCAATCCTGGTTCAACAAAGCAGAGAATAAGGTGTTTGGCAGTGGCTCAAAATGGCAAAGTTGAAATTTATTTTACATAAATTGGCAAACCTCAGAATAACTCCAGCTTCTCTGTATGGGTCACTGTACACTGTTTCTTCCAAAACAAAGCCTTTTATAGGATCAAGAATTACACTGGGTGGGAATGGTTCAAAGCCGTGTGAGAGGAGCTTTAGACAGGACATTAGGAAGCATTTCTTTATCATGAGGGTGGTCAAACACTGGAAGAGGCTTCCTAGAGAGGTGGTCGATGCTCCAAGCCTGTCAGTGTTTCAGAGGCATTTGGACAATGGCCTTAATAATATTCTTTAACATTTGGTCAGCCCTGAATCGGTCAGGCAGTACCTTCCAACGGAGATATTCTATTATATTTTTCTATTCTATTCTATTCCATTCCATTCTATTATATCCTATCCTATATGACTGATTCCACAACAACAGATACAACAAAAAGTACTGTTGCTTGGCAGTCTAAAAAAGGCATGTAAAATCCCTTCATTGTACAATGTGATCTTTCTTCAGATTTCTTTCCAACTCCTCATGTCCTTCCCAGGAAAAATACACCAAAGGCAGGTCCGTGGAAGTAGAAAGAATGCTACAGAGAGGCTTGTTTCCAATGGGCAAGGACAGATATTTGTGAAATGTTTGAGCACAATATTGTCCAATGCAATGCATTCCAGATTCATAGCTGTGAGGTTTGGCTTCTCTACTAGGTATAAAAAATAGCCACACAACATACCTAGAGAAAAAATGTGTGTACAAGTTACAGTATAATCAAAAAACAGATTCTTGTCCATAACCATTTGTACTACCTGATCAGATTGAGCCTGCATGTGTGCTTTAGATCAGACAAACAGGTTCATGTATGTCATTTCTTCTGCTGTTGTGTCTTTCTGTTCTAATTCAACATTGGGAACTTTAGGCCCACAGAGTAAAGGCTGCTTGCATTGTGTAGGAGATTGTCCACAGAGGTTGGGGTCCCCCTTATTTCCATGAGGAAGCTCAGGGCACTGAGCATACACAGTTCGTACAGTGTAAGGAGGAGAAATAGGCAAGCATCAACCCCAGTGTGTGCAGCTCACTGCATCAATGGTGGGGTCTTGTGGAAAAGCCCACGTGGTTCTTCCCTTATGCATCTGCTGAAGAAAATAAATGCATGTCTTTGGTGACAAAGTCTGTTTAGTTGGACTGAAAGTTGGTAGATTAAGCCCTCCTTACCCAAATCCAATGCAATCACCAAACAAAAAACCAAAAGTATAGGAAAATTAGCAATGCAGATCTACTTGTTTTATTGATCTTTCCAGTCAAAGGGTCCTGCCACATATCACAGATCACTATAACTACAGCACCTTGGCACAGAGGGAAGACTAATCTCATGCTTTGGTAAATCCTGGGGCACTTGGGCTGAAACAAGACACTGAGTAATATGTTCATGCTACAGGGGTCAAAAGGAGGCCAACTGGCACTAGCAGCTTTTTCAGAACTGCTGCCTCTAGCTCAGGCTAGAGCTGGGTCAGGCTCCACTGCTCTGAGCATTCAGCATGCTTAGCAAAGCTCATTAAAAATAAGGAAGAGTAGGGGGAGAAGAGCAGAGGGACGAGAGGGCAAGTGAGAAGAACATAGCCAATTGTGGTACAATGGAAATTTCCTGCATGGCTAGTAGCCATGGTCCTAGTGTTCAGGAGAGGAAACAGGGGACAGAGGTAGCAGGAGACAAATGTTAAGCAAAAGGAATGGCTGCCACTGAGAGAATTGTTTATTTTGGTCTACTTGTGCACTCATTACTTCAAATAAATCATCTTTGCTTGAGCCTTTTGTGTAATGATGTAACTCAACTGTTGGACTCTTCCCAATAAAAGTTTAAATTCTTCCTGCTTGTGCTGGAGGGTCAAAGACAGATCTTCAGATTCGGTCCATATGAATCCAAGAATCTTAAGACAGTCTTCCAAAAAGCTTAGCTTTATGGCAAATAGTAGGATACTATCAGGCTACTTGCCTAATAGATACTAGGCCAGGTTACTCAGCCTACCTTATATAGAGTCTATCAGTATAACAAACGAACGGGCAGAAAGAAATCACTTTGCAAGACTGGAACAATTACAAGGTATGTAAACAGACATGCCTTTCCCTCTCCCAAACATGTATGGCAACTTAGTGGCTACTTCCATTATCTTCAGAGTTCCAATCTTTAAAGACATCACTGGAAGTACTCTAGAAAGCACAATGATCTCTACTGACTTTGCATGTTACAGTCCCTGAGGCTGCTCATTGTGGGAAGCCCTGCACTGGTGCACATGTATGGAAGCATTTGTTCCTCCACCTGTCACAAGGCTCTACTACACTATGCCCACTGCAAAGTTGTGTGGTGACTGAACTGGTGGCTAGAGAGACCCAAGAGGAGGGCAAAACACTAAGATATCACTGAAACCATCACTTCTCCATCCTCCCAATCTGACTGCAGGCACAAGCAACCTGTGACCTTCACCCTGTTTTCTCCAATTCAAAGGCCAAAAAGGAAATATCTTTTCATAAATGCCAGTAAAATAGAAAAATCACTTTAAAATTGTCAGAAATAATGCTTTGTGTTACAGCACACTTTAAAATTATTTAAGATAAATGAAAATAATCCCATAAGATTTCTGCTATATGACACATTTTTATTTCATATTTAGGAAAACCAAACTAGCTTGCTGGATTCTGTACACAATATCTGAAATATATAAAAAATGGTGGTGGCATCTTTTTGATCAGAGGTAAAGTAAGCCTTGTTTGGCTGCCTTGATGGTTTCACTTTCATTCCCAGCTGGACTTTTGGGGGATGATTTTAGGAGTCAGGTGTTTTGAAACTGTTCCATGCTCAGATATGTTTAAATCCCACTATTATTTGTGGTTCTTCTCCCCAGAGAAAAAGAACAAACTACTGCCTGGAGCAAATGAATAACTTAAAATGCTCAAGAAATGCCAAGAGGAATAAGGAAGACTGGCAACATATTGCTTGATATTTTAAGATAATACATTTCTTAAAAAAGTCAGTGGAGGATGTGACTTACTTGGCATATATGCAACCTTTCATTTCCACGTGATGTAAGACTCCATGCCAAGAACAGTCTTAAGTCTAATTTTAGTTACTCCTGTCTATGACTTGTCTTCTAAAGTCCACTTTTACCTAGCTAGTATGGTGAAGTTACGTTTCTTCTCTGTTGGTCATTGTTGTGGTTTAATCCCAGCCAGCAGCTAGGACCACAGAGCTGCTCACTCACTCCCCTTCCCCCAACAGGAAGCTCGGGGAGAAGAGTGAGAAAAGGAGAAGAAAGGGAAAAAAACCTCACAGGTTGAGACAAAGGCAGTTAAATAGCAAAAGAACAGTAAAAGAAAATAACAATAATAATAATAACACAAGTCACTCTCACCACGCGGTGAATTGGCACTGTCCCAAATAGTGATCATGAGTACACCCCCCCCAGCTAACCCCATTATATACTAGGCGTGACATCTGTGGTACAGAATATTCCATTAGCCATTCCGTCTTTCTGTCTATGATCTTCCTCAGCTTCTGTGGGAAGCTGAAAAAAATCCTTGAAAAATATAAACATCACTTGGCAACAACTAAAACAGTATGTGTTATTGACTATCCTTTCACACCAAATCTGAAACAGAGCAACCACTAGAAAGAAAATTAACTGTGTCCCAGCTGAAACCAGGACAGTCACACATTGCTTGCAGTAAGGACACGTGGGGATCTTTTGTGTAGATCTTTGGACACTGTGTAGAACACAATGCTGGCATCCCAAGCTCACAAACCAGGTCACAGGATGTCATGTGATGGAGGCAGCTTTGCCTGATCTGAATCAAGCTGCAGGAGTGTGTTGGGCAAGGAGGAAGCAAGTCCTACCTCACACTGCCTGTCCTCTGTGAAGGACCTGTGTTAGGCACAGCATGTCCATGGCTCACACCCCTGCTGGAAGCAGGAGGAGAGGCAAGAGTAGAGTGGCACTATAACTGCTCGAGAGGCAGGCAACACGGCAGGAGGAGAAGAGGTGGGAGCCATGGAAATTCATCTCCACAAACAAAGCAGGAGCTTGACAGTCTCAACTGCCTCTACTGGGAGAACCTCTGCACAGCAGCCGATGACAAATTTCTCCTTTCACAGCATAAGCAAGAAAAGAACAACATATGTCAAAATCTGGCCTATTACTGCTAAGTATCTGTACCCATTAAAAACAAGGATTACCACAGTCACACATAATCACGGTCTGCTTATGGGGCTCTTAGTTACCCCAACACAGGATGAGAAGGCATGGCCTACGCTGGACGCTTTGTCTGCATGCCGTGAAATCTCTACTTCGGTAGAGCGAGGGAAGGCAGGGGGAAGGCAGGGGCAGAGACGGTGAAGCAGAGATTTTTACTGCAGCTACGGGTTGTGGGCGTGCTATGCCAGAAAAGAAAAATGCACAAATTATTTTTTTTCTCTCTTTTTTTTTTTTTGAAGTAGGCAACCAACTGAAAGCAGTGTACAGATGCATATATAGAACCAGTAGCACTGAGAACAAACTCATACCAAGTAATTTGAACACAACTGCAGGATAAAATTTTACAGATTGAATAATTAACAGAAAATTGCACTTTGTCTTCTCACAGAAAGTAATTTAAGTAATCTGCTTAAGGCATGCATATTCCTAGACATTTGTATAGAACCTAGTGTATTTGGGGAGCTTCATGACATGATAAAAAAATGTAATTCGGTAAGGAATGCAGCACATTATTGTTGGTTGTTCATTATTTATTTCCATTTATGTATTCTGGAAAGGCACATGTGGGGCAAAAGGATTCTGGGCAAAATAAAACAACTTAAAATACTGACTTTGTAGTCATAATCTACAGTGACATCTGCATGTGAATGTAAATCTATCTGCAACAGACAGATTACCACAGTTTATAGCCCTTTATACAAATAGGACAGAACTCTTCTCATGGTATCATATATGTTTTATTGCAAGCATGTTGTTTGTGCTTATAAGAAAGCATAACTATTCTTGTTATTTTGGTCTTTAAAATTAAATTCTCTCTTGTAAAGCATCATATTGGAAAACTTTTAGGACAAATGATCATACTGGAAGTTTTTAGGACATTAAAATGACTACGGCTTATTTCAAACTTATTTTTGCAATTGTTCTAACCAAACTAATTTCTATCAGTTGAATGATAGTTGGGGTATTCAACCAGAGCAGCAAATGCTGTTTAATTTCACATTGGTATTGAACTGTAATATCATTACTACATTAACTGAATTTTCTCTACTTAATTCCTCAAGGCAATGTTTTCCTCACGATATAAAAAATAATTTTAAAAAGTATTTTAAACTACCAACTCACACCACCAGAGGGCAATGTAGTAAGCTTGATTTTACAAGGTAGACGGGAAGAAACGGTAGGCTCTAAATGAAACTCTCTTGCATATTAAAAACGCAAACTTTTACAAAACTCAAAATACGTTATGTCATTTATTCAAAATTTTCATCCTTCTAGTTTTCATAGAGAACAGGAAACTGTGCTGCACGTCAATATACTAAAGAAAAAAATACCAAGGATGGACCAAAATAAGTGAAAGAAGGCATTCTGGACAAAATGACAAAAAGAGAACAGAGCATCAATAACTAATCCTGTCATTCCAACTCACTGAATTGGTACTCTGAGGTGGTGTGGGACGCTGTGGGTCTAGAAAGTGAAAGAACTATGATCTTTCAGTACATTTTCAGCCAGAGAATGGTGTTCAACTAAATGTAAGTAAGAGCAAACCTCGTTAATTTTTAACACCTGTTGAAGCGCAACAATTGGGTGTTAAGTGTGCATGATGCCTTTACTACTGCTGGCAAGAAATTTATACACAGAATTTCTTCTAGTCGTGTATCTACAAGCACTCTCTTGCAGTAGAAATTCAAAACTGTGTTTATTGTAGAGCTAACTTTTCAGTTAAACCTAAGGAAGCTGATATGTAACTGATTAAATTACTAATCAAAATGGCGGGGAGAGAACTACAGGGAAATTGATAGCTAAAACAGAATAGACAATTTCAGAGATTATGTATATTCTTACAAAACTGAGACTGGACTCTTCATTTCATGTCATTTGTAACTGACTTTCCACTTAGGGTTTAAATAAAGCTAAGAGTTGAATTACAAAGAAATGCCACTTGGAGGCATGGTTGTAAGATGGTACTTCTAAGAAAGACAGAACTACCATAATCCAGAAAATAAGATTTTATGCGCTATCTAGACAGTCTTGACATCCATTCAAGATCATCCAGGTCAAATGAGGAAAGGAAGAGATTTATCTCAAGACCCATGACAGTAGGAGGTTCTAGGCTTCTTACATTGAAGAGAAATATCTCAGAGAGCAACAGAATTGCAGCAGTGCTGATGCTTTGCTTTTAGATGCTATCTTCCATCTAAGGAAACCATCTAAGGAAACTATCTAAGGAAAGCATTTTCCAAAAGGTGGGAAAACATCTAAGAAAATGAAGGGGTAGGATCTGATTTAACCAAGGTCACACCATGAATCAAAGATTTAGGAGTGGAAATCCACATCTGCAGAAATCCACCTCATCTTCCACGCATGAAGGACACCCAGGTGATGAGGCCCAGCCAGCATGGGTTCACAAGGGGCAGGTCCTGCTTGACGAACCT
>JAOXNO010000020.1:14632521-14644132 GCA_028565335.1 Limnodromus scolopaceus
AAGTGGCTCCGCAAGCACTTCTGCCAGCTCCCTCAGAACCCTCGGGTGAATCCCATCTGGCCCCATAGACTTGTTTACGTCGAAGTTTTGGATCAAGTCCCTCACCGTCTCCCTTAGAATTACAGGGGCTTCATTCTGCTCCCCACCTCTAACTGTTGTATATGTATATGTATATGTATATGTATATGTATATATGTATATGCTGGTACTATAACATACCATGGCTGTGAAAAATAAAAAGCAGCGGTTGATCCCCCATCTGTAGAAATGATACGTTACTTCTGTAGCTGCTCCTTGTGTATTGTGCTACTTTTCTAAAATCCTTTAACCATGAAAATCTGCAATAATATATTCAAAACACAGAAATGCTTCCCCACCCTGTTGTTACAGTGTCATGGTGTCCAGAGGGAAGGCATCAGACAAAGGAAAACCTTTTTCAAGAACATCAGCATTTTCTAATAAAGAGTTCATATATAAGGAGGAAAAAAAGCTCACACTTCTGAAGTAGAAATGTGACAAAAGGGAGAGGTCCCATATTCAAACACTACTGTTCCAAGAAAAAGTGAGTACAAGTATTTGCAGTGAGTACCTTACAGCCCAGAATAAAGTCTCTATGCTCTTTCACTGAATTTCCTTCACTAGATCCCATTTAAATCAAATGGAAAATGGTATTTTCATCTTTAAAAAATACAGGAGAAACAACAGGCATTACTAATAACAATAGATCTTGCTGGCTACCATGTAGGGTCATATATATCTGTAGATAAAACACTTACTGTAAATAATGGCAAAACTGGGTACTGAAAGGATGACTTCGGTGTTCAGAAAATCCTCTGAACTAGACCCTGACACTGAAAATTACCTTCCTGTTTGCGAGGAATGGCTCACTGATGTAAATGTATTCTAGTAGTAATTCTAAAAGAACATTTCTAACACAAAAATTTGCAAGTCAGACTGATTTCCTGGACCCTTCACAAGAGATTAGGTGTGTCTGTTCAGAAGAGTGCAAACTGAAATTGTAATAAATAATTAACAGCACACCTTGAGAACAGAGAATCCTCTTTTCCAGTGATACAGTAGTTTCCCAAGTCTTATTGCCAGAAGGAAGAAGAATTCATTGGATAAGAAACCAAGGGATAAGAAATCAGACCAATAAAACCAAACCATTTACTGTTACAGAAAATTTCTGAATTGTCTATCTACATTTCATGGAAATGAAGTTGTTTGTGGGTGTAACATAGTCATACCACAACTTCCTGGGAATTGTGAAATATGAATACTATTTTGTATAGTATGCCATTGCAGGAAGCAATTTCATATTTTCAAATAACCCCCATACATTTCTCTGTTCCAGGTGCTTCGAAATTTTTCTATTGAGCAACTATCTACAATTTCTCTTTTAAGATCTTTGGATTGTATCATTATGTGGTTTTCCTTTAAGATCTTAAAATTTTGCTCTAACAACTTAGAGATCTTGAGTTATATTCCCTTCAGAATCCTCTTTGAGGCGTTTCTTGCTTTCACTAGTTGTAGTTTGTTGAAAATATGCCTCAGAAGTTCATGTCTGTGCTTGCCTTTCACATGTAACAATCAATTATGTAACGGCATTATCATTTTCTGAAATGTAGATGGTGCTTTACACAAGTATAATGGAACTGCCAATGACCACAGATCCAAGAAGCCACTTGAAAACCTAACAGTTGTCAGTTTTCCTTTTTCAGACACGTTTTTAACATTTTTCCCAGTGCTCTGCAACCGTAAACAGTTACACAATGTTACAAAAAGAACTTCCATTCTACACGTGCTCACACTGATTAATATTATAGGATTCCTTTTGAAATGGATTCAGAATACACTGCTGTTGTTAATCTTTAAAATCACGTTTTTTCCAGTGTTTCTCTTCCTCATATCATTCACCTTGTTCTGAAATCCAGTCCAAGGAATTTTGAGAGAAAATTTAGTTTCAGCAAATAAAGGATGAATTAACTGAAATAAGTTAACAGGTATCATGAAGCTTTAATAATCTCTCATTTTCCACATGTACAACACACATCACCTTCCTGCTCTGCCTTTGTTACTAAGCATGTCTCAAATTAATCTCTTTCAGTCCTGTCTGGCATTTACTCCTCTTCATTGACAAGTTCTTGTCTTTCATACTTAGCAGAGCATTACGCAGTCCATCATTGTCACCAAGTTCATCACATATCAAGAACTCACCGATATTTATTTTCACCCTGAAAGACCCAGGTCAATGTGCCTGCTACTCAGGCAATACTGAAGGAAAGCCACACACATAGAAAAATAGCAAAGAGAAGTGCAGTTTTTCTGTGGTTTTTTTTTAATGTAACTGATGCTGCCAAAACTTTTTGCTTGCATGGATAGCTGAAAATCTCTCCCTGAGCAATTTTCATGATGTAATGCTCATGTTTAAGGACCTTACTCTGGCCTATAACAATTCTTAGTTTATCTGGTTTTATCATAATGATTGTCCAGTAGCAGCATATTTGCTTAATAGCAATCTCACTATCTTGGCAAACACAAAGGAGTTTTCATTTCTTGCTGCCACATGAAAATCATGTAATTCATTTCTTGGTGCTATGTAAAAGTAATGTAATTCATAATTCTTTTTCTAACCTATTGGAATCCTTGTCGATACAAGATACCATCTATAATGTATGCTGGTTTACTAAAGTCATCCAATCCTTAAAAAGCTTATTTTTTGCATCCTGTATAGGGCAACTAGGCAAGTTCTAGATCTGTTAGATAATACTGGGATAATATTCTATGCTTCTACTTACTGTCCCAGCCTTTACACTCAAAAGCATGGGGTGTCTCCACTGAAGTAATGTAAAGTTCTTTTGAGATGCAGGTGTCTTTGTGTTTCTGTATAAAACAACACTTCTCATCCTGGCCAACTCTAATCTCATCTCTGCTTACTTTTTGTGGTTGGGTGCCTGTCTGGATATTCAGGCTACAACAGTATGCATGTCTTAAGCCACATAAGTCAGCAATTCTGCCAAACAAGAGCCTTACCTTCTCATTATTCCCACATCTGCAACATTTTCTTTATCCTGGCACAAGTGCTTTCCGAGCCACAAAGAGAAGCAACTGGCAAAACTAGCATAGGCAAAAAGTAATGTTACACTGACTGCATGAACACCTCTGCTAGAACGGACAAGGGGCAGCAGTGAAGGACTGATAGCAGCACTGAATTAGGAAAGCAGGACAAGTTTGTTTTGGCAATGCTATCTTATGCCAACTTAAACCATCTACCTCAGTTTCAGTTAGTTTATTTCTAGAGTCAGAAACAACTCTTCAGTCAAACTTTATACATATATCAAGAAATCCAACCATGACTTCATTGATGCAGGTTTTTTGGAGTTTTGTTCTATTGCTCAGTAATGATGAGTCTGCAATTCTTGGAAAACTGTGGAGAACAGTAGTCAGTTTTATCCATTTGCCTTTTAATAAAAGGCGGATACAACAGCTCTCTTGTCTGACACCACTGATTTGTGTTGTGATCTCTTAGTGAAAAATGTTTGTCCTTGTATCAAATCATCTTTCTTTCATGTTCTGTTTTAATTAGATGAACTCCACATATTTTATAGCTCACAGGAATTTATTTGTGAAACAGAATTTTTAATATCCTTAAAAATACTTTCTATTTCCAAATTCATGACCATCGTTTCTATGTATTATACTTTTACATTAATACCTAAGTCTCATAGCAAAGAGATTTAATCCTCTTCAGCATTTCTGAAAAGGCAATTTTCAATTCATTCTGTCTGTATGCATTTCCATTTTGAGAAATCATTTTCTTCCAAAGACCTTAAGTGTTTTAAAATATCAAGTAATTTAATTATTGTAAGAGGTAACAGCAAAAGAAGTCAACAGCTACCTTCTTTCTGAGGCTATTGCTACTTATGTTTGCTTACACCATTTGACTGGGAACCACAAGGAACCAGCACCCTTGAGTACTTGCAAGTTTGTCACTACTGTAGCACATCAAGTATAAGGGTACCTTAGACATGCCCAGGTTTGATAATCCGTATTCTTGACTCCTACAGCCACTATATTCTTCTCTACACCGGTGCTTCGGCTACACACATTTAGTCATAAGATTTCAAGGAGCAGACTCGAGGGTCTCTGTGCTTAACCAGCTAAAGCTGGTTCTCAATATACTGTTGGAAAACTTTTCCTCCTGTATGTCTTAATGGAAGTGATTTCAGCTCAAACAAATAGCTTCTAACTTCCTTTGTGAGAGTTACTCTCAGAGGACTATATTAGTCAAGGAGTCAAATTTGCTGAGGACCACATGAGTAATGAGCAGAGCAACAGAAAACCCATTCATCTTTTCTTTGTGGCAGAATGCCTTCCAGTCACTTGGTGAGGAAACCCTGACATACCTCCTTCCACTACACTACCTGCTCTTGCTCTGATAGTACCAGTGCCAACAAATGTCATAAAACTTTGTAGATGATCTGCACTACAGTGTCACTGAATCAAAGGTTATCAATGTCTGTAAATCTTAGTCTAAAATCCAAGTACAGATATCTCTAATAGGCTTTCTGCAAAAGCATGATAAATTTATTTTTTTTTAGTAATGTCTTGTCTGATATTAAGTATAGTGCCTTACTGCAGAAGAGGAAGGAAGAGGAAGATATGAAAAATCTCATATATAGCACATGCAGAATGATGAAAAATGTATAAATGTAACAATAAATGACAAAGAGTGCAATTACCTAACAGATACCTTCATTCATCTCTAATATTGGTGAACTAGTTCCAATACAGAAAAATGAGTCATTCATGGGAAAACACCTATCCGTGTAAACTGGCTGAGAATACCAAGAAGTTTCCAGTGTTGTCTTAGTAAGCTTTGTTTTCTAAGAGAATGATAATAAAGTCTATATCTTGTAAGCATTTTTATAAGCTCTGAAATAACTCACAGTATACTATTTAAATGTAGATTGCCTTTCTACAATGTGACTTCTGAACAAAGAAAAATTATTGCCCTTTTGATACCATAGGTATTCACCAAAGGGACGATCCTATCAAAGCAGGTTGTCATTATTTTATGAGCTCCTTCTCCCCCCAACGTAAATGTCATTCTTTAAAAGAACAGTGACTATATTATAATATAGACTATATTAATCATGCCATCTAATTACAAGGAAGAGTAAATCACTTAAAAACCACATGCAAAGTGTCTTCACTACTGTGTAACAAAAAAGAGTAATTAGCAATAAAATAGGATAGTGCCATTTTGACAGACTAATGGAGTACATGGGGACTCGTGGAATGCTTCTCCCATTGGAATGCATGACAGAGTCAGAATCTTTCAAAGTTGTTACAGCAAAATTCAAAGATAATTTGGTTAGTTATTTAAATTTGTCATGTAACAACTTCGAAACTGCCTTTGTTCCCAGTTCAGATGTATTCTTCAAAAGAGATTTCTTTTGTACCTGTACAACTCTCAGAGATGTGTAAGTGCACAGATTCCTATTGAGTTCTACCAATAAACATCAATAACTGCTTAGAAGAATAAAGCTTCAGAGCTAAAAATGGCTGGGTACAGCTCAGGGACATCTGCAGAAAAAAGACAGCTTTACAGAGACCACAACCACAGTCCAGGCATTGAATAAATGGTGATGCTCTTTTAAAAGTATGATTAAAAATTCAGTATTAATGCATATTCTCTCATATATTTACCAAGCTCCACTTTCAAAAGAGACAGATTGATGACTACCATTTCTACTATTAGAAAGCTGCCATGAAACTTCCTTAATGGTTAGAAACCTCACAATTTTCTCCTATTTAGTTCCTTTTCGTTAAATATTGGAGGCCAGTCTTGCTTAGAGTGGCCTAGATCACAGCTCATAAGTGCTTTTATTTGTATAATAATTATTCCCTATTGCTGTAGGGAAGGCTTTATCTGATCCATGCAAGCTAACTATTGTCTTTTTCATGGGTGTAATACGTGGTAACCTTGTAATCAACTTCTACATCCCTCTTTTTTACCATCACAACCCAGTGAATCTTAAAAGTTTGCCAATCATTTTTGCTGTCAAACATTGTAAGCAAATTCTTCTATCAGCACTTTCTGATTTTTATAACACTATTGGGCATGGGAATATTAAACAAGAACAATCCAAGAAAACAAAAAAGCAAGAATACTCATAATTTAAGAACAATATTCCTTAGTTCCCAAATACCATGGTGGTAGTGTAGTTATTTTAGTGTTAACTTTATATTGTATTTCAAAGTCACTGCTGACGTACTCTCCTTCCTGAGCAACATCATATGCTGAAGATGAGCTTTTTGGAAAGTTTCAAATTAATTGATTAGGGATTTGACCAAAAAAGAAGAAGGTAAAAAATGGTAAGTTTTTAATTTCTCCTGAGGCTTTACTTCAGCAAGTCATCTGCACTTACTAAAGTTATCCCATTTTATTTGTCTGTCTTCTTTGGGAAAAAAAGTGCCTTTGTCCAAGAAATTAATTCTGGAAATATTTGCCATAATTATTTAAATGTCTTAAAAACATGTACGCTATCTGTTGGGTTTAGAGTATTTGCTGCCTCTGACGACAAGATGCATCTTCTTGTCTAAAGTCAAGAAAACAACAAGGATCATCAACGGAATTTATAAAAACAGAACTGATGAATAAATATCTTGTCTGAAATATGGGACTACTGCAGACCAATAAACAACAAAGCGCAGTTACACTAAAGAGCCCCATCAGCCAAATTATCCCAAATATCACTAAGTGCATTTAGACACAATTTCGCTTGACCTTAGGAACTGAGCATGTCTTGCAAATACTGTTAAGTATTATTTTTGGAGGTTGATGTGTACACCCATAGCTTGAAAATGTTAATAAATATTTCTTTTTCTTTTACTTAGAACACCCAGAATATTTATTTTCAGTTACAACAAAAGAGACTGTAAGAGGCTCCTACCGAAGACTCATTTCTCCGTGTGTAAATCAGTCATTTTCTTAGAAACAGTTTTAAAGATATCATCCAAAACATTTTGCAGATGTAAAAAGAGATCTGGCAAAATCCCAGCGCTAGTTCTCATGAGACTGAACACATGTGTACACATATGTTGCATACTCTATGTGTGTATGTACATGTAGACCAAATAGTGATTAACAACAATTTGTGAGAGAAATGTATTTCGAATCTTCAAAGTAAATGGTGAAGGTCCATCCTCTAGAAGCTTGACTAGCGCTGTTCTCATATGTAACCTTATTTCACCATACCAGAACACATCTATCACACTTCCAGTGCAAACCACAAGCTCTGATTAACCACTCTAAAAACACAATTACACACACTGGGTTTACAAAGCCACATCCTGATTCCTGACTGGGACAGACATGTATCAATTCTCAACCCTGCTCAGCCGGGTCATAATAACAAATTACACACCAGTGCATGCAAACACTGCAGTAGTAGCTCCAGTAAAAACAAGACAGAGAAAACAAAAAGATAATGTAACACCATGTGAGGACTAGGATGAGAAGAATTATGGATAGAAAACCAAAATGACAGCTTCAAAATACTCCACATGCAGAGAAGCTACTTCAGCAGTAATTTGTGGTCCCCTCAAACGTTTTGCTGTGCTGCTTTGGAGGCAACAAGTTAGCCTGGAACTTCTCAGTAGCTATGAAATAAAAGGCCTGCATTGATTTCTGTGCAACAACTGCTGCTCCAAAAGGCTGTATTTGGCAAAGAAGCAAATACAAATGGTAAGTATTTTAAAAACATGGCTGACCATTACTTACAGACTTTCCATTTTCTTTCTCCCAAATGAAAGTTACTACGATAGCTATAAGCCATCTCAACAGATGTGATAATCAGATATTTGCTGTAATTCTCAGGTGAAACAAGGCAAAACGCAATCTTATTCTCACAGTTTATTTCTATAATCCTAGTAATTAGCTCCTCCTTATCACGTATAGACCTCAAACACAAATGTAAACTGATATTCCCTTATGTGGTATAAGTAATTAACATAATTCCATATAAATATCACAATTTTGGGTACACAGCACAGTTGTGATTAAAATAAGCAAATTGAACCTCTCAAACATTCTCAAGCTTTAACCGCCTGCCTCTCTTCAACATGTCAAATGGACACACTCCTAAACATAAGCTAGATATACCCCAGCAGGTCCTACAGAAACAAACAAGTAAACAAATCTAAGTAAACAAACAAGCCTAAGCAAGCAAAGCAAAAAAGTTTGTTATCACAGAAGTTGGTTATCATTCCCACTGTAGACCATCAAAACTATGCAGTGAAGCTCAAGGTGGACTTTTTTTCAGAATCCAGCAGAAGGAGATCAGCATAATTTGAATCACACCTAATTTTTACATCCTGTTTCTCACTGCTGGTTTAGGTTTTGAGCTGTTTATGAAATTTCCAGTATTTGCCTCTTTATGAATGAAGATGAAAGAGACTTTACTGAGATGATGTCTGAGGAGGAGTGAAACGGGGAATAGATGTTCCGCACCCACACAGAAGAGTGCTTAGAAGAACCGTCTGCTGTTGTTCGAGCTAGTAGGATTTTTCTTGGGATTATAATTCGTAAAGATGCAATTATAATGAGGGGAAGAATACTGGAAGGGTGCTGTTCTGTGGCTGGAATAAAGCAAAAGAAAGGAATTAATACATGATACTCACTTTGCAAATATGCTTGCCTAAATAAGGCACGTTGGGGAGCAGTAACAGAAAAGTATATCTGATTAATTTTGGGTCTCCTTTTGCTTGACGACATATCTATCTATAAGATATGTGTTGTAAATACACCCAAAAGTTCCCCATCTTTCCAATGTACATGTTGTTTACCAGATTTTATGTTGTATCTGCTGCCACATGATGAATCAACTTACTTATTAAATAAAAAAGCTAGTAAGGTAAAAGTGTAATTCTTAAGCAACCAATCGTGAAGTGTATGTTTTAGTTTTGTCATACAGTCTCCTAAGTAATTTGTAAATTAAATCTCTGGTGTCTCTCTACAGCAAAAAGTATAAATGCAAAGCATCCCAGCCGATCCCCCCCAAAATACTGTGTTCCCTCCCAGAATCACAATACTTCATCATGCCAATTCTTTTCCAAAAGAATAACTGATATTGAGAAGTTGCACTACTCTTTTTATAGCTAAGATGGACACCAGGTTACTCTTCTGCCACTTTGGTTTAGTACTATTGTAACCTGCACTAGTGCTTTGCCTAGAAATTACAAGATGTCCACTGAATATAAAGTAGGCTCTTCCTTTGAACTTTGAAAGAGAATTGTCATAATTTTCTTAATGCAGAACGTCAGAAAATGACTAAAACATTTTTATTTTGTTTCACATTTCTTTGACCCTAGATCAAAGATAACTTTTTACTGGTTCATCATACTTCCTGTAAGTTCCATTTCTTTGTAAGTACATGTGCTGGCTACATATAAAAAAAACCAACCTATGAACAAATTTTGCTGTTCACAAACTATTGACTCAGTTCTGCTTCTACTGGTATCAGCACTTATTCTGCTATTGATTTGAGAATATATATAATTACATTCTGTGCAATTATATAGATATGGCACCTTCTTTTTAAATCTCTTCAGTAATTTCCACTTAAAGCAGATTATATGACTTTCTCAGCCATAAACAGGAGCTTCAACACTGAACTTTACCTAATCTTGTCCGATTAGAAAGCTAATGCTCTGTTCTGGTGATTGGATTTACTGTGTTCAAGATTTCAGCATGTGTGTATCTCATGATAATTTCTCTTTTCGAGTCTCAAGGTGAAGATCTTTTCACTGCCTGCATCACTAAAAACAAGAATAAACATTTATTAACTACATTCTAAATTTTTATGCATCTGACAAATAGAAAGTTTTTATAATGATTTCCCTCACTGAATTACAGCCTCAGCTACAGAATCTTCAGAAACACCATTAATTGCTAGTTTGCATGGGATATTTTGATAATTGTAAATATAAACAGAAAGGTAGTCCATTTCTCAACACTATTTCAAAGGACTAAGGTATTTAGAAGATACCAATTTTGCCTGTAAAAATTTGTTAATAATGTCATTTTCTTAGCTTACAGAATATAGACAGTGAGTACAATGCAACATGTAGTGAGATTTATATGAAAATTATATCAAGTTAAAACCTCTTATCCTTCTTGTTCTAGAACTCAGAGAAACATCCTACCACATAAGAAAAACTGGCACTCAAAATACGTGATGAACTATAACAGTCTACTTGAATAAATATCCAGTTAAGAAGAATATGCAAGCCTTCAGTAGAGTCAAGCACAAAGCCATATTTATAATCAATAAGTACACTGGTATCCTAAAGGTGTTTTTAGGTCCCTAACTTACATCACTGAAGTTCATAGAATTTTAGTCATAGCATGACTGGGATCAGAAGCTGTCACAGAGCTTTAGTTCAAAGACAACAGTCTGTCACGATATTTACCTGAAGTTCATTAAATCCTTGGAAATCTTCGACTGAAGTATGTTACCACTGAAAAAGTTGGGTAAATAGGGAATATACCTAAACTTCTAAATTGAAAACTAACTTACTAATTTTAGTGAGGCAAAAACAAATTTATATGAAGATAAATTACTATTATTTTCCTTATTTTTGATTTTCTCAAGCCTGAACTGAAAGTGCTTCTCACATGCATTATTCTTCATTATCTCAGTCTTCCTAGTTACCCATTGTAACCACTGTAAGAATGAAGACTATTGTTTTGTTATAGTTGCCTATAGTTTTCTACAGCATTTTCCAGTGTGGCAGGCTAGGAAGGAATGGGACCAACCTGCAACCAAACCAGTAAGCCGTAACTTTACAGGAAACTTTAAACTGTTATGGAGAGGTGAAGTGTTGCAGGTGATGTTACTTCACCGTTACTTTTGGTTCTTTCCCCACATAAGCGATAATGGAAGAAAGAGATTCTGCTTTTAGGTTTTATTTGAGACATCATACTTTCTTGAATAAAATCTTATTGTCTTTAAAATAAAAAGAACATTTGTCTTTTCAGAAGGTGGACCTGAAGAAATCCATTTCTCAGAAAAAGATAGTAGAATAAAATTAATCTTTTCAAACAACTAAAATTGTAAATTTCTTTGCAGTGATCTCCTTGTAAAATAGACTAAAATAACTACAGTAAAATTACATTCTTGATAAAGAAAAACATAGGAGACAAAGGAAATATCAGAACCTCATTAGCCAAGGCATTTGCATCAGACATTGTCCGTGTTGGCAGTGAAAAAAAAGTCTGAGTTTTTGAACAGATAATAGAATCTTTCTATGTGTCTAAGCACTGGATGTCCCTTTTTAATACAGTACATCCTCATCCACTCCCGGCTATTTTGTAATATTCATAGTATGTATAATGCTATTAAACAATAAGGAAAAGGCAAAAACAAACAGAAGGCTTTAAAGTGAAATCCAAAGATCTAGTTTCCTGGGGGACAAAGCACTGTCACCAGTGACATCTCCTCTCTCACAAGTGCAAGAATCACTGAGAAGAAGATAAGACCAGAGCAGCAGAGGAAATAAAAATAAGATATGGATAAAAAAATTGGTCTGATGGACAGGATTG
>JAOXNO010000020.1:14655578-14667551 GCA_028565335.1 Limnodromus scolopaceus
GGTGGTTGAGGCACCATCCCTGGAGGTATTCAAGAGACGAGTTGGCATGGTGCTCGGGGATATGGATTAGTGTTGGGCGGTGTTTTGTGTGGTGTGGTGGGTGTGGGTCTTGGTTGGGGGTTTTTTTGTTTTTTTTTTTTTTTTCCATTGGTTAGACTAGATGATCTTAAAAGGTCCCTTCCAACCTAGGTGATTCTGTGATTCTGTGATTCTGTGATTTTACTGCCTATAAAGATGAGATAATAATTATCAATGTTGTAAAGAGAACATTTGAACAATCATAAGAGAGACAGTAGAACGAGATGAAGGACAACATCACAGTAACTCTCAAGAAAGTCAAAAGCAAGGTCTGAACTGGTAAAGTTCAGACAGGATGTGTTGGTATCTGATGTTAATAATCAAGCTGATAACAAAACAATCCATACTGGAAAATTTTTTATTTCCTAAAATGTCTCACTTCCTGCCTTTTTCTAATAGCGGTAACTTGTACCAGGATGTTTTCAACAATTGTTAGTATTTCAGAAAATAAAACTGGATGCTGACAAGGAAAACTGCAAAGGTCAATTTAAATTTTTCAGTGTAAGGAGTGAAGCTATTGTTTGATTTGTGTAACGACTCTGATCAATTAATTTAGCCTTTCTGTAAAAACTTTTTACTAATGATTATAGAACCTTTTAAAACTTCGTTTAGAGACACAGATAAAGTGTTATCTATAGAAAATACTAGTTAAAATATCAGTAATTTTTTGTGTATACCTAATTATAGAATGCTAAACCCATTGATTTTCAGATAGCAATATGCTGAAAGTGTAAAATTTTCTGCAAAATCTTTTCAGATGCTTTTCACTTTTCCATAGACAAGATAATAAAAGCCAATATATTACAACGTTTGTTCTTCTGTCTAAACAGAAGTCTTTCAGATAACCTAATCGTAAGTTATTATAATTATAAAATTACTAATTTTGTGGCATATATTTAATTCTAGGTTTCTCTCCTCTGTTAATTTTTTTACATTGTATAGCGTGTTGAATTCAGAGTTACCTATTGTTCAGTTATTAAAATACTCAGTTCAGGTTTAAACTAGTTTACAAATTTAGTATATACTTGTCACAAACAATATTATAAACATAAATATTATATAAATACAGATGTAGGAGCCTAAATATTAGGTATTCATGAGGCCTTATGGGATAGGAAGTGAAATTAATGTCTCCATCATTTAGTTGACAGGATTCAGATTTCCTTTGCAATCACAGCAAGTTAAAGTAAGAATAAGACCTGACTCCCTATTTTAGAGACACTGAACTACAGTAGCATAGCATCTCAAATGTTCTTGCCAGTGGCTTGTAAAATTTGTCAGATCTGTTTGTTTAAAAATATTCTGAATTATAGCCTTCTCTCAAAGACAACAATGGTGACTGTGCTCTTTGACTATAAATTGTCAATTTCAGCCTGTATTCTCCTCTAGTTAGCTGATTTACTTAAATGCAAGATTGTCTTTCTGGTCCCAAACCCAGTCTTCCCAGACTAACTTTATTATTCAATGCTCTTATATACCGTATGTTATATTTTCACGTGTGTAGCCTGCATCTCAGATAACCCAACCCCTTTTGGAAGTACCAGGCCTTGAGAATAAGCACTTAGGTAACACGCAGAGGATCAGAGGAAGAAGCAGGAAAACTACCAGGGAGTAAGAACTGTGGAGTAAATCTTTTGTAAGCAGCCAACACTTCTGAAACTGTTCCAGTGAAGAGGATTTTTGCCAGTTTATTTTAAAGAAACTGAAGGTCCACACGTCAGAAAGAAGTGTGAGACACTGAATTGTTACCAGCTACTCTCCATGTTTACCATTACTTTCCCACAGCTCTGTAACATGCAGTTACTTAGTGTTTATATCATGTATTTTTGATACAAGTACCTGTCTTTCTAAATATACACATAGATCCAACTTCTGCTGCTGTCTTTACATAGCCAAGTCCCTGTATGAATAGCAATTCCACACACTGCTCTCTCATATAATTTAAGGGCTTCCACAGAATCATTTATGCCGTATGGACTGATAGATTGCTGCGTGCTGAATTAAGCCATTCTTTTTGAGTTAGGCAAAAGATTATGACTGATGCCACTTAGAATGTCAGACTTCTGAAACAGAGTTTCCTCCAAAGTGTCCTAATAAGTTTTGCACATTAGTGTTATCACCACACACATTTACACATTAATTATTCAGACTCAAATACCTCCTCTCTCTTGACAAGATTCATCCTTCTTTGCAATCTTATCGTATCCCGTGCTTTCTACAAAACAGGAGTTTGTTGGAAACTACTTCTAATTGTCCGCTGACATCTAAGAGACCATGCGCTGCTTCCCGCCAGCCCGCGGGAGAGTAGCGGGCTGTCCCGCCACCGGAGCCGCTCCTCTATCACCATCTAGTGGGAAAAAAGCAGCAGTTGCGGGACGGACGTGCGGGAAGCGCCGTTACCCCCTTGTTGACGCCCCTGCGGTGAGCTCACTTTCCATCCCTTCCCACAGACGTGCAGATGACGTGTCTGAACCGCGTCAGTACGAAAGCAGGTTCTTGACTGAATGCCCCGACCGACAGACCTCACGTTATCCACTTCATCTGAACCTTGGTGTCCTGAGACCAATCGACTCTCAGACAGGAGACTGAACTGAACGTTAGATCAGAGATGTTCAAAAAAAACAGCCTAATATCTCTGGGCATGTCGTCTTGCTTAACCTTTTACCATTTCGAACTGAAACAGCATATTTTTGAATGCTGTAACTGTTTGATGCTTAAAAATTAGAAACTGCCCACTAACCTATTCGCAGTAAACATTCACTAAAAATAATGGGTTTCTTGTAAATTAATGGGCCACAAAACCGGTGTGGTTATTTTAGGGAAATAAAACAACTGGACGTAATTTGCTCAACCCCTGAAACAAGGACAAGAAGATGACACTAAAGGAAAAATGCATCTTTGGGGTAAAAATTCAAAGAATAGAGCAAGACTTCTAACATTTAATTTCCTTTTGCAACTTTAAAGCAATAACTCTTAACAATACGGTAAAAGTAAAATTGGGTTCCAGGACAAACTTTATATCCAACAGGGATAAAATTTAAAAGGTATATTGATATTTTCAGGAACTCTGGAATTACATGGTAATTTTTCAGAAAATTTTACTAGTGCTTTGGTATTTTAGTGTACATGCTTCCAAATCAGCTTTCAATGATTAAAGGGTGTCATTTCTCCCTTGACATGTCAATATAGAGTTGAGAGGACTTTCTCTGACCCAGCTATGTATTTCCATATCTAAATAATCTTAATGCTGAATTTCTTGACACAAGAACTACAGAGAAGCTGACAGATGCCATGAGGGGCATTCAGCAAAAAGGAGTTGGTATAGACAATTTTTAATATTAACTAAAGGCAGCCAAGGTGCCTTGTAGAAGACAAGGAAGGGTTTATGGCTGCTCCAAAAGATTGAACCCAGAGTAGAAACAAAGGTTTTATATTATCTCCTTGTTTATTTCCGAAGGAAGAAAAAGAAACTGTGGATTAAAAAACAAAACAAAACAACAAAAAACAAACCCCAACAAAACCCAAAGGATCATAGCCATCTGTAAGACTGCAGTGTGAGAGTAAAGAGGTCCTTTCTGGAGAGAGAATCAAGAGGTCAACAGAATTAACTACCACTTGAAAAGTTCCCAGTGCTCCCAATACTTCCTTATGTGAAAAAGCAAAGCTCTACATTTGATTGATGAGAAGCAAACAACGTTCACTGAATGAATACAGTACTCTAGTTTACCCTTTTTTAAAAAACTTGACAAAGTTCTCGAAGCAAAAGCAGACACTTCTCATATGCATTGTATTAAACAAGATCTTGGATTTTATTGTTGTTATTTTGTGAAACAGTTTCCTTCTCTTTTTGCTTTTAAGGGTTGTGGTTGGTTGCAGTTGTATACCATGTGTGCTTTCTGATTAGAAAACTAGGCCTAATGTTCAAATGCAAGCCAAATGTGTAAAACATTTTTCAGAACAAGAAGTTATACAGCTGTAATAAATTTAAATATTCTAATACCTAGTTTGTTATGGGAAATACAATACCAATATTCATGAATTTTCAGACACCTGCACAATTAACTCACTTTGCTTGGCCTTAAGCCCTCTAGGAGCTCCAATTCAGAGATCCATTCAGGTAACTTAAGAGGCTTCTGGAAAAAGCCCTCCTGCACTATTGCAGGGGACATGAACTTTTTGCAGAAGTTCTTTTACCAGAACTCTTTCCACATGTTCCCTGCCACCAACATATGCCTAATAACCTTAATAACTAGGAGTTAAAAATTTTCTTCTGCATTTACTTTAGCCATATGCCTCCCTTTCTTCCTAAAAAAATGTAAATGGCCATTACCGCACACTTCAGTATGGTTCACAACATTATCCTGTGGGAATCAGAGAATACAAGAGAATGGAAAGAAAAAAGAGTGGTCAAAAGAAGGAACCCTGATCTGGAAAAGATGTCAAAGATGGAAAACACTGAAAAAAAAGCATTTAATTGCAGCCATGAAGGTCAGAGAAAACTCCGAAGAGATTCAGTGCTGTGGATCCAGGAGACAATGTGAGGAGGGGAAATGGGGTTTCTAGTGTGTTCAGTACAGCCAAGAGATTAAAGACACTAAGAACTGGGACTAAATCGATCGGTTTTGTACACACTTTTATTTAGGATAACCTAAGCTTTTTAAGGGACTGTATTGTCACTTGAAGAGAAGCAGGAACAGAGAAATGGAGAAATAGTTGAAGAATTTGATCTAAACGACCCCTTAAATAACATTATTTTTAAAAGTAAGTACAGTAAATGCAATGGGGAAAGACCGTATCGAAATCCCTAGCATTTTACCATGGACACTTAAGGGCATAAATGGAGAAATGCAGGTTAGGACCCCAGGTCTCAGGTCAGGACACCTCTATGTCTCCAGTTATTGCTCAAGGTTAAAAAAAAAAAAAAAAAAAAAGAAAAAAGAAAAAAAAAGAAGTTGTTTCCGAAAGGTGAGGTAGCTCACCCGAGAGGAGCAACTGCTCCCCAAGGGGTGAGGAGAACACCCACCCGGGGTGGCAGGGAGGCGCCCCGCAGGCTCTGCAGGAGTCCTCCCCTGGAAAACTTTAAATAAAGAAAGAAAATCAGTTTAGCCAATCAATAGTTAAGCCTTGTCACCTATTTCCACAACACTTAGCTAAGAAGTGACGTCACCACGCGTTGGGTGACGTCACCGGATGGCTTTTGGGTCCATCGTGAGAGCCAGCAGTATTTCCCTCGTTTCACACGTTCTGTAGGAGGCAGTTCTTGCCGCCCTGACCTGTGCGCGGTGTTTAAGCGCGGCGGAGCCTGAGGCAGGGTCGAACTCTCTGAAAGAAACAACCTTCTATTTGGGGTTTGGCAAAAAAGGGGTTAAAAAGTTGAGCTTCGCCGCCGAGGAACCCATCGGACTGTTCCATTAACCGGGGAGGGGGGGAGGAATCTACCTCCACATTGTTAATTATTCGCTGTAAAATTAATGACAAAATTTAAAAAGGAGAGCTATTAGCAGTCACTGTAGAGCACGAGGGGCAGATCTGTGAATTAAAAGAGGCGAACCTGAGGTGAAATCCTGAGGGCAGCTCTCTCCTTTCTCTTGCGCGGGCAAGTTCCCCTCAGCCTGGTTAGAGGGCGGAGGCGAGGGGGAAGCCCGGCGGCGTGTGAGGGGATGGCTGGGCGCTTCAGGAGCCGTTCCATCCGCTTCGGTTTCTCCGTCCAGCGTCGATAGGGCTTTTCTCATCACTGGCATAACAGGCCTCGCTTACCTGCACGGGGCTGGGAGGAGAGAAGAAAGGGAGGGCAAGGGGAGCGGTGGTGGGAGAAGGGGCTCGGACTGACAAAGGCGCGGGGCGGCCCGGGGCGCCGCTCGGTCAGGAGCGCAGTGGCTTTCTTTAGCGCAAATGACAGTATAACCTGAGCCAAAAGCTGTTGGGTAGGAGAGGTGTAACAGGCAGGCTCGGCTCACGGGAGTCCTGAGCATAGATGCAGGGAGATTCCATACAAAGTGTTTGAGAGCCGGGGGCTGAGCGGCCCGAGGGCCGTGGCTCGGGCTCCGAGGGCTTCTCCTGGCATCTGGGTACACCAGTGCTTTGGGATGCCCTAGATGCCTTGGTTGTGTTCTCCAGGATCGACTGAAAACGTCCGTGTATACAAAAAAAGAAAAAAACCCAAACCCAGCTTTTTGCTGTTTTGATTGAGGCGCCTGTAATAAGCACTTCTCAAGAAAGTGAGGAACTGGGTTCTTTGATACGCGTCTGGACACAAGGGAACTGATGGGACTTAAAATGTTCTGGAACTAGCTGGTTTAAGAGCAGCTATTAGTGATAAACATAAGAGAGCTTTCCATCATTCTAAAAATATTTCTGTGGAATCATAAGTGTGTGTGGTGCTTCCCAGGCAACTATAAAATGCCAAGCCCACTTCCTCTGAGAAACTCTGAAACTTAAAAGCAAACCAAAACCACACAGAGTAAACAAATTAGGAGCATAAAAGGAGGTGAATGGGAGGGCTATTGTCTTTGGGAAGGCAATTTTTTTAGTGTTGTATTTTCTTCTATATGATTAATAAGAACATATCTTGCCTGCCCAATTACTCCTAAGTACCAGCTGAGTGGCACGAGCAGTAATACAGTGGTAACACAGTATATATGGAGAGTGGATGGACTCCAGGAAGGTATTACAGGTAGAACTACATTATAACATTATATATGTCTTAATGGTGGTCTCTCTGGGGCACACCAGTGAAGCAGAACCAGGAAGTTTCCTTTAATCATTGTTACTGCGCTGTTTGTTTTTGTGGATAAATAAGGGCTTCAGTGCACTAAGCAATCCAGATCCTTTTTTGAGCTCTCCATTAACACATAAACAAAACCAGTACTTAATTAAGAAAAAAAGTTGCAGTATGTTTCTGCCATCAAAAGGAAGTGTGTATGCTGGAGGAAATCTATTAGATCAATAACTTTTTGCTCAGCACACACATAGTTCTAGGAACTTGTCCTTTAAATTTCCACAGATGAAAATATATTCCTAAGGCAGTAATTAGCTCTTATTCTACAGGTACTTAAACAGGTAGTTGTATTCCTATAGCCAAATTAATACAGCTCGATAACTTTCCAGAAATCACATGTGGAATTTTCTATTTCAGGCATTTTGAAATCAGTGTATAGCATTTTGAATGAAATTTTGGGGAACTGGACAAATAGTATCTATTATATGTGAAGGACACCAGCCATAAAGAAGTCTCATATAGACATCTCTGAACTGCTTTTAGAAGAGGGCAAAGCTGGTAGAGGCCTGGTAAGAAAAATCTTCATTTAAATATACACATTTGTTTTTATTGTTGGGAGGGAAATGGAGTGAGGAGGAGAAAAAAGGTGCCAGTAACAGCTGAGGATAATCAGTTTGATAGATCTTGCATGTTCAATAGCTATGCAGTTTTATACTAATTTCATAATACTATGAAGGTCATCAGAATGCTGTGTAACACAATGCTCATAATGAAACAAAGCCTCACAGCCAGGCTATAAAATACTCACGTGACACTCTTTTCCCATAGGCCATGTTATATTTTTGAGTTAACTATCAACAATATAGGAATATTAAGCATTTTACTCACTTTTCAAGTTCTAGCTGGTATTGATTTAGAAAATGAGGGGATCATAAAAATATCATGACTGACTGTAAAATAAAATCTGATACTTCCCATTCAAAATTCAAATGGACTAGAAAAAGCTGCATTGATTCATAACTCCTTTATGAATCTAGTTTTTAAAAAGCAAAACAAACATCCCAGACTTCTATTAGTACTTGTTTGGATGACCAATTTTTCATGAAACTGCATTCTTAACGAAACTCACATGAGGGTAACATAAAAATATGTAGCCTGTACATGTCTATTTAACATGCCCCTAGGCTGGACAATCAACTTCAGTACTTCTGAAGATTATGCAGTAATCCAAGTTTTCATAGTGTAAGCAATATGTGAAGTTATTCACAGACAGTCATAAACACAGCACAACATTTGTGTTTTGAATAAAAAAAGAAATGACACATTTGCACTCTACGGTTTGAAGTTTCTGGAACTGGGTGTGAAAACATTGAAAATTGATCATATTTTCAAGCCTGCACATACTTACATTTTCGTGAAACAGTATTTTCATGTAAGTACTTTTTATGCTATACTATACTTTAAATATAAGTTTTATAGCATGGGTTTTACAATTAATCTCTTTACCAACAGATTATCCCTTATTAACTGACTTCTTTATCCAAACGTTAATCAAACACACGTTAATCAAACACAAATACCTTTTCTATAGTATTAAAATGGCATACCCACCAAAGCACGTTTTATATTCACCGCCTACTCAAAGACATAATACATTCTTCTTTTGCTTGTACGAGCATTTGACTAGTCTGTAAACACGATTATGAGAAAAAAATAAACCCAGTAAGATCATCACTTATAGAGAGGTTGTCTTTTAACCCACTTTTAACCCAGTGGATTATTTAAGACAAGAGGGTAGAGATTCATATTTTGGATAATTTTTGCTAATGAAGAAGAGTCAACATAGGAAAAGAAGGGAAGTTACGGTTTTTATATGCAGCCTCTATCTTTGGGAGCAAGTAAGACGGAAATAATCCAAAGTATTAGGGCAAACACAGTCAAAAGGCAGAGACAAGATGACCATTGCCCAAGAAAATGCAGGAGGAACAAGCGCTCTGACCAGATGAGAGTGACCTGAGTCACACAAGACTGACTTAAGTCCGGAAATGAGGGGAAAAAGCAATGGAACCATGGAAAATATGGAAGTAATGAGTAGGTTCAGGAAAAAAATATTTTATAACACCTGTATTCATTTTTCTTTCTGGAAAATTAGTATTTTGAATGCTGCCAAGTTATTGTAATTTATGGATCTATTTAGGAGGTAACTGTCTTTAAAATTGGAAATGCATTCTTACCTACTTTGACTTGAATAGCTCATGCATTGTCTCTGTCAGGAAAAATACATGATGGCACTGGACATTTTGATGCACTCTTATTTATAAAGGTTGCACGTATGTTCTTTTCCTCTGAAACCACAGGAAAATTTCACACAAAGTCTCAAATCCTTTTGGGTTGATACTAATCTTGAATTTCTTTTGCTCCAATTTTCTTACAGATACGTTCCCAGTGATTGCTCAGGCCTCTGTATGGGTTTCTGTGTCTTCTCTGCATGTGTTTATATGGCATTTTACACCTTTTTTCTCACACATGCCTATCTCCAAATATCCAACCAAACATGTGCCACCCACATGTGTATTTGTTTTGGGTGGTGACATGTACCCATGTTGTTGTGGAGGATGTCCTTTTTCCAGAAAAGTGTAACTGCTTCTTGCAGTGATTTTAAAGAGCAATGTCTATGACAACTGGCTGTAGTATGTTTTATCTAACAGCAGTATTATGAATAACAGGCCACCTTAAGGAATTGAGCCCTGCACGGAAAACATAATAGCAAAAGCACAGGTACACATATTGCACCCTCTTCAGGACAGTCACTGTATCATCTTTCATATGAGTAGTTGTACTGCACTGCAATCTTTACTGGGAATACAGTAGAGAAAGTTGGCAAGTCTACAAAACGTTCAATAGTAACTCAAAACTATAAATTAACATGAAATAATAACGCTGTGCACACCAGTGTTCTTTCATTGTCAAGATTTGTAAATAATTTCCATTTACCTATAAGCTTTAAGAAAACTCCTCTTATGCTTATGCTTATGCTTATGCTGTTATTTCTCCAAATATATACCTCTTAGGACAAGATTTTCTATGCTGTTCTCTTCAAAGATGAATTGTATTTAGGAAACCTGAGGGAAGTTGTGTAGGTATTTGGTATATTAGTCGTTTAGGAAATTTAAATTATTTTAAATAATTTAAACATCAAATCCTAGGATTTAAATATGTCATGATACAGAAAAGGACATTTTTCATAAATGTCTTCATTTTGATTTGATTTTTAAGTTATGGCTATTTGAGAATTCCATGCTAACCATTCCTAAAAGGTATGGTTCTTTCAGTGTTGTGGGTTTTTTTTTCGTATTGTAACTAAGTTGCACCACCTAGGCAGAGACCTTTAGTTGTATTTAATTGCATTGTAAAAGCCAAGGAAGCTTCTCCAGGTCAACAATTCAATTTACTTGACCACTTATTGTCCCCGCCAGAAGTTTAAAATAAACAAAAAAAGGCTTTGTGCTTCAAAATGCATGGCATTGCAAGTCTGTGAGAAATTAAATCTGTAACAAGTTAACACTGCTTTCTGGCTCACTAATGGGGCACCCACACATCTTTTGAACTGCTGACAAAGTAGACGGACTGATATTTGTCCCTATGGTCACACTGAGAAGCAAATTGCCAGCAAGTGTCCAATTACAAAATGGAACAATCTTCTTTTTATTAAAAACAAAAAAAGCTTTAAGAGGAATACTCAGCATTCAGAAAATACCTAATGATGATTTATTTATCCTTACTCCTTTTCCATTCTTATTTTAAAATTAATAAGTTACACCTTAGAAGTTATTTTCATTACAAATTGATGTCAACAGCCATAATTTAAGGGACTACAGAAGTTACTTACATTTATTTCATTTTATTGCACAATATGTGCTTTCAGTTCCTGTTCTCACTGTAACATCCTTTTATAAGGGCCACAGGATGTCTAAAAGCAAAATGGACATCTGCTGCAGCTTAGAAGGCTGTTTTAGCCACCATATAGGACTTCTAAAATATCTTCACATGGATAGCTAACTTGATAGTCAAATTTCAATCAACTTTCTCTTGTTGGGTTTTTGGTTAAAAAATTAGGTGATTAATTGCTTCATTGAATAGTTAATTGGAAATATGAACGTGTTTTATCTCTAGGTGGGGCACCACAGTTCCCTCTTACCTTCCTTTTGGCTAATCGCTTCAAGGATACTACTTTAGGTGTGTCTATAAAATGCAATGTAAATGAAACCACCACAAAACATTCACAGACATTGAAAATCTTTTGTCTAAAAGTTGTGTATTAAAGTGTTTGAACAGACCTTGACACAGGCTAAAAGCATGCCAGCTAGGACTTTCCCAAATGATTCCTGGGCACAGTTTGGGAGTTAGTGTGAGTCAGGAACCATTCCCAATGTTTTGAAGAGTAATAGGATTTAATGATATAGGTATAAAACATTGTGTGGCTACCAGCCTCAATGCCAGAGAACAGTCCCAGGCATGTTTAACCTGTTGCTTGATATGTAGCCATTGAATCTTTTGGCTGAGATGTTTAACACTTCAGTATCTGAAGAATGGGTAAGTTCTGCTTTCTTTCAAAGAAGCGTTTTCTAAAAGCCAAAGCCCAAGAAGCTTTTTTAACGCTTATGATTTAGATAATCGTATCTCTGTCTTAAATCTTCTTTTTACTGGCAAGTTCATTAAAACCAGAGCGGCAGGACATTTTGAGCATGGTATGATAAACTCAGATTTCTTTAATCCGTACAATTCTTATCTTCTGTCTTGTGCCAGAAGAAGAATATCCACATTGACTTGCTGGCCCATGAAGCCATATTGATTTACCTTTACACCTTAAAAAGTGAAAATAACCCAAAAATTGCCCAAATGTTTTTATCTCTCAAAATAATCCATAGGGGCCCTCACAGCTCTTACATGAAATTGCACAGGGTTTCTTGTGTAACTAGCATGTAATTCTATGTCTCTGTTATAAAACATGACAATAAGTTGTTTTCCCAGTGCCTAGCCAAAATGAGACATTTGAGAGGATAGAGTTATATAAAGGTCAAATTAAAAAAAAAAAGACATTGTTAGAGTCACCAGAACAATTTTCTGGATAGGTAGGTTGTGTCTCCAGAACAGTTTTTCATTCAGATCCCATTCAG
>JAOXNO010000020.1:14667651-14680502 GCA_028565335.1 Limnodromus scolopaceus
TAGCAGAGGTGCTCCAACCCCCTGATCATTTTAGTGGCCCTCCTCTGGACCCGCTCCATCAGGTCCATGTCCTTCCTTTTCCATTTTTATCTTACAATCAATAAATTACATTTTAGAAGTTATTTTCATTACAAATTTATGTTAACAGCCATAATTTAAAAGAGTGCAAAAGTTACTTGTGTTTATTTCATTTTATTGCACAATGTGTGTTTTCTGCAGGTTAGAAGGCTGTTTTAGCCACCATATAGGACTTTCTAAAATGTCTTCACATGAAAAAATATCTAACTAGATAGTCAAATTCCAATCAACTTTCTTTTGTCAGGTTTCTGGATTTAAAAAAAAAATGTGATTAATTGCTTCAATAAAGAAATAATTGGAAATATGAATGTGATTTATCTCTTGGTGGAGGACCACATTTCCCTCTTACTTTCCTTCCTTTTGGTTAATCACTTGAAGGAGACTGCATTAGGTGTTTCTATAAAATGCGATGTAAATGAAACCACCACAAAACATTCACAGACACTGGAAATAATTTGTCTAAAAACTGTGTACTAAATGTTTGAATAGACCTTGGTACAGGCTAAAAACATGCCAGCTAGTACTTTCCCAAACAATTCCTGGGCACAGTTTGGAAGTTAGTGTGAGTCAGGAACCATTCCTAATGGGCAGTAGATGTATGTGACTATCCTGTCATTGTATGGCTACCAACTTCAATCAGTCCCAGGCATGTTTAACCTATTAGTTTATATGTAGCCATTTGTGATGGTGCGCTCCCCCCTGCCCCCAACCTGACCTTTATATCCCATAACCCTGCCCAAGCGATAACCACCTGTGGTGGTCATAATGGGAGCATATAGTCATGGTGGCTGCATCCAGCTCAAAGGTGGTTTCGGGGAGACAGATAACAATACAATAGCCAAGGGCTAACTTGAGCAATGTGCCCACCTAACCACAATACTGGTACTGTGGTCAATATGCAAATATTACTATAAGTCAATCGTTTTACCCCCATAAATAATGAACAGTCCAAGAGCCTTTGGAGCTTTCCTGAATGGCAACAGCCTGCACCACCAGGATCTCCCCTTGAGTAAGGACACCTCTCAAGATTACTCCTAGAGGTTGAAAGATTCCTTGCCACAACAGATCCTCAGTGAATGGTTTATAGCATGCTAAACTGAAATTCTTAGCTAAGTGATATAAAGGATTGATTGCACATATATAATCCTTTAGACATAAACCATTGACCAAGGCTAGGACTAGGATTGGATCCAGCTGCCCCTGGAGTCCTCTCTGAGAAGGAGTTTAGAAAGCAAGAGGGTCCTTTCTGAACCTCATGACTCAACAGGAGGGTCTCCCTAACAGTTCTATCTGACCCTGTTCTCTGTGCAGTAAATAACCAAGTGTACCTTGCCATCATGTTGTTAAACACTGTCGCATTTACTATCAAGCTTTGTTAAATCATTATTTTATATCAATATATTGCTGCTTCTCTGTTACGATTGAAGTGCATCACTCCTAATGCGACAAATTTGGTGTAGTCAGCAGGATGGCAAGTAGTATCACCAATTATTTATGGAGGCATGCAGTGAACCCAAAACATGGAGTCCTAAATTCTCAGAGGAATGGACTTATGACAATTGGCACAATTTGGAAGTCGTTGAAGTGCACTTCAAAGCAATTAGGCCACACAAAGGATGGAAAAGGGAAAGGAGTTATCCGCAAGATGCTAAGTACCTGTTTAGAAGGTGCATATCAAGAAAGAGGGAATAGAAATAGGAGAGAGCAGGACCTAGAGAAGGAAATAGAGTAGGAAGGTAACTGAGTTACTGCTGTCTTTAAAAATTGATCAGCTACAAAAACAATTACAGGAAGAAAAGGAAAAAAGACAAAAGTTGGGAGAAAAGGTCAAAATTATGCTTATATAGGCTCCCCGCCCCCCTGACATTGTACAGATTAGAAAACTCGTAGCATGCCTTGAAGATTGGGATGGAGACATTTCGGGTGATCCTGATGATAGCGAACCAGAAGATGATCCTTTGTTCCCCACAAATCCTCCTGAATATGAAGCCAGACACATTGTTAAAACAGAAATAACTGTGGGACCTCAAGGTGGTAATCTGTGGCATAATATGCAAAGAATCCCCTGGGATCCCTTGCAACTGACGAATTTGCAAAAGAGATATAACAGAAACCCCGGTGAAACTGAAACTGAATACTTATGGCGAGTATGCTTAAGTGGTGGCAACCGAATAATCTTAAACCAAGATGAAGCCAGTGGCTACTGGGGCCTGGAAGTTTTCTTAAATTTAGGACCCAACCTGACAGATACACCCCATTCTATCACCAGTTTATTGGGCTGGAGGAATTGACACCATGGAGCGGGGTGAACCCTCTTTAATCCCTATTACATCTCTAAGTGAGCTATCTACAGCCGTCACATACCTGCTTGCATACAAGCCATGCATGAATGAGGACACCACGATGTCCTACTATCTGCTACATTAAATTTTACAATGTTAAAACCACTGATTAGAGGAGCCCTAGCAATTCTTAAACCCCATCTAGTTGCAAAATGGGATGAGATTAGAAAAGATACTGAATATAATAAAAACCAGGGCAATGATGCTCCTAAGCAAATCCCTACAAGGGCAGAATTAATGCACGGCATTGTTAACGACAGTCATGAAATGGGCTGGGACCATCGATGCACCAGCTGAAAAACAAAAACAGAAATCCCACGTAGGGGATCACAAAGTAAGACCTGTGAAACAGAGAACAGAAATTAAATCAAAGGGAAACAAATTTTAAAACTTGTAAATAGAATCTCGAGAAGGGAGGAATGAATTATGGAGGAATGCATTAGCCCTAGGCATTCCCAGAACCACAATTCAAGGTCAGCCTGCTGGCATTATCTTGAGTCTGATTGAAACATTCCAGAAACAAGATAACAGTGAAAGCAATAAGCATATTTCAACTTCTTCAGAGGGAGACAATCCCTTTCTCCCACTTAGGGAGGAATTGCAGGGCATGAAGTCAGAAAACGAGTGATGTCTGGGAGGCAATTGGGCCTAAGTGATAATGGTCCATACATCTTAATTCCAGTTGGTCCTCGAGGACAATTGCTGAAGTCTTTAATAGATACAAATTTCAATAGTAACACAAAAAGATGCTGAGAAACTGGGTGTGCAGTCCAGATGGCAAAGAGTTAAAATTACCAGCCTGAATGGAGCGACTATTGTGTGCCAAACTGCAAAGGTCATTTTATGGCTCCCGGGTGAGAAGTGCATGTCAGCTACTCACTTTGCAATTAAAGATCATAATGAAAATATTTTAGGTCTCAATGTTTTAAATGGCTGAACCTGGCACCTGCTGAATGGCAGTGTGTAGTCCTTCAGCTCAAACACTGACCTCAACCCTGGCAGAAATCATGAGGCCGCAGTGCGTGTGCTTCGCATGGTCCCTGCACTAGATGTAAAAGATAAGTTCTTTATGGTTCCCTTGAAGGAGGAGGATAAAGGGAATTTGCTTTCACTTGGGAGGGAATACAGTATACCTTTAACAGACTCCCACAGGGGTATAAACATTCACCCACCAATTGCTCACGCTGCACTTGCTGAACTTTTACAGTCAGTCTCACTCCCCCAAGATGGGAAACTGTACCAATATATAGATGATATTCTGATTGGAGGAACTTCTCCTGAGATGGTGGGGGAAGTGGCAGCAGCAGCGTGGCAAGCACTAAATAAAGCAGAAATTGAGAATCCATATGGAAAATGGGATCAAGTAAAGTAAAATTTTTAGGTACTTGTTGAATAGCAGGCAGTGCTGTCATTTCTCCAGACACCTTAGGGAAAATCAAAGAGCTGTAAATGCCCAAATCAAGGAAGGAGTTTCAACAACTAATGGGAACTTTAGGATATTGGAAGAAGCACGTGCCTGGATTTTCTATCATTTCCCATCCATTATACTCTTCCAGAAAGGCAAACCCTGGGAGAGGAAATTAGAGCATAAAGAGGTGGTCAAAACTCTAACTGAAGAATTAAAAACATACCAGTCACTGGGACTAGTACACCCCCATGGCCCTATTACAGCCAAAAGGGGTTTCTTGCTGAATATGCCATGGTCAGTCACACCTCTGTGACCAGCAAGATCATGGAGCAGATCCTCCTGGAATCTCTGATAAGGCACATGGAAAATAAGGTGATTGGAGACAGCCAACATGGCTGACAAATTTGGTGGCCTTCTACGATGTTGCTACAGCGCTGATAGATAAGGGGAGAGCAACAGACGTCATCTACCTGGACTTGTACAAAGCATTTTACATCGCCCCACATGACATCCTGGTCTCTAAATTGGAGAGATATGGATTTGACGGACGGACCACTCAGTGGATCAGGAACTAGCTGGATGCTCACACTCAAAGAGCTGCGGTCAATGGCTCAATGTCCAGGTGGTGAGCAGTCATGAGTGGTGTTCCTCATGGGTCAGTACTGGGACCAGTGCTGTTTAACATCTTAGTTGGAGACATGGACAGTGGGATTGACTGCACCCTCAGCAAGTTTGCCGACGGCACCAAGATGTGTGGCACGGGCGACACGCTGGAGGGAAGGGATGCCATCCAGAGGGACCTGGACAGGCTTGAGAGGTGGGCCTGTGCAAACCTCATGAAGTTGTCAGGCCAAGTGCAAGGTCCTGCACCTGGGTCAGGGCAATCCCAAGCACAAATACAGGCTGGGTGGAGAATGGATTGAGAGCAGCCCTGAGGAAAAGGACTTGGGGGTGTTGGTGGATGAGAAGCTCAACATGAGCCGGCAATGTGTGCTGGCAGCCCAGAAAGCCAACCGCATCCTGGGCTGCATCAAAAGAAGCGTGGCCAGCAGGTTGAGGGAGGTGATTCTGCTGCTCTTCTCTGCTCTGGTGAGACCCCACCTGGAGTACTGCGTCCAGCTCTAGAGCCCTCAGCACAGGAAGGGCATGGACCTGTTGGAACGAGTCCAGAGGAGGGCCATGAAGATGATCAGAGGGCTGGAGCTCCTCTCCTATGAAGACAGGCTGAGAGAGTTGGGGTTGTTCAGCCTGGAGAAGACTCTGGGGAGACCTTATAGCAGCCTTCCAGTGCTTAAAGGGGGCCTCTTATGAGGAAGGGCTGAGAGACCTGGGTCTGTTTAGCCCAGAGAAGACTGAGAGGGGATCTTATCAATGCTTATAAATATCTAAAGGGCGAGTGTCAAGAGGATGGGGTCAGGTTCTTCTCAGTGATGCCTAGTGACAAGACAAGGGGCAATGGACACAAGCTGAAACACTGGAAATTCCATCTCAACATGAGGAAAAACCTCTTTACTTGGAGGGTGACAGAGCACTGGAACAGGCTGCCCAGAGAGGTGGTGGAGTCTCCTTCTCTGGAGATATTCAAAACCCACCTGGATGCGTTCCTGTCCAACCTTCTCTAGGTGGACCTGGTTTGGCAGGGGGGTTGGACTAGATGATCTCTGAAGGTCCCTTCCAACCCCTACAGTTCTGTGATTCTGTGATTCATTTTGAAATACATCCCGATGAAAATCCTGAAACTGCACTTGTGTATATTGGAAAAGGATGTGTTTGTATGAGAGCCTTTTGTGATTTTATATTAGTAGATAACATTACTGTAGATACAAGTAATCACTCAAATATTTGTGTTTGTAACTTCACTAAAGTTATGGGATGTAACTTTAATTATTCAGCTCCTGTTACATCTTATCATTTGTTACAATCTAATTATACACTGAGTGAAGATTGATTGCCGACCCCCTTTGGAATGACTCTTACATTGGTGAAGTAACTACTACAACACCATGACCTGTGTTGGCTGCTGAAATGCATCTGAAACAATGGACACAAAACTTTAATCACCGTTCAGCACTATACAGAAGAGATACACCATGTCTTGGAAAGAGTGAAGAAGGATGAAATTGGTGGGAAACTCTTCTTGGATGGTCACCAACAGCAATTGGAATTTTTAATTGTATGCTTCACCCAGTTGTGATTTTACTAACTCTTAACATTAATGTGTCTATTGCTTATAATCTTATTCTATATAAAGGTTTGGTACATGATAAAACAAATAACTCCAAACACCCCAAACATACAAGCTAATACATAGCCAATAGCAATACTTCACTATCTACTTACCTGTGGACCTGTAAGCACATAAATTATCAATATACTTTTTATGGCCCAAAGGCAAGAGGTGACCGTACCACCACTCCATGAGAATAAGATGAATTGACTGTAGTCACAGGGTGGAGTGTGATGGTGTGCTCCCCCCTGCCCCCAACCTTTATCTCCCATAACCCTGCCCAAGCGATAACCACCCATGGCCAAGGCCAAAGGCTATTGCAGTAAAAAAACAAGTGTACCAAGTGTACGGGAGGGTGTCCCTGACAATTCTGTCTGACCCTGTCCTCTATGCAGTAAATAACCAAATGCACCTTGCCATCAAATATTGTTAAAACACTGTTGCATTTACTATCAAACTTTGTTAAATCATTGTTTTGTATCAATAGATATATTGCTGCTGCTCTCTTATGAGTGAAGTGCATCACTCCTTCTGCAACACCATTGAATCTTTTGGCTGAGATGGTTAACACTTCAGTATCTGAAGAATGGAAAAGTTCTGCTTTCTTTCAAAGAAGCATTTTTTAAAGGCCTAAGCCCAAGAAGCTCTTTTAGCATACATGATTTAGATAATCATCTCTGTCTAAAATCTTCTTTTTACTGGCAAGTTCATTAAAAAGGGAGTGGCAAGGCATTTTAAGCATGATATGATGTTCTCAGATTTCTTTAATCCATTCAACTGTGGCTTTCAGCTTGCACTGAATACAACAGACCATTAAGCCAATTTTTAAATTCTGTCCTTTACCAGAAAATGAATGTCCACATTAACTTGCTGGCCCATGAAGCTGCATCGATTTACCTTTACACCTTAAAAAGCGGCAAAAAAAAATTTGCCTGAATATTTTTATCTTAATCTTTCAAAATAATCCATAGTGACCCTCACAGCTCTTGTATGAAATTGCACAGGATTTGTTATGTAACTGACATGCAGTTGTATATCTCTATTATCATAGAATCATATAATGGTTTGGGTTGGAAGGGACCTTAAAGATCATCTAGTTCCAACCCCCCTGCCCTGGGCAGGGACACCTCCCACTAGAGCATTATAAAACATGACAGTAAGTTGCTTTCCCATTGCCTGTCCAAAACAAGACTTTTGAGAGGATAAAGTCATATGAGGCTCAGATTAAAGAAAAAGAATAAATTGTGGGAAGTTCAGGAAGTTATAGCAGGAGTGGTACGTGCTTCCGTTCTAAAGTTCACTAAGACTGAATGCACAGAAAAGAGCCTAAAGAGCATCTTTTGCCAGATTTCAGATTTCTTTCAATGATAATGTATAACTGATCATTTATCTTTCCTACAAAAAGAACTGTTATTAGGTTTGTTCTTACAACCCTAATTTAACAATACTGGGACAGTCTACTTGTCCAGCAGTGTAATCTATTGTTGACCTCTTTTTCTGTTATATAATGTATTTTATTGTTATATATATTTTATAGTCTAGATATTTTACATAATCTATATTTTAACTTTATTCAGAATCCCTAGTGCCTTGCATATTAAAAAACTGACTGTAACATTCAAATGAAAATACTAGAGCTTTGTCTTCTATCATTTTTCCTCCATAGAGAACTGTTTTTTACAGGTATACATTTTAAAAGATATATCTGTCATAGAATTCATATCCCTTCTTCATACAAACAGAAACTCATTCTTAACATGGTAGAGATAGTGCAAGTTTGTCACTTAGAAAAAATTAAAAAACTAAATAGTATTATTTCATTCCATATGTTGGCAAATTATGCTAAATAATTAGAATTAAACAAAAAAACCAACAAAAAATAACCCCAACAAAACAAAAACAAACAAAAAAAAACCAAACAACAAAACAAACCTCCATCTGGCTTACCAGAGAGGAAAAAAATCAGTAGTCACCATCAAGTTGTAAACTTAGAGCAAGTACCTATTTTACTCCTCAATCTGCAGGCTTCCTCGTTTTTTTATTTTACCTGTACCACTGAAGGCCTCATCTGATATTTAGGTTGCTTACTTCTCATGATGAATATTCCCCAGTGAATTAATTGCATGGTGCTATTATTTGCTCCTTTGAATTAAAGTCAATGCAAAGAACATAACTTTATCTTATTTCTCATACAGCATTCATCATTACATTCTTCCTATTTGCTGTTGTAGTCCAGCCTTAACATCAGATTACTAATCATTTCAATACTTAAATTTAGGATGATAACTATATGACTGCATTACTATATTACATTCAGATAATGAGCTGAGTTCCTTTCAATTATTTAAAAAAAAAGTATATATACCATCATAATGGTAATTTCTTATATATTTTACTGACACATCACATTTATTTAAAAATTCTGCCCAGAAATACATACTACCTATAAATTACTAACAGGTAAATATAACAGTGTTTGTGCATCCCATTAACAACTTAAAATGACAGGTACCTGTATGTTATACCAGACTTTAAAGAGACAAAAATGGAAAAGCACAATACATTTTTCATTCATTCTATAGAAAAAATCAAATGACAACAAGCAACCTCTAAGAAAACATTGGTATCAGGTGTGTTTTTACTGTAATATTACATGCTGTCCATAATTTATGAAGCTGAATAACATGTAGCTGTCAGGGAAGTTAACATCAGAATGAAAAGGGCAAAGAGGTCTCTTCACTATTTTCAACAGTATACACATGTATACTGTCTTTATAACTAGAGAGCTCAGTACACAGTTGTAAACAGCAGCAAGAGAGGTACCTACAACTTAACATTTTTTTTGTGAAAATTGCTTGAGAAATACATTTTAAAAACAGTAGTCTGCATGAAGATCATTAATTCCTGCCTTTTAAAGTTACACTAAAAATACTGAATTATTGGTTCTCTTTGAAGAACAATAAAATAGTCTCAGAATAACTGACTGTGCAAATATGAGAACCCAGTCATTTGTTTAGAGCAAAAGACACATTCTCCCTTAACATCAAAGGGAGCAGGATTAGGTTCTAAAGCTTTATCCTGAAACTTGCAGTTTATTTTCAGGACTATATAGGTGTGGATTTGTCAGGGGAATTCAGAGAGCCTTGCCTTCCTTTGCACTGCCACCAGCTTTGTTCAGTGCAGTGTACACTCCTTAGTGTGCCACAGTCATGGTGTCATGGTTGTATGACTGCATAGCTCCTCCCATACAGATTAGAACCATCTCCACCCCATGACTAAGGTCTGGAACAGAAATAAGATTTAAAGTATCTTTTGATATGCTTTCTGGCAATATTCTGAAATACTTGCTTTCATCCCTTTTTCTGGCCATTTCAGGCATAATGAGATGAACTCCATGCATACTAAAATATTTTTTAGGAACATAGTGAGCCTTCATTCTGCAATAAATTGTTGTGAGTGGACCTTTGAAGACAACAGGAATACAAGGAACCACTTTTCTGAATGCAACTGAAGAATTTGCACTTTCCTTTTTAAAAGTGGATTACAGTAATATCTAATGGAATAAAATATATTTAAGTATTTAATTTTCCTTAATGAAAAAAAAAATATTCTGATTTACTCATGTGTGTTACAGCACTACCTTCTAAAACAACTAATGACTTAAATTAGTTGTTTTCTTGTGCAGATAATAACATCATAGTACTCAGCCAAAATAGCCATTTCTAAGAATTCTTTCAGTTGAATGTGATTTTAAAAGCATAAAATGATCCAGTGACATTCTCACTGGAAAATTCCAACAGAAACAAAGTAGTCAAATAGGTGTTGTGTCTTACCATGATGTTTGTACTGACTAAACCATATTTGATATGGAAGACACCTGGCATTTGAAAAGCAGAATTTCAATATTTACATTTAATTTACACACTAAATCACCAATTAAGAAAAAGTTATATAAATAAGTTACTAAAATCACATAAAGACTCCATCAACATGAATTGGTAACAGTCAGAAGTAGATTGAAGTAGTATTCCTGGGCCAACTTTGTTACTTTAGAATCACATTTTCCTTTGAATTCATAGGTGTATATGTCCACATACATATGTGAATGTGAACTCTAAATAGGTTGTTTATTAAACTTTAGTTTGTTACCAAAAGAAGAGGATAAATATTTTCCCCCTTAACTTACAGAGTTGCACTGTATTAAATTAAGCACAAAGACTTATGAACATACTTCATTTACTACACCAATTATTTATCTTTATTTCAAATGGATAACTTGAAGCTGTGAATGAATAAACAATTATAGGATTGGAACAAAGGTATATAATGCATTTCTTTCAGAGCTCAGTTTACTCTGTCTCCATTAAACTTACACGAGCATGTACCCATTTTATATCAATATTTCCAGTACTGAATCACCATATTCTCTGGTGCCATCTTCATTTCTGTACTTTCAAAGAAAACCACATACACTTGTAAAACGAACTTTGATTCATCCAACATTACAAATGTGATAGTTCTTTAATAAGCTTGAGAGAGGTATTTTAAATCTGTATTAAAGTCAGAGCATTATTCAGGAAATCCTAAGACTTGGAAAGATTGGAAAGGGTATTTAAAGCTAGCTGTGTCCAGCTGTACGGCTGAATCCCGAAGTCCACAGACAAGGAAGGCTTCCTCTAAAAATCAAAGGATTTTTGTCCGAGTATTGAGGAGCAAAATGACATGAGCGGGAAAAGACATAGTTAATTCATCAGATATAAATGGTATTATCCTGTTCTATGATTATTCAGTTTTACCTGTACAGAGGAAAACCAGAAAATCAGACTAGTGCATTCTCTTTCATCAAACACTCCTTCGCAACCCACAATTAAAATATTTCCAGTAAATCTGGTAGTGGTAGTGAGCATCAGCCTCCAGCAAAGGGCATTTCATCTGAACATCAGCATTTTCCCCCGTGCTCATCCAAAAAGGTTGTTTTTAAAAGTCACTCCAGTTCAGTATGTCCACCTGGAAATTCCTCACCCTGGCAATGCTTTCAGCATCGAGTGTTTCAGTTCCTGCGCTGCAGCCTATTTACACTCACAGAGACAGACATGAACAACAGTAACTCCAGCAAGCGTCCCAGGTCTGACACATCTCATCCACTGGGGTACGGGGGAGATAGGACTGCCACCTTTGTGGGTTCAGTTTAAGATGCCTTTTTAAGTCTGCCTCCTGCGAGGTGGCATTTTGCAGTCCTCCTCCCCACCATCCTTAAGGAAGGCAAAAATAAACCCCCAAAGCGTGTGTTTTTTTTCAACGGTCACTTCATCACAAATCATCGGCTGCCTTCCTCTCAGCGCAGGCCTAAGCGTAAACTCCGGTCTTGATCCGCACACCAGAAGGGGAGAGAAAAGAGAAACTCAGGCAGCAGCTGAAGGCATGGAGAAGGGGAGAAGACTCAGTTGTACCCGCCGCTGCCAGGCGAGGCAAGGTGGAGGGAGCTGCTTCAGCTGCAGTGGAGCTGGGAGGGGATCGGCGTGGAACAGCGCAATAGCGGCGGCGGAAGCGACGCTGGTTGAACGAGTGAGGAGGCAGCGGAGGGAAGGGGGAGGCTGTTGGTGTTTGGCGCCGGTGGAGGGAGTCATTCCTGCAGCTGCACTTCCGGTCGGCATTTTGTTCTGAGGGAGCGAGAGAGACACACACAGGAGCCGATCCGATCCTTTCCTTTCCTTTCTCCTCCTCCTCCCCCTCTTCTTCCCCCCCTATCCCCCGCTCGGTACTGATTCACTGTGCCCAGGCTGCCACCTCCCCCACCCTTTTGCACTTGCATATACGGAGGGAGCGGCGGCTCCCCTTGCGGCTCGGTGTGTGTCTTGGAACCGGTTCGGCTCGGCCTGGGTTGATGTGAAGCAGGCTTAAGGGGAAGGGATTTGTGTCGGCCGCTCACCCCTCAGCTCTACATGTTCGCTGCACTGAGGAGGAGACGGAAGAGGAGTCAGCCACCCTCCCGGCCCGGATTATTGTTGTTATATTATTTCCCCTCCTGCTCCGCGGCGGCGGCGGCCTAGCAGCGGCGGCAGCTCCTCTGAGGAGGGAGGGGGCGGATTTTTCTCCCCCTCTCTCGGATTCTCGTTGGATTCCAACGCCGATTTGCTCAGGTAATCCCCCCTTCTTGTCTCCCCTTCCCCTCCCTGCCCTCACCAGCAGCGGGCCGGGCCTCCCAATCCAGGGGGCCTAGCGCTGCCGGGAGCAGAAGGGATTAGCTGTTATCCGGGGTAGAGGGGAATAAGTGGCAACCAGAGGTGTTTATTTCTCAGCCCTCTTTCCTGCTCGCTCGGGTTTGGCGGAGGAGATTGGTTCCTCCCGGGCTGCCGGGAGGCCTAGGCCTGGTGGAGAGCAGAGGCCTGCCGGCCAGCGCCTTTACTCTAGCTCGGGGATTAGAAAGGCGAAGTGGCTTCTCAGTGACAGGCCTCAACTCGGAGAGGAGCGGGAGGAGGAGGAAACAATACAATTAGCCGCAAATGTGTGCTGAGTGTCTTTGCCATATTTACAACTTCACCAGGGCAAGGAAGGAAGGTCCTAGCGTGGACAGCCATCTGAAGTGGGGAAGGAATAAGTGGAGGAATAGGGGAAGAGAGACAACGTAAATAATCAGAAACAAAAATACCAGCTCTCTTCGCTATTACCTTCTTCTTCTAACCAACTCTTCTGAACATTCAAAAGTTCGAATTTGCATGGATTTATAATGTACAGAGGTTTAATCTCTAAATAATATAGCGATTGATTAGTGTGTTAATCGCTTAGTATATTTATA
>JAOXNO010000020.1:14680602-14694849 GCA_028565335.1 Limnodromus scolopaceus
CCCGCTCGGTACCGACTCACCGTGCCCAGGCTGCCCCCTCCCCCGCCCTCCTGCACTCGCACACACCGAGGCAGCGGCGGCGGCGGCCCTTTGGCAGCGTTCTCCTCCCCGCCTCGGGCACCCCCCTGCTCCCCCGCGGCTCGGAGAGTGCCTCGGAACCGGTTCGGCGCGGCCCGGCCCGGCCCGGCCCGGCCCGTGTTGATGTTGTGAAGCAGGCTCAGGGGGAAGGGATTTGTCTCGGCCGCTCACCCCCCGGCTCTACATGTTCGCTGCACTGAGGAGGAGACGGAAGAGGAGCCAGCCCCCCTCCCGGCCCGGATTATTGTTGTTATATTATCTCCCCTCCTCCTCCTCCTCCTGCTCCGCGGCGGCGGCGGCGGCCCAGCGGCGGCAGCGGCTCCTCTGAGGAGGGAGGGGGGCGGATTTCTCTCCCCCTCTCTCGGATTCTCGTTGGATTCAGACGCCGATTTGCTCAGGTAATCCCCCCTCCTTGTCTCCCCTTCCCCTCCCTGCCCTCTCCAGCAGCGGGCCGGGCCTCCTAGCCCGGGCGGCCCAGTACTGCCGGGAGCAGAGGGGATTAGCTGTTATCCGGGGTAGAGGGGAATAAGTGGCAACCGGAGGTGTTTATTTCGCGGCCCCCCTTCCTGCTCGCTCGGGTTTGGCCGAGGAGAGTGGCTCCTCCCGGGCTGCCGGGAGGCCCAGGCCCGGTGGAGAGCGCAGGCCCGCCGGCCAGCGCCTTTACTCCAGCTCGGGGATTAGAAAGGCGAAGCGGCTTCTCGGTGACAGGCCTCAACCCGGAGAGGAGCAGCAGGAGGAGGAGGAGGAAACAATACAATTAGCCGCAAATGTGCGCTGATCCTTTGCCATATTTACAACTTCACCAGGGCGAGGAAGGAAGGTCCCGGCGCAGACAGCCCTCTGAAGTGGGGAAGGAGTAAGTGGAGAAATAGGGGAAGAGAGACAATGTAAATACCCACGAACAAAAATACCAGCTCTCTTCGCTCTTACTTTCTCCTTCTAACCAATTACGTTCTGAACATTCAAAAGTTCGAATTCGTATGGATTTATAATGTACAGAGGTTTAATCTCAAAGTAATATAGCGATTGATTAGTGTGTTAATCACTTAGTATATTTATAGCATAAAACTAGCGCTTGTGGGGTGATTGACACACCACGGACACCTGCAGACCCAGGAAATACAGATAGGCAAGCATATTGTATCAGGTACTCCACACAATCTTAGTGTCACTGTGCTGTATACGTTACAGGAATATGTATTAAATTCAGAAGAAATAGTATTTTATGCTTCTAACAAACAGAAAACGGGAGAGGGATCATGTGTACAGTGCTGTGTTTATGACATTTAAGGGACCACGGTGAAGATGAGATTCTGCCCAAAGTACTTGAGAATCAAACATAAATTTAATTAAGTGAAAAGTCAGGAATGCTTAAAAAGTGTCATCCTTTCTCGTCAGGCCATATCGCTTTGAGATCCTGAGGTTGTTATTGGCTGTTTGTGTCCATGATGTTTGAATATGTAATTAGGTGTCATTTTAACAGGTCGAATGTGTTTTGTAAATAATTGTTGATTAAGTGTCAGGTCTTTATAAATAAATGGTGGGTAGTTTACAGTAATGTAAATTGTGGACTTACATGTGGTATAGTTGAGAGTGTTACTAAAAATTGAGATAGATTTAAAACATGCACCCTGTGAACTAACAAAAATGCTCCTACAGAAGTTACATAATTGAGGGAAATTGAAAGATACAAAGTTTCATCTTTCATATAGAAGGAAAATTTGTAAACGGTGAACAAATGTCAATATTACATAATTTGTTTATTTTTTAGCAGGTTTTTTAGTTGTTTAAGCAGATCTGTTGTGCTGATGAGTGGTTAATATATCTAGTAACTTTCTGGTGTATTGTGTTTAGAGTCTTATGATAAAACCGTGCTATCATGCCTGTGAGTGCCCTGATACGTGTTTAAAAGGGTCAAGTTAATATAGCTGTCACGTAGAAGGCGTGTTTTTAATGCTGTAAATCCGTGTAGTAGTCAGTAGCGTGTCCGTGATTTGTATTGGTCAGGGAGCAGTTTGAATTTTAAAAAGCCTGAAGATCCTGCTGAGCCCCAATCCCGGCCTCCCTCCCTCCCACTAATCTCCCATTCCTGTCTTTGTGCTGCCTGGTCCTGTTAGACACTGTTTGCAACAGGGCCTCAGGCCTACGTGCGTGGAGAGGAACCATTTACACTTCGAAAAAGCATCTTTTTAATTTTAAACTTTGTGAATTGCAGAGGGAGCCACTAGTTGTCTCTAACTGTCCCTATCTTGGTGTGTAGCAGTAGAATTGCTGTTTTCTTTTGGTCTGTAGCATGCGTAGAGGCCGAGTGTAACTCTGCTTTACAGAAAAGAAAGGACTGTGCAGAAGTAGTTGTAGTTCTTGGGTAGTTTTCATCATCAGGAAGCGACATGAGCTCTAGCGTTTCTTTTGTCGTCTGTTTAAAACCGCTCTCGTTTTAATAAAAATGGGTTTGTTAAGCTAACAGTGAACTTCTCTGACTTATTTTTCATTTAAGGAGGTTTGCTTTAAATATGCCAGATATGAGCAGGAAATGAGCTACTGTAGTTGTGTAGTTCCTGTCAAGTTTATCTTGCCAGGGTTGTGTTTACGGCACTTTTTTTTTTTCCTATTCAGAAAGCATGGACTTTTCTGGTATGAAAACCAAACGTATTTATAGAGGGAAATTTTAAGATGCTGTCTAATTGTGACTTGTAATGAGTTTTTTGGTTTTGTTCTTCTGAGCCATATGTGATTAATCCTGAATTAGTTTCTTTATCACAGTTCCTGTAGTTGTAAATTTATTTATCTTGGAAAAATATATTTAGCATCCCAAAATATGTAATGTGGAAATCTTTATAAGTTGACTAATTTTTATTTTAATTTGTATATTTTAGCATATTTAAAAGTCTGTGTGTGAAGCAGGACTATGTCACATTCATACTACCTTTTCCCTGATGTTAGGAGTTAATACTTGTCCACTGTTTATCACAACAGTTAGCTGTTTAAGGATGATGTAGTTATTTTATTTATGTTATACAAAATTAATTATTCTCAAGATATTAGTTGTAACAATTATTTTAATTGAAAGAGGAAAATACTTTCTTCTTGTTATCATTTATTTTGTGCTTTTGACTACCCTGTACATTTTGAATTTGTTTCCTGTGTACAGGTTTTATTTTTTTTCCTCTCAACTTAAACTTACCTGAAGTTATCCCAACAAAAAATCTTCACCTGAAGCCTTTTTCTGTCTTTTAAAGCTGTTTTTATACTTTTTAAAAATAAAGACGTAGGAACAGGCATAACAGTAAAATAATTTATTTTTTACATTTGAAACATTTAAATTTTCATTTAGGACAAGCAGAACAGGATCAGAGAAGCAAAATTATATTGCTAGAACCCTTTGCAGAGCCCTGTTCTACATAAGAGTACAGGTACCCCTGTGCAACGTTATTGCATATTTGAGACTCCATGTACATTAATGTTCATATGACTCTTTCTGCAGAGTCAAGGCAATAGATAGTAATTTCCTTGGGATAGAAACACGGGTTGTTTTTTGTTGTATTTGTATGATGATTAAGACACTGCAGCCTTAATCTTAAATATTTCATGTTACTCAGCTACAATACAAATAAACTGTATTTTGAAGGATACTAGATGAAAAATAGTCAATGTGTGAATTGATTTAAGCCAGGGATTGTACAAGTTTCCTATAGCAAATTTCTGTGTGTTCAGTGGCAAGTGTGATACTTTTATGGTCATGTTGTTGTACAAAGTGTTAAAGTCATGATACTGAATTTGTATTAACATTTCATAAGTACTGCACAAGAAGTGTAAAGTTAGTGGATAATTGCTGTAACTAGAAAGAAAAAATATGCTTCTGTTCTGAATATCTAGACCTAGGAAAGAAATTAAGTCTTTGAATTTAGAAATTTATGCTTTCTAGAAATTATTCCAGAGGAATGTATAATATTCGTGAATGTCTGGACACTTTCATATCAGTTATGGGCATACTTAATTGGAAAAATATTAGTAGTGATAAGTTTAGTATTTTGTGTGCGGTAGATATGAGGTGGGTCATCCAGTGTTAGGGTAGCTGTTTAGTGTCACAAAATATATGACTAGGAATATTTACCATTTGAAAAAATGGCCAGTTCGATATGATACTTTTTATTTTCAATCTTGCATTTCATATGCTTTATTAAAAGCAGTACAGGTTAGGTTAGTTTCTGATTTTGAATCATCAACAGTAAAGAATATTCAGTTGCACAGATATACCTATGAGGAAATGCTTGAAATTCATGATACCTCTGGACTATAGTTAATAACTCTATGCAATAATGATGCTTTTTGATAATCGAAATAGGAAGTCATTTTGAAATTACAATTGTTAAAGGCTTATATTCTAAAAACCTTTAATATCGTTCAACTGTATTTGTGTTTTTAATTTTCTTAGTGTTACAAGCATACTTCTTAGTAGCTTATCCTGACCCCCAAAGTACATGTGGAAGAAGTGCTTTAAATTGACATCTGCTGCACCCCAGGAGTGAGGAGATTGTGTTTTAGGGGATTGTAGAGGACCTGTGGTTTGTGTCTCAGTTCCTGTCCCTACTGGTCACTGTGGAAAATCTCAATAGCAAAAGGGAGGGGAGAAAGAACTTTGGTCCAACTGGATGTAGAAACTAAAAGGAATTCCAGTCAAATTGAACTTGGTTGTTGATGCTGTACTTGAAGGTGGTGACTTGGTTTACACAAATAACTTTACAAAAACATAAACATTGAAGACCATTTTTCATGTTATAGTCAGAGAAAAATCTATAGAAGTTAATTTTTATGGCCCTTAGTATTTGTATTGGTTGGTTTTAAGTGGTTTTCTAATCGGAGATCTCAAAATTCTTTATATGGGTAGATATTTTCATTTTTCAGAACTACTGCTGTGGTTTGATTTGAAGCACTTTCTTTCTTGTAACTCTGTGTGTGTTGTAGACATGCAATGCATTTTAGAGGAACAGTGTCAAAAAATGGTAGGCTGCAAAGTAGGGGACTTGGATAAGGAAACAGCAGACTAAGATTACAGAAACAAGCGCAGTCCAGCCCCTTGCTCCATATGCTGGGCCTTTTAACTACATTATGGTATTTCCCTGTTCACTCGCAGCCCAGTTCAGTGCCTCATACAGAGCATGGGAAATGCCAGCTGACTGGTATACTGTTATAACCTAGTTTATGTATTTGTTTGTCATTCAGTGTGCAGCCTGCTATATACATCCAAATCTTTCTTCAATGCTCAAGTGCTTTCATCTGTTAATTTGTAGGAATTATCTCAAAATAAGTGTCTGTGCATCACAAAATTACAGAACTTTTTTTTTTGCACATCTGTAAAAGATTATTTCCATTTTACAGATGGAAGACTGAAACTGAGTCAAAATAGTGAGTTTTAAAAGTGCTTATAAATCTTGTCTAATTTGATACGCTTTATTCTTCAGATTTGTAGAGTTACTTTATAGCACTTAGTAAGTTCATGACATTGTTTTCTTTGACTTTATTTGTGGTTGTGAGTGCCCTGCATTTCAACATTCAGGCTCATTGTTTTTCATGCTGGATCCCTCAGAAGTATAGAATGGATTTTTGCTGATGACCTTTAACTAGGTTTCAGCTGTCTTGATCATGCCAACAGCTGGATAAGAATAGAGTTTCTGTCCTGAAAAATTAAAAACAACAACAACAACCAACCAAACAAAAAAAACCAAAAAACCAAACCAAAACAAAAAAATCATCCTCCATATTGTGAAGAAACCAAAAATGTCTTAAACCTTGTCAGGAGGAACAGAGACGACAATTAGATAATAATCCAAATCCCACAAGTAATTAAATGGCTTGCCTGCAGTATTGGAGACAGAGATTCAAAATGTTACTCTGTTGACTTCCAGCAGGAAGTAGCAACCATGGCGGGTATCCTAAACATCGGTTATTGGCTGTTAGGGATAAAACTCTGTGTCATAAACTGATAATTGGCAGTTGATGTAGACTGGTTAAATGGAAACCTCTGCAGCCTAGTGGTCAGACCATTTCATTGCGATGTCAGTCTGTTGTCCAGCTGCTATATGGCTCCATTAGGAAAACAAGATTGTTCTGAGGTGTAGTAAGTGCATTCCTAGCTAGAGCATTGCTTTTGGGATGTAAGAAGTCTAGATCCAAATGCCTAATCTTTATCGGTCAGAGAAGTCTTTGAGGTTTTTTCTCCCCATATGGCTTTTTATGACATATACTCCACATATGGCCCAGAGGCTGTGAGTATATTATGGAACAGAATAGTTTCATAGAATAAGTGGTGCCTAGTCTTTTTTTTTTTTTCTTTTTTTTTTTTTTTCCTATTTTTACTTGTAGAGAGCTGGCATCAGATGCTATGTACAGCAGCTACCTTAGTGGCTGTAGAAAAAATCATCTGGAACTTGGATTTTGTAATCTAAAAGCTGGGAAAATTGCAGTAGGACTGTAATAAAGACTGTGATGAGAACTCATGGGGAGTGCTTTGTGAAGATCTAAAATCAGTTTAACTTCAATTTTTATTTTTTTTTTTTCTGAAGAGAAAATTAAAAGTCTGCCTGATAATTTGTTTGTTAAATTTCTAGTTCAAACTAAGAAGAAATGATTGCTTTTTATTTTTTTTTTTTGTGTCCTCTTTTACATAAAGAGAAATGGATTTTCTTCTACTGGGATGCTCAGTGATGATTGGTTCTTCCTGGCAGTTTCCTTAAAAACTCAGGTTGTGGCATAATCTGTAACACAGAAAAACTTCAGTGTATCCTATTAAAATTTGGCAGTTATAAGGAACTGAAACATTGCTTAACAGAGTTACTAGTTGACTTCAAGAATGCATGTTGCTCCTCATTTATTTAGTATAGATAGGACTGGTAGTGACTCCTCTCGGTTTCCTGACACTTATTATTTAAAGGCAGTGATTTTACTTTTGACATTGCTAAACTTCAGTCATTTGGGCCAAAATCTTCCATCATAGGTGATTGCCCTTTATTGACTGATTCTTTTAATAAAGCCTCAAGCCTAAAATAGTTCGCTGGCTCCTCAGGGTCATGCTAGAGAAAAAATGTTTAAAAATTATTTCTGACCTTTTCTTCAAGTAATTGGAACACCCCCATTCTTTGGGAAAGGAATTTGAAATTTGAGTTAGGTGACTTTTTGCATTAGGGATGTGCATTTTGTTGCCATTTGAGAACCTGTCCAAAAATTGGGCAAATTATTAGTGTCTGAAAAATAACCTGACTTCTCTGACTGTAGTCATTAATGTTGAAAAAAATTTGTATGCACAACAGGACTTTTCTAATAAGTGCAATTCTAAGCAGTGAGATGTGGTACATATTCATAGTTTTCTAATGTCCGTTCTCTGCTTATCCACAATGCTGCTTTTTGGAATGTGGAAAAGACAAGAACTGAGGTTGCAGGTGACTGGAAGGGTGGTGAACTGGAACCAGACTTAGTCAGGATGGGGAGGGAATTGGAGTTTGAAGGGCAGGAATTGGGGAGGAGAGTAGGGAGCTTGGAGTTCCCAAGGAAGTAATGACTGAACTGTGAGGACTGGATAAACGGGCTGGTGAGCCAGATACAATGTCCTTAGTAAAGTTACAGGAAGAGCTGTGAAACAGCCTTAGCAAGGGTCTGAGACAGAAGGATACTTTGGCGTTGGGTGTACAGTCAAGGGGAGCAGTTCAGGGGTGGGAATGGGTGGGAAGTATGTTCTGAGAGAGGCCAGAGAGGGAAAGAAGAACAAATTGCCTGAGAAGCTAGAAGTACAAAACATGGATTGGCTGGGCGAAGAAGTATTATTTCACACACATTGTTTGATTTGTCTTTTTTTTTATATATAGTTTTTTTTTTAACTGAGGAGATCACATAGTTTAAAAAAGAAAGCTCAGAAATGTGGAGTACTTATTGTAAGAGCAAATGATAGGGAATTCTGGGGAATTTGTAGTTCCCATTACCTGTGAAGTCTGCATTGGGTATCTTTGTGAATGCATTGTGGTAGTCTTTAAGACTGTCATCACATTTTTTGTTACAACAGGATGCCTGTTTCACTGACTGTGTGGAATGCATATAGCCTCCTTGATGGAGTTGTTGTTTGTTTGTTTGTTTTAAAAGCAAAACAGGTTAAATTAATGTCTCCTAGGGTTGGCCTTAGATATTGTTGATTCTGCCTTGGGGAAAGGGATCAACTCTTGAGATTGCTTCCAGTCCTGTCTTTTATGATTTAGTATTTTGATTTCTCTTTGGTGTTCAATGTGTAGTCCTTTGCCTTAATCATATCACATCATTTAGCCCTGTTCCAGAGATAGAATTCTTAATTTCCTCACGGACTTTTCTGTAACGTGTATTGTAATCTAGGAATGCCTCACAAATGCTTACTTTTTTAATGTCTTTGAGGAGAGTATGTAGTCGTTTAAGTGGGCATCTGAGATTCAAAAGTTGGTCTTTACAAGTTTGGAACTCTTAACTGGAACTGTAGGACCCGACTTTTAAATTAACTTGATTTTTTTTGCATCATAACGTGTGATAATATTAGAACAGATTTTGTTAATTTTGGTAACAAATATGACTAATCAGTGCTCCTTCAAATTAGGCTTCGAAGCATGCAGGAAAAAAGGAACACAGAAATATTTACCATTAGTAGTAGAAATAGAATGAGGTTCCCAAGAGTGGCATTTTTCTGTTTCCAACTATCTGATCTGCAGCCTCTTTCCCTTCATACTTGTCTTTCATTTTTACTTGTAAGGTCTGCTGGTATACATGACTCTCCAGCCTTATGAATAGCCTCTGATTCATTCTCAGAGCAGATCACTCCTGTAATATGAATGAAGATTGGGCCTGGGGGTGGGAGGGGAATGTTACACAATTATATAATCCATGGGCTGTGTCAGAATTCTTGAGTGCAAGGGGCATTTATCAACTCTTGATTGGCTTTGCATATGTGATCTTTCAGTCTAGGGGAGTGCAATTTCCTGGTAGAAGTCTAGAAAGCCTTGAGTTGATATACAGAAAAAGTGATGTTTGAGTATTTGTTGATGTCAACTTGTCTGTGTTGAGTGTTCTGTTGTAGAGGGTCTTTTTAAAGTATGATCTTCAACATTTTTAATGATGTAATTTAAGCACAAGGAATTGCATTTAGCATATCTTTTTAAGCATTGCCTTGTAAACCAGCTGTTACAGTGCAGTATGTAAGATTTTTAATCTTTTTTGCTACATCATGAAGAGGATTGGAGTGAGATCAAAAACGGACTTCGCTGTTGTGATGCTGGCATTGAACAGGTCAGCCCCCAGACACTGACTGAACAGGTCAGTGTCAATCAAAAGTTTTAGATGTGTGAGCATGCAGAATGGAACTCACAGCTCCCGTGGTGCTGAGTAAGGGATCCATATTTGTTAGTCAATAGAAAATATTGGAGATAATTTTACCTCCTGGAAGAGAGTTTAAATCAATTTATTTGATAATCATATTCTCTCTTTCAGGCTTTTTGCCTGTTTTAATTAATTTTCTTTGCACTGTGATGTAATACTCATTTGACAAGAAGAGGCGGCAATGCTTGCTACCCCATAAAATCTTAGAGGCAGTCAAAGACTCTAATGGATAGTGACAAATGCATCTTTGAACCTCTTTCTACTGAGGAGGATTTTAGAATATGTGTGTCTGATATCCTAAGCAAGTGCTCTTCCTCTGTTGTGTCGAGATTTTGAGTGAAGGGATGGAGGTGGTGGCTAGTACACAGTGCGAAGTGGTCGGTTTGGTGTGTTAGGCCTGTTCAAAGCATGTGTATGACTGGGCTTTCCTCTCTGAAGGTCTTGCCCAGGCTTAGATGTAAAACAGGTGTTGAGCTGCTTAGTTCTGCAGAAGTAGTGGCAGTTCTGACATACAGTGAAGCAAAGCTGTAGGTGAACTTCCCTGGTGATAATTTAAGTGACTGATGGCTTAGAGAGTTGTACGAACACACTGTGCGCTCTAGGGTCACTATTATAAAAGATTATTTAGAGTTATGGCTCTGCATATTTACTCACTGGAGTAATTCCCTCTGGTTCTATCTAGTATGATGTAAAGGTTGGTCATGTTCTTTACAGAAATGGACAATTTATTTTTACCATGGAAACTATTAAAATGTTTGAGGAATTGCAAAAAAAAAAAATGGTATGGTTTAAAAACTGTTTTGTCTGTAATTCTCTAAATATCATTACATGAGCAAGCCATCCTAATACTGGAAGGTAAACATTCTCCGTTTTCACATCACACTGTAATCTTAGCCTGGAACCTGGAGCAAGAATAATAAAAGCTGCTTACTTAATTTAGTACCATGTTAAATGATTATATTAAATTAGTAGACCTCAGAAAAAGAGAGAACTCCTATTCTGTAAATGTTTATGTTTATTCCTGACAAATCCTTTTTTTGGACTCAAAGTAAACATACGATATCATGGGATTAGAGCAAATTCTTACTCACATCTTGATAAGTAATTAGCCAATGAAGTCTTATAAAAAGCTCTGTAGATGGACTTCCGAGGATTCAACATAACTTGTTAAGTCCTGGTAATTGGAAGTTAACTCTATACTCAGCTAGAGTGAAAGTTCAATTGTGTGTATGCAGCCTGTGGCAATTGCATATAACTTGATTTAATTTAACCTTGTTCCTTTGCTGGCTAAGGGAGGTTGTATTAGTTTGCATTTTTCATGGCTAAATGTATATGCACAATTATTGAAAGTCAGCTGATACACAGTAACTTGATAGTCTGGGCTAATGAACTTGCCCAAATGTGTCTGACGCTCCATGTAACTCTATGTGAATTTTGGGAAAGAGTAGTATCTGAAACAGAATTGTTTAAGTTCTCCTGCCTGCACCTGATTATTGATGCAGGTGTAAATTTGAACAAGTGTTTTGGGAAGGATAGTAAAAATGGCTGAAATATCTAATTGTAAAATATGCTAATTTTGAAACACTGTTAGAAGATACCATAAAGCTTATTATAGGTAGAAGCAGGTGACTATTTTAAACAAGAGCAGAAAAACATCATCAGTTCTATGACGATGATGAAGCTTACATGCTTAGCTATTTTGTAATGAAATCCAAAGAAAAATTAGGAGATAAACATACTTTAGTTATAAAGGTTACCCTATAGAAGTAGCATCAGTTACCAAGGACATTAAATTTGCTGTACAGAACTTAAAGGTTTTATTAGTAAACTGACATTGATAGAAAGAATTTAGTTTAGTTTCATGTTCATCATTATGATGAATAAATAGTCTGTAAATCAAGTTATATACATGTTCATTGATGGGGTTGTGTGTCAAATAATGCTTCAAAATCGTACTTCTGCAAATGGATTGCTTTCAGTGGGTTTACACAGGTATAATTAGTTGAAATTGATAGATATTAACATATTTGATTCCTGAAATAAGTTGGAATTTCAGCTGGACTTTAAATTGCCTAAAAGTTAAAGCATTCAAATACAGTAAAATATGTATTAACTGAACTCAGTGATTATAGTAGTAAATAGTCTTGGTGCACACAAGCATTTTTGTTTTTCTATAAATAATATATAATAATTTTGTAGATTAGATTTACCCTATTAAGACCAACAGTAGCTTTAATGATTCTGTTGTAGTTATTTAGTATTGTTTTGTGGTTAATTTGGGTTTTGTCATAATCATTGTTAAACATTTTACGAATCTTTATAAGTAAAAGACGTTTGTATTCTGGGGAAAGGGGTAGAAGTGGGTTGTCGCCTGAAGTGCTAATTGTTAAGATGTAATGGTAGACTCCCACCTGTTGTGATTTCTTTACAATAACTTTCTGAACTGTGAACATATATGAGTGTTGAGTTTATTAATCTAGCTTACTAATGTCCTCATCAGTAGTATGTTAATGTAGATGTTAATTAGCTACAGACAACTTGAAAGATTTTTTTAAATTTTTTTATATTTATATATATATATAGAAAAAGATATTTTTAATTTTTATTATAAAAAAGATTTTTTATTTTTTTTTACCAGTGTAAAAGGCTTATATATACATTTGGGTAATAACTCAGATACTTGTCCACTGAAGAGCATGGAGACATTTGAAAATTTGCCTTAAAGTCTTTCAGAAATAAGAAATACCTACTTGACAGCCAGTGTCTTAGAAGATCTGAAAGAAGATGTTTGCTGTGAGTAAACAGTAGGAATAATTAGCAGTGGGGGGAGCTCAAGTTCTTTGTAATATAAACCTGAAAAACACAAATGTAAATGAATATTGGATTATGTGAGATAGAAGTTTAGTACTTACAGAATACTACTGTCAGTGTAAATTTTTGTCTCAGGCATAGATATTATCATGTGTGCCAAAGCATGCAGACAATGATGTCAAACATGTGGCCTGGGAAGGCCACTTGTGATTCTGCAAGCTCTAATTTATGGTTTCCCATGGCAACTGTTAAGGAGAAAAAAAGGATTATGAATTGAGATGTGCCCCTGGATTATGCCCTGTAAGTTTAAGGTGAAGAGTTTTAAGTTTTTGGGGGTTTTTTTTGTTTGTTTGTTTGGTTTTTTTGGTTTTTTTTGTGGAGGTAAATAGCCTGTTACCACAGGAACAGGTCTTTTCCTTGTTGCAGCTACTTGGCTGCTCTCCTCTCAGTTGTATGTCTTATCACAGAGGTTAGTGGTGAGTTAGCGATTATGCTACTGGAAAACAGGACAGAAACTCAGTAGTTTGATGGCCTGGATGAATAGCTAGCAAACGACAGTGTCCCTATCTGTATAGTGCCTCAGCATCTGATGTGAAAAGGAAAAACTGAGAACTTGCTACTCCTTATTGCTACTTCAGTGTATGTCAGTCTTGATGCAAGTTTAAGGTAGTTGAGGCCTGATCCATTTCAGTGCTTCTGGTTTCTGTTCAAATGGTGTGTATATGAAGCTAGAAGGCTATCATGCTTCATTTTTAATGCTTCTGTATTGCCAGAGTATTCCTATAAAGATTTGTGGCCTTTGGGTCTCCTAAAGTAATTTCCAGTTTGGAAAAAAGGCAAATTGATTCTATTCCTTCTACAATAGCAGAGCTGGAGAGAACTGAGAATCATCTCTAAAATGAGCCTGTAACTTGTGAAATAATGTTAATATTTCACACTGGAAAGATTGAGCTACTTCTCTAAAAGGTACATCTCAGGGAAGAGTGCAAAGATTAACTTTAGTTTTCCCTTAAAGGTACTGCCGTACAAATATGTATTTATAGCAGTGCTGTGGTTTACATCTTACTATGTACCTACTCATTGTCATTCATCAGTGAATTATGGTAGGCAAACAGCTATTACTATACTTTTCTCATAATAGTGTAACATAGCACACTCATCTTAGGGCACTTGAAAATGTTTAGTTTTTAATAATTAAAACATACGGTGATGATAATCTGATTTCATTGGGATTTTCACGTTTTTTCAACAGAAGTAAAACTCTTTGTGACGTTTCAAATATAACTTACCTGCATTTTAAAATCCATTCCCTTGCAGGCAAAAGGAATACTTCATTGGAAATGGTTGCACTTCAACAAGTTATGAAAATAAAGTGCTCACCATGCAGTCATGTAAATTCTATTAAAAGATTAAACATGACTGAGTAATTTGGTCTTAAGTTTATTTATTAATTTGTTTTATCTGTATGGTCAGTTGTAGTTGTTCGTGTATCTGTAGCATATGGGCTACAGTTCACCTTTGCCTTAGCAACAGCCTTCACAATAGCACTGTTTGAATTGTGTAGTAGAAAGCTTTGTATTAAAGCCTGGGAGAAATTGAGGGCTATAATTAGCCCTCTCTTCCACAGATCCTTAAGAAAAGGAGATGGTCATCATTTGGAGTGAAGTGCTTGGAGAATAAAGTACACAGAAGATAAGCAAAACATCTGTGGGTTGCATACATGCAGGGAGGTAAGGCTTCAGCGTGGATTGTCTTGGCATGATCCTGTGAGGACTAATCGAACCTTTATGGAGCAGTTCTTAGGCCTTCTCCATATGCTCATAACATAGTCAGCTGGGCAGTTCAGTCAGTAACTTGGAACTGTATCCATGGCCAAAGACATGCTCTTTTGTTTTAGCATAGCAGTTTAGAATTTAGAGATCTATTTATAGAATACATGTGGATTTTTATTTAATCAATAAAATGATGTCTGCA
>JAOXNO010000020.1:14694949-14708025 GCA_028565335.1 Limnodromus scolopaceus
CAGCCTTCTGGGGTGTCAGCCACCCCTCCCAGTTTTGTGTCATCAGCAAACTTGCTGAGGGTACATTCCATCCCTTCGTTCCAGGTCATTGATGAATATATTGAACAGAATTGGAATCAATACTGACCCCTGGGGAACACCACTTGTTATAGACCTCCAACTAGATTCTGTGCCACTAATCGTGACCCTCCGAGCTCTGTCTTTCAGCCAGTTTTCAATCCACCTCGCTGTGGATCCACCGTTCATCTAACCCACACTTCCTAAGCTTTCCTGTGAGGATGCTGTGGGAGACGGTGTCAAAAGCCTTGCTGAAGTCAAGGTAGACAACATCCACCGCCCTCTTCTCATCTATCCAACCAGTCATGCCATTGTAGAAGGCTATCAGGTTAGTCAGACATGATTTCCCCTTGGTGAATCTGTCTTGACTACTTCTGATAGCTTTCGTTTCATCCATATGCTTTGAGATGACACCCAGAACGAGCCATTCCATTATCTTTCCAGGGATGGAGGTGAGGCTGACCAGCCTGTAGTTTCCCGGGTCCTCCTTCTTGCCCTTTTTGAAGACTGGGATGACATTGGCTTTTCTCCAGTCCTCGGGCACCTCGCCTGTTCTCCAGGACCTCTCAAAGATGATGGAGAGTGGCCCTGCAATGACTTCTGCCAGCTCCCTCAGCTCTCATGGGTCCATCCCATCAGGACCCGTGGACTTGTGGATATCCAGTTTACTTAACTGTTCTCTAACTTGGTCCTCCTCAACCAAGGGGAAGTCTTCCTTAGTCCAGACTTTCTCTGCTACCTCCAAGGTCTGGGACTCTGGAGGGCTGGCCTGAGCAGTAAAGACTGAAGCAAAGAAAGCATTTAGCAACTCTGCCTTCTCTGCATCCTCTGTCACCATGGCACCTGTCTAATTCAACAGGTGGGCCACATTTTCTCTAGTTTTCCTTTTGCCTCCAATATACTTGAAGAAACCCTTCCTGTTCACCTTGATGTCCCTTGCCAGGTTTAATTCCAAGGAGTCCTTGGATTTCCTTGTTTGATCCCTGCATACTCTGATGGCATTCTTGTAATCTTCCCAGGTAGTCAGTCCCTTCTTCCACTCAGTGTAAACTTCCTGCTTCCACTTGAGCTTTTTCAGAAGCTCCCTGCTCAACCACGCAGGTCTCTTGCTTCCCTTGCCTGATTTCTTGCTCTTAGTGGTACACCGATCCTGAGCCTGGAGAAAGTGATATTGGAATATCGTCTAGCTCTCTTGAGCCTCCCTACCTTCCAGAGCCCTATCCCATGGGATTTCTCCAAGCAGTTTCTTGAAGAGGTTGAAGTTAGTCCTCCTGAAGTCCAAGGTTTCAGTCCTAATTTTTGTTTTGCTCATACTGCCCGTGATCCTGCACTCTATCTTTTCATGATCACTGCAGCAGAGGCTGCCCCCAACCTTAATGTCCTCTACCAGTTCCTTTCTGTCTGTACTAGGTCCAGTAGTACATCTCTCCTTGTTGGTTCCTCCACCACCTGAGTCAAGAAGTTATCATCAATACATTGGAGGAACCTCCTGGACTGTAGATGCGTGGCTGTGTAGCCTTCCCAGCAGATATCAGGGTGGTTCAAGTCCCCCATGAGAACCAAGGCCTGTGATTGCAAGGCTGCTTTCAGCTGTCTGTAGAAGGCCTCATCAGCTTCCCCATCTTTATCAAGTGGCCTGTAATAAATCATAGAGTCATAAAATTGTCTAGGTTGGAAGGGGCATTTAAGGTCATCTCGTCCAACCATCAACCTAAGTGATAAAAAAAATCACTGTACCCTTTCACTACACACTATGTTAGCCTGTTGTTTAAATATCTCCAGGGATGGTGCATCAGTCACTTCCCTGGGCAGCTCGTTCCAATGCTTAATAACCCTTTCAGTGTAAAAATTTTTCCTAATATCCAATCTGAACCTACCCCAGCACAATTAAAGGCCATTTCCTCTGTCTTCTTGCCTGTGACTTGGGAGAAGAGACAGACCCCCACCTCTCTACAGCCTCCTTTCAGGTAGTTGGAGAGAGCAATAAGATCTCCCCTCAGCCTCCTTTTCTCTAGGCAGAATAACCCCAGCTCCCTAAGCCTCTCCTCATAAGACTTGTGCTCCAGACACCAGCTTCGTTGCCCTTCTCTGGACCCACTCCAGCACCTCAATGTCTTTTTTTTGTGGTAAGGGGCCCAAAACTGGACACAGTACTCAAGGTGGAGCCTCACCAGTGTCGAGTACAGGGGGGCGATCACCTCCCGGGTCCTACTCGCCACACTGTTCCTGATACAGGCCAGGATGCTGTTGGCCTTGGCCACCTGGGCACACTGCTGGCTCATGTTCAGCTGACAGTCGACCAACACCCCCAGGTCCTTTTCTGCCAAGCAGCTCTTCAGCCAATCTGCCCCCAGCCTGTAGCGCTGCCTGGGGTTGTTGTGACCCAAGTGCAGCACCTTGCACTTGGCCTTGTTGAACCTCATCCCGTTGGTCTTGGCCCATCCATCCAACCTGTCCAGATCCCTCTGCAAAGCCTCTCTACCCTCCAGCAGATCAACACTCCCACCCAATTTGGTGTCGTCAGTAAACTTACTGAGGGTGCACTCAATCCCCTTGTCCAGATCACTGATAAAGATGTTAAAGAGAACCGGCCCCAATACTGAGCCCTGGGGGACACCACTCGTGACCGGGCGCCAACTGGATTTCACTCCATTCACCACCACTCTCTGGGCCCGGTCCTCCCGCCAGTTTTTAACACAGCAGAGAGTACTCCCATCCAAGCCATGGGCAGCCAGTTTCTCCAGGAGAATGCTGTGGGAAATGGTGTCAAAGGCCTTACTGAAGTCCACGTAAACAATATCCACAGCCTTTCCCTCATCCACCAAGCGGGTCACTCTGTCATAGAAGGAGATCAGGTTTGTCAAGCAGGACCTGCCCCTAATGAACCTGTGCTGACTGGGCCTGATCACCTGGTTGTTCTTCATGTGCTGCATAATGGCACTCAGGATGATCTGTTCCATGACCTTCCCAGGCACCGAGGTCAGACTGACAGGCCTGTAGTTCCCCAGATCCTCCTTCCAGCCCTTCTTGTGGATGGGTGTCACATTTGCTAGATGCCAGTCGGCTGGGACCTCCCCATTTTGCCAGGACTGCTGGTAAATGATGGAAAGGGGCTCAGTGAGCACTTCCGTCAGCTCCCTCAGTACCCTCGGGTGAATCCCATCTGGTCCCATGTTTGTGTCTAGGTGCTGGAGCAGGTCCCTCCCTTTGGATTATGGGGGCTTCATTCTGCTCCCTGTCCTTATCTGCTAGCTCAGGGGTCTGGGTACTCAGCGAAACAACCTACTCTACTATTAAAGACTGAGGCAAAGAAGGCATTCAGGACTTCAGCCTTCTCCTCATTCTTTGTCACGGTGTTACCTCCCACATCCAATAGAAGATGGAGATTCTCCTGAGCCGTCCTCTTGTTGCTGATATATTTATAGAATTTTTTTTTTATTGTTTTTAACATCCAAGGTCCTGTTAAATTTTTGTTGGGCTTTGGCCTTTCTTATCTTTTCCCTACATAGCCTTGCAGCACCTTTGTAATCTTCCTGAGTGGCCTGCCCCTTTTTCCAAAGGCCATAAACTCTCCTTTTTCCCCCTGAGTTGTGACCCTATCTCTTTGTTCAGCCAGGCCGGTCTTTTCCCCCCACAATGGTGTCTCTCATATTGGTCTGCCCCTTAATCCTTACGCACAGGCTCTCAACTCTCTCTTCATTTGCCCCCAGGGAGAGCTCCGTACATTCCACTTGTTCTCTCACATAAAGAGCAACCTCGCCTCGCCTTTCTGGCCTGTCTTTTTTAAAAAGGACGTAGCCATCCATGACAGCATTCCAGTCATGTGAGCTATCCCACCGTGTCTCAGTAATTGCAATGATATCATGGCCCTGTGACTGCACAGAGATCTCCAGTTCTTCCTGTGTATTCCCCATGTTGCGTGCATTGGTGTATAAGCATTTCAGGGAGGGAGCTGAGCGTGTAGTTTCCACCCTTGAAGGGTGGTGGGCCTGCTGGCTCTCAAAAATACTAGCCTGCTGCCTCACAAGTGCGGAGCTACTACACCCAGGCATCTCTAGCAAGCCCAGTTACATCCCCACCCCCCTTTGAATCTAGTTTAAAGCTCTCTCAATGAGCTCTAATAACTCTTGTTCTAGAACCCTTTTCCCCTGTGAGATAATCTATTCCCATCCCTTACCAGCAGGCCTGGTGTCATGTAAATCAAGCTGTGATCAAAGAGCCCAAAGTCTTGCTGGTAGCACCAGGCTCAGAGCCAGGCATTGATCTGCTGGCTCTTCCGATTTACCTCCCTCATCATTCCTCACAACTAGAGGGATAGAGGAGAACACTTTTGCTCTTGATCCCTTGACCAGACATCCCAAGGTCGTGAAGTCTTTCTTCTTCAAGTGCCCTTCAAGAGCACTTGGATTTCTTTTCACTACTTCGTCACTGCCTACCTGGAATCTCAAAAGATGTGTGTCCCTGGATTATATTCTGTGAGTTTAATGTGAAGAGTTTAATTTTTTTTTTTAGGAGGTAAACAGACTTTTGTCACAGGAACAGATTTTTTCCGTGTTGCTGCTTCTTAGCTGCTCTCCTTTCGGTTGTATGTTTTATCACAGAGATCGGTGGTAAGTTAGATATTACGCTACTGGAAAACAGAACAGGAGCTCAGTAGTTTGAAAGCCTGGGTCAATAGTGAGCAAAAGATAGCATCCTTACCCATATAGGTGCCTCACTTGAGTGTATATGTCAGTCTTGACACAAATTTAAGGTAGTTGAGGCTTGATCTGTTTCAGCTGATTCTGGTCTTTGATTAAATGTTATGTGAATGAAGCTAGAAGGGTATCATGCTTCATTTTTAATGCTTCTGTATGACCAGAATATTCCCCTGAAGATGTGTAGTCTCTGGGTCTCCGTTGTGCTAGAGTAATTTCCAATTTGGAAAAAAAAAAAAGAAAATTTATTCTATTCCTTCTACAATAGCAAAGCTGCAGAGAACTGAAAATATTCTCTAAAATGAGCCTGTGACTTGTGAAATAACGTTCTTGTTTCACACTAGAAAGATTGAGCTACCTCTCTAAAAGGTGAGTATATCACCTGCATCCCAAGGAAGACTGCAAAGCTCAGCTTTAGTTTTCCCTCGCAGGTACTGCCATACATATATATATATATGTCACTGCCATGTTTCACATCTTACTTTGTACATACTCATTTTCATTTGTCAGTGAATGATGGTACGCAAACAGCTATAACTATTTTTCTCATAATGGGATGACCTGAAATATATAAGACGTATTTTAGGATATTTTAAAATGTTTAATTTTTTTAATTAATTAAAAGATATAGTGATGATAATCCCATTTCAGTGGATTTTTTTATGGTGTGTTTTTTTAAACATATGTAAAACTCTGTGATACTTCAAATATAACTTATCTGCATTTTAAAATCCATCCCCTTGCTAGACAAAAGGAATACTTCATTGCAAACTGTTGCATTTGAACAAAATATGAAAATAAAGTGCTCCACATGCAATTGTGTAAATTCTATTAAAACTAAAAAATTAAACATGACTGAGTAATCTAGTCTTTAGTTTATTGATTTGATTTATCTGCATGGTCAATTGTGGCTGTTCATGTATCTGTAGCATATGGGCCACAGTTCACCTTTACCTTAACAACAGCCTACAGATTCAATGTGGATTATCTTGGTGTGATCCTGTGAGGAGTGATCTAAATTCATGGAGCAGTTCTTGGGCCTTCTCCGTATCCCCATAACATAGTCAGCTTGGCAGTTCAGTCAGTAACTTGGAACTATGTTCCTGGCCTAAGGCTTGCTTCTGTTTTATTTTAGCATATCAGCTTAGAATTTAGAGATGTATTTATGGGATGCATGTAGATTTTTATTTAATCAATAAAATGATGTCTGCAACTCATACAAATAAAAAAAATCACAAATGGGAAAATGCAATTTTTGTTGTTTCAGTCATTAATTGATGACCACCTTTCTCATATTGGAAGGTCTGACTTATAAATCATGAAAAAATAGTTGTCATATATTAATGAATAGTGAAGTAGTAGCAGTGTGTTTATCCTCTCTGAGATTTTACCAGTCACTTATTTGAAGAAGTAATTTTAAGAGCACTTTTTTCTTTTACTATGTAGTTTTTTGCCATAATTTTTATTTGTCAACTTTGTTATCTCCTTGCTTTTGTAATTGAGAGCTTGTATATTTGATATAATTTGAATATGCTTTCTGGAAAGGCTGTAGGAATACTTCAGTAACTGAAATTGGAAACAGGTTTAACCGAATCAAAATAAGCTGCTCTTATACTGGGACCTAGATTTTTGCATTTCTTTGTTATTTTTAATTTTCTACTTCAGATAAAAACTTTTTTTCCATTAGTAAAGGCGTACTTATCTCTCCCCCAATTTTGAAATTGGATGTTTAATCACTAACTCTCATAAGGTAGTGAAGAAGCCACATCATGAAAGACCTCTCTAAGGGGTGGAAATTCGTGTCCTGTTTTACTTTGGAGCATTGGCAAAAGAGGTTGTTTGGGTGGAGTATGAATGAGGCTGCCTTTCTCTGTTTTGTGTGTTATAACAGATTAGCAAGTAAGAGCTTTGCAAGTGTGAGGTGAATAAGATGGAAAGACTTTAGTTTCTTTCTCACCTTGCAAAATATGAACAGACATATTTCTGCTTGGGTGAGTTTGGGTAAGTTTGTGGGAGAAAACTTGATTTCTGAGGAGGTGTGTTTGTTTGCTGGTTTGCAATAATTTCATTGTTTATTTTACGGTTTTGCAGTGTTTGATTAAAAATATTTATAAATGATTCAGGAATACTGACTTTCAAAGTGCATTACTAAAATAGGTCCTGGGAAATGTTTTGGCTGATTGGAAGATGTTAACAGCTTACAAATTTTAGTATAATAAACCAGATAGCTCTGCATGGATCTTCTTGTTTCAATATACCTCTTATTTCCTTGGCTTTTGGGGAAGTATGGATTAGCATATATGAATATGTTGTTTTGTTTGCTTACTTGTATTTAGTTTTAGCAATAATGTGAACTAGTTTGAACCTTCTCTCTGTATGGTATGTTGTACAGTTTTCAATGATATTCTACTCCAAAGTAGAAGTAAAAGTCTGTTTAAATAGAAGCATTTTCTCAACTATGTCCATTTTGACAAATTACAGTTTTCAGTGAAGCTTTCGAATTTAAAAATTTCTCATTCAGTTTAATGGACAGCTATCTGGCGGCAAGAATTCACATAAATCCTTTCTCTCTAGCCATTAATGGTGAGGGAAGTGGGATTTTCACCAGTATCTCTCCCCTATACTTTATTTATAGGGGCCTTATATGCTGTAATGTAATCTCAATAATGTTCTTAAACTTCTGGCTATCAAATTATTTTTCTGTTGTACACGTATAAGATAGTAGATCTCTTAAAGATCATGCATATGCTTCTTGCTTTTTCTATTATTTTCTAGATCTTATCACAGTCCACTTCAGAGAGTCTTAGACAGCTTTGATCTTGTGCACCCCCAACCTACTCGCTGGTGGGGCATTGTGAGAAGCAGAAAAGGCCTTGACTCTGTAAGCACTGCTCAGCAGTAACTAAAACATCAGTGTGTTATCAACGCTATTTTCAGCACAAATCCAAAACATAGCCCCATACTAGCTACTATGAAGAAATTTAACTCTATCCTAGCCAAAAGCAGTACAATGTGAAATTCAGTTAGTATCTGTTTTCAGAGTATAGGGGCTTATTAAGAGTGACCATGCTTAGTCAGTGCACACCCCACCCGAAATTATTGAATAGTTACTTTGTTTAGTCAGTTTGTTTATATGAACAGTAATGCTTTCTCCACGATAGGTAGAGCAGGAGTTTTGAAAGTTATTAAAATTGTATAAATCTAGTTTATTCAAAACTGTTGAATTGTAGTGAGAAATAGTTGATATACAAGGTCATGATCTTCTGACTCTCTAGAACTGGAAAAGTAAGGAAAAATGCTTTTATTTAAAGCTGATTAATAAAACCTCTCTATCAAATTTTATTTACTTTTAATACTTTATTTATTTTTAAGAACCCTCCTTAACACTGCAGTTTAATTTGTATCTGTGAAAAGAACAGTCTTTAAAAAGTAGATTAAAAATCTGTGATAGTGCTGCTGCACACAATCGTTACATATTGACTGAAGAATCAATTCTGGATTATATATTTCTCCCTTCCCTTGTTTTGTGTTTAGGTGGAAAATGTAGAGTTATATGTTTGGTATTTTTAAGTCATATTACCAAATAGGTTGTCATATACAAGAGTGTAATCGAGAAAAACACTCATGGAATCTGAAATCCTCTAATGATTTTCTAGTTTTAAAATGTTTCTTCTCTTAAACCTCATTTTGATATTGCTCATCCAGCCACGCCTGTAACTACAGCTTTAATTTGCCTAAACTAAAATAGTTGTTAATTTAGCTGCTGTTACCTGGGAGAAATTTTCTTGATGGACTTGATAGCATTAATCCTGCTTGTGTTATCTGACTGTGAGTCTATATATAATACAAAAAGAAATGACAGATGTATAATTTGATAAACAATTTGAGTACCAGGCAGAAAAAAAAAACCCAACTGACAGACTTTGAGCTGTAACTCTAACAAAAAAAGTCCCTTCTGATTCCTAAAAAAATAGTCTCTCAGAATATTTGATTATTTTAGTATGATGTCAGTTGCCTTTTCAGTCTGTTTTCTAAAACTGTCGAGGACGTGTCTCGGTGTGTTAGAAATAACTCCCCCCCCCCAAAGAATTTGGATTTGTCTATTCAACTGAATGTATTAAACCACTGAGATAGACAGTACAATACCAAACCTTAATATTAACAGTAATCACATAACTTGAAGTACAGAGAAGAGTTATCTGTGCAGTATAATTTCTTAGCTTTTCAAGTTCTTAGCTTGAGGAGCAAGTAGCTAAAACATGGTAAGATGATGTAGAAGATGGGGGTATTATAAAAGAAAAAACCCAAAGTCTTGCAACTTTTAAAGTTTCCAGTACCTTATCAGCAGAGAGCATTTCTGCACCCTTTGTCAGGTATCATACACAGCTTGTGCCTTATGACGCTTGAAATTGGATGACTGATACTAAATTGTAAAGAAATGCATTTTCCAACTACTGGTCGAGAGATCTCAGTCACGTTGTGGCAGAAATCCTGACAAATGGATAGCAATTTAAATAACTCCCCCAAAAAACTTATAAATTTTGCCTAAAGTTTGGATTTTGAATTTGTCATTTGCTTAGTAGGTCTCATTGAATTCCTGTGTAAGATTATACTTTAGACAAATTATATCTTGATCTTGTCGGTTTCAAAGATTCTCTCAGTTTCTGCAACCAAAGACTGACTTATAATTGCTTGCTCATAATTTCCCAGAAGCACCAGGTGCTGGAGCATGCAGGCTGAAACTGATAAAAGTGAGAGAAATCTTTCTTAGCTGGCCTAGGCAATGAAAAACTTTTGGATAAGAAGGGCATTCTTTGTGTTGTGCATTACCTAACATGTGGGATCTATTTTTAATTGAACTCTGTTGCTAGTGGGGCTGTATCTCATTGTGAGTAGTATAAAAACTAACACAGCCTGTGATTAAATTATTTGAAGACTAATGCAGTTTTGTAAAGTAGTCGTCATTCTGAAACTGTGTCATATGTGCCTGCATAGGTTTGAGGTATCTTTGTTCCTACTCAAGGAAAAGCCTCCGTTTCTTCTTACTGCTCATGCAGGCTGAAAGATTAGTATTGTTTTGAATATGTCATGCTACAAACAGCAATGCAGAAATTATAAACAACTGCAGGTATTAATCTTTCTTTTAATAAGTTACTTAACCGGCAGATCCTTTAAGTAATTGAGTTTTGCTCTGTTAGGTTCATAACTTCTAATTTTAAGTATTTGATAGTCTTTTTTTCTTACATTACCTATATTAAATAAATGTTAGAAGATGAGAATTATACATTCTGTAAATCTATTGTTGCAACTCTATCCGTGCTTGTCAGTCTTGTGCTGAAGTGCTTTTGCTATTCAGAATGTGAACCTATTTTGAGAAACGACTGCTAGTAATGTTTATTTGTATGGTAATGTTTAGTTTAGTGGTGTGAACAGGCTGCTATCTTTCAAGTTAAGGTGCGATCATTCAATTCGGATTGCTCTGTCATTTGTTAAAAGTGGGATCACTTAACTATTTAGGTGGAGTGGCAAACCTAGGAATAAATTATTTACTTGAAATAGGTTATTCTTACCTCTGACACTAGTGTGGCTTACAGCTTTGGCAATTTTAGACTGAGAATATGAGGAAGATTCTGTTAAGAAAAAAAAGTACAAACGTAAACAGACAACCAACCCCTAACCTTGATAAACTAAATTTTCCTTTATGAACATATTATATTAATTCTTTGGCATATTTCCTTGGCTTTTCCTGACATTGTTATGTTTAAATTTGCATATTTTATTTCCTTCCTCTTTTACTGTTCTGATTGAGATGGTGATGTCATTACTTCTAAGGTTTCCCCTTAATGGGTCGGGAGAACCTTGCTGTAAGAATTGTTTCCAGTATTTTGCTGTTGCTGAATGCACTTTGAATTTTTAACGCCATGACATTTTCATGTGCAGTATTTTTCTATAGTATTTTTTCTTTCCTGTATTTTAAGAATCAGAGAAGGCTTTTAAAATATTTTAATATTACAACTTTCAGATTGCACGTGTTGCATCCAAAATCATCCCTTTGTAATCAAGGGGAAGAAAAGCAACAAAACCAAACCATATCAGAAGTTATGGAATTTGAAAATGCTTGTTCTTAGTAAATTTGATCATACATTTAATTTTGTGATGGTAATTTCCCAAAAGATGGAAAGGAGAGAGAGGTTTAAGGATGCTGTCATTGTTCGAGCCTTGTTCACAGAATTCAAGCATATGATTTTTTTGCTAAAAGCTGGAAAGAGCTACCTGTGGTTTAATGGACAAGCGTATCTCCCTGCCTACCACATCTTATATTGATCAAGCATCTTTGCCTACTACCTTCTAAAACCCAGACAACTTTCTGCTCCTTGACAGGCCAGTGAACAAGTCTGCAAGATCCATAAATATTTCTGAGAAATACTGCAACTTAAGCCCACGCCTCTTCATAAAAGTGCTATGTGTTTACTAGTGCTGTTATTTATGAATCATAAATCATCTTGGGTCATTAAGCTTTTTGAAGAGAATTACTTGACAGTGTTGGAGGCATTGCCAAAGTATTCCTGAAGTGTCATTCAGAAGCTGTTACTGCTTTGAAGGCATGTACGCATAATTTGGAGTTGGAGGTCAGGCTGTCCACTGAATAGAATTCAAGTTAGAGAAGAGCTTACCCTTAATATCTGAAATAGGAACCTGTACAAAATGAGCCATTTTCAGTGGAACAGTGAGGATTAAATTTGAAGTATGCTATATATTCACGAGTGCTATCTGTACAACGTTACATAATGGATTAACTAGCTACATATATACAGATATTTTAGAGGTCAGCTGTGAGTTGTTTTTTGTCAGTCTTTTCAGTAGACCAAAACTTCCAGTTAGCTGCTATGGGTTTGTTGCCAAGTGAAACATCAGCTGGGCTTTGAGTCTGTTAGTTTGGTTCTCCAGAGACCACCAGGGGTAATTCTTGTACGGTATAAAAATAGAAATAGTAGTTACTTGGTTAAGTCTTAGATGTTTTTTCTCTACAGTAGTACCAGTGAAAATGACCAAAGCATGCTAGTGTTATGCTGCTGTATTACAGAAGGTGTAAGGTAAGGTTCGGTGGATTCTGCAGAACAGCATGTTAGAAATTCTTCAATGACCGAAGTGAATTTGAGTAGTGGATGTTATAGTGATTGAATGTCTTTATTTTGTTGTGGATATGGTGTTCTTGCGCGTGTTTATTGACATACTGGTGCTTGTTATTATATAATTATCCTGTTAGAGGTACAGGTAACCCTAGGATTGGGCTAGAATAGCTGAAGACTTTTGTCTGGTATGTTGGACCAGTAGGGTGTTTAACACTGAACTTTGGATGTGAGTGTTTAAAGTGACCAGTTTCCCCGTGTAGACCAACTATTGATAAAATGGTAGGAACAGGTGAAACAAAAAAACCCCTACTTTACCAGATAGTCTCTGTAGTACTTGGAGATGAGGTCTTTCATTAGAGAGTAATTTTCATCACTGATGATCAGGTTCCCATGACCTTTCTATGTCCTTTTTTTCTCTCTTTTTTTTTTTTCTCCTTTTTTTTTCCTCATTTTTTTTTCTTTGTAGCTTTTTGCCCATATCTATCTGGGGTCAGGTACACATCTCAAGTTTAAATTACTACCGTATAATTAAGAATTTGGAAATATTGGCAGACTGGACAGAAGAATTCAGCACATCTATGTTCTCAAAGATTACATTATTCTCTCACCACTGTTTCTACTGATACTTAAATTGAGTACACTACAGTGTTGCTCTCCTGTCCTGAGGGAGTGAAAGGAGCAGGATTAATCCTAGTTTTTCTTGGCGTTTCAGTACTAATAGTTTTTCTTGATCTCTGCATGAAGCAGCATGGAAGGAAACCTGGCTAATGAATAGAACTGGGAGAAAAGGAAAGTAGTAAGGCATAGAATACTTGAATTTGAGGAAAGATTTTTGTGAAATAGTATTTTTGAAGAGAGTTTCCAGTAGCAACAGTAGTAGAAAGGAGGCGTATTTGGTTTTGCTTTAGCAGTTGAAAATGCACAGGAGGTAGCAAAGGGAGATAAATGATTAGTGCTTTTCTCCTGTTTCTCAGTCCAACTCTTGATTGCATTAAAAATTTAAAATATAGATTTCTTCTGGGGTACACCCTTTCAGGGTAAGATTAGGTCATCTTGTTCTTACCTGTGGCACATGAGGCACGGACTCCGCTAAGTGGTGAAGCGAAGACATGTATTGTTTCACTTTTCCAGCATATATAGTTTCTGTCTTTTGATCACGCGTTGTGCTCTTTGCACAGATAGGTTACAA
>JAOXNO010000020.1:14708125-14724333 GCA_028565335.1 Limnodromus scolopaceus
TCAGGGCTGCTTTCCAGCCATTCTCCGCCCAACCTGTATTTGTGCCTGGAATTGCCACGTCCCAGGTGCAGGACCCTATGATCTAATATAAATCTAACTTCTTTCAGTTTAAAACTGTTACCCCTCGTCCTATCGCTACAGTTCTTCATAAAGAGGTCATTCCCCCCCTATCTCTGCTGTAGGCCCCCTGTAGGTACTGGAATGCTGCTATAAGTTCTCCCTGGAGCCTTCTCTTCAGGCTGAACAACCCCAACTCTCTCAGCCTGTCTTCAGGTGGCTGGAGCACCGCTCCTATGATCGTCTTCATGGCCCTTCCTCTGGACCTGCTGCAACAGGTCCTTGGCCTTCCTATGCTGAGGACTCCAGTACTGGATGCAGAACTCCACGTGGGGTCTCACCAGAGCAGAATAGAGGGATAGAATCACCTCCCTTGACCTACTGGCCCTGCTTCTTTTGATGCAGCCCAGGATGTGGCTGGCTTTCTGGGCTGTGAGTGCACGTTGTTGGCTCATGTTGAGTTTCTCGTCCACCAACATCCCCGAGTCCTTTTCGTCAGAGCTGCTCTCAATCCATGTCATAGTGTTAAAAATATGAAGTGCATTCAGTAACAGTGAAATACTGGAAGCAATTCTTAAAGCAGTGTACTCCGGAGCCAGGTATTTTGCTTCTCTGATTTCTATTATCTTCATTTTTTAAATATTTTTCTAGTTGCTTCTGCAGAGATCTCCATGTGACCAGGGAACTGCAGAAACCATTCTGTTGCACAGGTATTGCAAAATCTCCAGTGACCTAAGCAAGTTTCTACAGGTCAGTTAATACCTCAGCAGCTTCCATATCATCCAGAAAGCTGAAGTGTCCTTCCCCCATCACACAAGAATAATGAAATACCAGTGATACACTGGTTGTCACTTTTTTTTTTTTTAAATGACCTCTCTTTTCCCTATGATGTGTCATCTTAACAGTAGAACAGAAATACCATGAATGTCTGCATTAGCACAAAGTATAGTAGCTGCATCAAATTGAGGCCAACTCTTTTCTTTGGCTTTCCTCCCTACTTTCTTCAGCGAACAGCCTGACTTCCAACTCCAAAATTTTTCATATTTTGATATTACAACCTTCAGATTGCACATGTTGTGTACAAAATTAGCCCTTTGTAATCAAGGGGAAGAAGAGCCACAAAATCAACCTGTATGAGAAGTTACAGACTTTAAAAGTGCTTGTTCTCAGTAAATTTGATCATTTGTTTAATTTTGTGATGTCAATTTCCAAAAAGGTAGAAAGGAGACAGAGGTATAAGGAAGGTGATGTTGTACAAGCCTTATTCCTTGTTTGCAGAATGCAAGCATAAAACCTTTTTGCTAAAGGCAGGAAATAACTGCCTGCCGTTCAATGGAGAAGTGCTTCTCCTTGTCCACCGCATTTTATATTGATCATGCGTCTTTGCTTGCCACCTTCTAAAACTCAGATAACTTTCTGCTCCTTGACAGGCCAGTGTCAGTCTTTCAATCTACAGGACCCAGAATTGTTTCTGGCAAATACTACTTGACTCTGCATAAAAGTGCTACTTACTTTCTAGTATTTACTAGTGCTGTTATTTGTGAATCATAAATCGTCTTGGGTCATAAGCTTTTTGAAGAGGATTACCTGACAGTGTTGGAGGTACTGCCAAAATATTTGTGAAGTTTCACCCAGAAGCTGTTACTGCATGTATGCATAATTTGGAGCTGGAAATCAGGCTGTCTACTAAATAGAATTCAAGTTACAGAAGAGCTTGTCCTTAATAATCTGAAATAGGAAAATGGCTCATTTTCCTTGGACAGTGAGGATTAAATTCAAAGTATGCTATATATCACCAGTGCTGTCTACGCAATGTTATGGAATGGGTTAACTGTCTACATATTATACAGATGCTTCAGACCTCAGCTGTGAGCTGTTTTCAGTGAGTCTATTCAGTAGACCAAAACTTCCGTGCAATGAGCTTCTAGGGTTTTGTTGGCAAGTGAAATATCAGGAGGAGTTTGAGTTTGTTTGGTACTCTGGAGATCACCATGGGTAATTTTTGTAAAATGTAAAAACAGAAGTTATGATAATTTTGCTGACTTCTCATTCTGCAGGTGTAGTAACTTGGTTAAGCCTTAGGTGTTTTTCTATACAGTAGTAGCAGTGAAAATGGGCAGAGCTTGCCAGCGTTGTTGTGCTGCCATGCTGCAGAACAGCAGGATAGAAATTCTTTGCTGACCTAAGTCTATTTGAGTAGTGGATGTTACAGTGATTGTATGTCTTTATTTTGATGTGGATATAGTATATGGTGTTATTTTAAGTCCATTTTATCTTATATTGTTCTTGCACATGATTTTTGATGCTTATCATTATACGGTTATCCTGCCAGAGGTACAGAAAATGCTACGTTTATACTAGAATAGCTGAAGGCTTTTGTCAGGTGTGTGGGACCAAGTAGGGTGTTTCAGTGGACTGAACAATGGGATGTGAGTGTTTGAAGTCATGAGTTTCCCCATATAGACCAACTCTTCATAAGATGGTAGTGACAGGTGAACCAAAAAATTACATGCTTTAGATCACCAAGTCTCTGTAGTACTTGGAGATGAGAAGCCTTTCATTAGGAATTTTCATCATTGATGATCAAGTTCCCATGACCTCTTTCTGTTTTGGTTTTTGTTTGGTTTGGTTTTTTTTCTCCTTTTTTCTTGTAGCTTTTTGCCCACATATATGTCAGATATACATCTCAGGTTTAGATTATTGCCGTATAATATTTAAGAATTTGGAAATATTGGCAGACTGGAAGAAGAATTCAGTACATTTGTGCTCTCGAAGATTGCATCACTTTCTTACCATTGTTTCTACTAATACTTATATTGAGTACACTACAGTGTTGGTCTTATCTCCTGAGGGAGCAAAGGGAGCAGAATTAATCCTAGTTTTTCTTGGTGTTTCTGTAGTCATAGTTTCTCTTGATCCTTGTGTGAAGGAGTGGCAACAGTGTGGAAGGAAACCTGGCTAATGAATAGAATTGAGAGAGAAGGAAAGCAGTAGGAAGTAGAATAATTGAATTTGATGAAAGATTTTTGTGAAATAATATTTTTGAAGAGTTGTTGGTAGCAACAGCAATAGGGAAGGAGGCATATTTGGTTTTGCTTTAGCAGTTGATAATATGCAGAAGGAGGCGAAGGGAGATAAAGAAACTATTAGTGCCTTTCTCCTTTTTCTCAATACAGCTCTTAATTGCATTAGAAATTAAAAATATAGATTTCTTGAGTACTGCCTTTCAGAATAAGATTAGGTCATCTCACTCTTAGCCTCCTATTTATGTACTGTATTGTCCTTTCTCGTCAAAATGAATAATGAATCAGAGACAGTGCTGTGAGAGTAGGTTTCAGTGACAGTAAGCCACTGAAACAGTTCAGCTGTTACATGGAACTTTATCCTGCGCTTTATATCAGCACCTTTAGTGCTACTACTTTCACTCACTACAATCAGAGCATCTCTGATTCTTAGGTTGACCTGCATTTATTGCTTTGTATATTAATTACTATTCCTGTTTCCTGATGCGTTAATTAGAGAAAATCATGGGATTAACTTTTGTCAACTGATAATGCTGCTTCTTGCTCCAGTTTTTCTGTTTATGTACACAATACAGTAAGCTGTTTAATTTATATTGTGAATAGTCCAAATTAAAAATATATGAATAACAGTGGGGTGATTCAGACTCTGTGTCTTTAATCCAAACTTACAATATGAAACACAAAATTACCACACTAATGCAAAAATAAATGAAACAGAAAGCTTCCTGATATATAAAGCATAGGTTTTGTAGGGCTAAACTTTCATTGTCAAAGTATCATAGTATAATGTTCTCGTATATTGATAGAGGCTTATTTGCACTTTTACTATATAACAGTTGCAAAACTGCAGGGAATCGGATGTAGTTACCATAGCTCAGCTGATGCACCGTAGTCTGAGAAGAGTCCTAAGTCAGAGTATTGTCGGTATACGGATAGCCGAAATCTTGATGACCACAGTTCTTGTACTAAACTAAATTAAAACTCATTCAGCGATTCATCAGGAAAATAATAAAATTCATTCCTGAAATAAGCAGTTTTCAAAAGTGGTGAAAGACTAGCTCATGACTTCAGTGTTACTGACTTCCAAACTAAAAGTTGCAGTAGCCTTTCAGTCTCAGGAAAGATGGAATAATTTGTGGCTACATAAAGTAGGTAAATACAGTTGTGTTTACAAGTATATATAAATAGGGTATATGAGATGTACCTTGTATATGACAATCAGCAAGTGTTCCATGATTTTCAAGGAGAACGTTGTTCAAAAGAGATTTCAGGGTGAAGAGTGCAAAGGACGTGGTGAATCTAGGAAATGTACTTTGTGTACAGAAGACAGAGCAAAGCATTTGGCTGTTAGTGTGAAAGGGGCAAATGGTAGAGGGAGCTGGCCTTATCGGCGGTGTGGAAGAGGTGGAATGAAGTCTGATGTGAGACAACGTATGTAAGTGATATGTAACAGAGTCAGATAAAACGATGCAGAGTCTTACAGCTGTAACATTGTCATGTAGAGATGGAAGCTGTTTGAAAATACAAGATGAGAAGGTGGACTCAAAATGCCCTGAAGACAGTTGTAAAAACAAATTATGCTGTGGGCCATGACAAAAAAAAAAAATCAGTCTGAAACCAGAATGTAAACAACATGATCAGTTAAAAAAAAGATACTGACAAACTGGAGTGGGTATGACAGAGGGCCACTGAGGGGACCAGAGCATGAAGTGTAGAAGTAGAATCTGAAGTAACTGTATTTGTTTACCCTGGTGAAGAGAAAGCTAAGAGGGATTGAAATGCTGGCTTTAACCAGCTAATAAGCATTTATATGGAGGACAAGACAAGCTCCTCTGGGGTTGCTGTTGCAATAAGGAAAATTCCTGTTTGGATTTAGTGGGGAAAAATTCACAGTGAATTTTCATCCTTGAAAGTATTCAGAACTCGACTGGGAAGGCCCTTAGTAGCTTGACATAACTTTGAAGTTGCTCCTACGTTGAGCAGAGGGTTGGTCCAGAGGTCTCTCTAAGCCTAAATAGATCTATGATTTTGTGGCAACTTGTTTAGAATAATTATCTACACTCGTAGCAACAGGGGTTGAGGGACAGCATTGCTAAAATACTGGACCAGTTAAATCTTACTTGGATGACACGTTCAATATAATCCAACTATGAACGTGAAGTTTCTTTTAAGCACAATACTTGGAAGTTATTCTCCTGTCAGAGTTATATGGTACCTGTCATGGATTTGATGAAGTATTTCAGTTAGATTAAGATGTTTATCTAAAAGGTAGCTTTTAAAATGTATTTTCAAATGTCTATATCTAATTTACTGCATTTGCATATCCATTTTTTGAAATTCTGTGTTTAAATGATGAAAGAAAGTGTAGGAATAGTTGTACTAAAGTATTTTGCATATAAGTGTTTCATATAGGGTGTTACTCAAAACAGTCATAATTACAAGTTCAGTTTCTTCCTAGTATTTAAAAATACAATTTAGTATTTAAAAATACAAAAGAATACAATTCTTTGTCTCCTGTTCCTATGGATGGATGTTTTTTGTTGATAGAAGCTGTTGTGTAGCTTTAACTCTGTGTTTTGTCACAGTAATTATATATGAGGAATATAATTTGATCTTTTCTAAAGAAAATGTTTTATTCTTTTAGCTACTGAAAAGTTATATGCTTTATATATATATGTGTGTGTGTGTGTGTGTTACAGGACCTCATTTTAGGTAAGTGCAAGAAGGAATGCACTTTTTTTTGTAAAGCAGTGTTGAACATTGAAAGATAGTTAGTAAATACAAGTTCTGAAGATGGATCTCCTTAAAATAGCAGATTTGTTAAAAAACATGAATAAAAAAATAAGTTAATAGTATCACTTGTAGATTTAAAGTTGCTAGCTGTTGTCAGTACAAGGAAGGATGGGAATACTTGTCAGGAAAAGTTCTATGACCTTGAGAACTGCAGAAACAGAAGTAGGATGAAATTCAGGTGCCAAATGTTAATATGTTTAGAGATTCATTACTAGAATTTCTGCTGTAAGCAGATACCTTCTCAGCTGGTTATGACAGAGGAAGTGTAAGATCAGTGTATATTAATATTATTACAAAATACCTAGTCAGTCATCAGTAAAATGAGACTGTTAAAAAGCATATGCAGTTTTTGAATCTATCAGGAGAGGTATGTCTGTGTAGAGATATTAAAGTATCAGAGTATATGTATTGAGATTGCATTGGTGTGTGGTTCCTTTGTGCTCAGGAAAAAATAATCGGATGGTATCAAATGTAGAGTTTAGTAAGAAGATTGGGAAAATTTATCTATGTTAAAACTTACTTTGTAAGAAGAGACTCTCAGCATAATTTACAATGCAGCAGTCTGAACTAATTTGTTAACATGGCGGCTGGGCTACAGCTGGCTCATGCCCAACTAGCTCACAGTGTTTATGGAGTGATGATCTTAATATTTCACCTATTCATGCAACAATTCCCAAGCTTTTCTTTGCTCTTGTTCCATTTCTGAACTTGTGATCATACTTTTTTTGGAAGTGATGCTCCTGCTGTTAAATTTGCCAAATCTCTAAACTACTCATGTTCCACAGCTCCATCTTTGGGATGTTGCTGAGGGATGGTACAAATATTCTGGAAGGGTCCACATCTGGAAAGGAGAGGAACTACAGGCAAAGAAGATGCAAGAAAGGGAATATAAGATGACTTTGAATAATTTTAGTCTAGAAATTGATATAAAGCTCTAAAGTGCAAAAGAATGAGATACTGGAATTACCTTCCAATGAGAATGATGAAGGCAGAATGTTTATCTGCTAGTTAAAATAGTAGTTGATGAAATTACTAAATGCTTGAAGTACATTATGTGATATAAGCGATAAGTATCTGGACTGCATGATCAGGGAAATGCTTATTTCTTAAGCAAGCAGTGTGATAAATTGTTTAATAATTTCTGATGTATTTAATATGAAAAGATAAAATCTGTAAATAACAAAAGTTACAAGAAGCTGAAAATTACATTGCAGGACTACTATATTTAGCCATATCAATGTCATGGAATTCCTGTTAAACCTTCAACTCCTGATTGTTGTAGACTGTACCTCTCTTTGAGAAGGAGCTTTGTATCTGATTTATTCAGATGGCTTTCTAAAGTGTATTCTGAATGTTGTATTTTTACAATAATGGCTAGAGTTTCTGTTCTTTTTTTTTTTTTCTTTTATTTTGGTAATTTAGAGTCAGTGCTACTACTGGAAGGTGAGATGAGTTTGTCCCCCTCACTTTGCTCAGCTGGAGTTTATTATTCGTATGTAAATCCATTGGTGCTAACAGAACTAAGGTTTCTGGGTATCTTAAGGCAGAAATGAAATATATATTAATATAGTGTTGGACTGCTTTCATTGAAGGATTTGTGCAAGTATACTAACAGAACCTAAAGGAGTGCAGTGTTTGAAATGAAGAACCTGATTTGATGCTGTGTTTGTAGGTGGACACTTGAAAAAACAAACCTACTTGTTTTGCATGTTCCCTGTTCTTTAGAAGGAATACAGTAAACAGTGTTGCTGATTTGTAGTCATACTGCTGTAGGAGCTATTAGCTCAAGGTACGAGAATGGCGCTGTGCAGTGCGATTCACAAAAAAATAGTCAAGACCCTGTTTTGGAAAGCTTGGTTTCTAAATGCATATTGTGTTACTTATTCTTTTTACCAAAACTATTTCTGGTGCTAAGGTGCATTTCTTTGTTTCAAAGGAAAAGGCTTGACACACTTTAATTTCTAGTCTAAAGTAGTTTTAGTCTGTCTTCAAGTCTTTTCAGAGGGGACATTTGTGAATGCTTTTGTGAATGGCCATGTTCGGTAAGTTTTAGAAGTGTGTGTGGAGGGCGTGAGGAAGGCTGAGGAGTTTTGTGTTTTGTTTCCTGTGTATCTTGGGGCTGCACTGGATGAAGAGACCTTTAGAGGTCTCTTCCCACCCAAACTGTTCTATGATTCTATGCCCTGTAACATAGGCAAAGGACTTGGGAAAAGAAGGTAAGATGCATCACCAGCAAGGTCAGAGCTCTGCAGCTGAGGAGTGGAAGACGCTTCTTCGATTCCCGTATCCCAATAACTTAGTAAACAGAGTGAATGGCATCATGATACTTCGCTGTATCATTATTCTTTGCTTGGTGTTAATATTAAAGTTTCGGATAGCATTACTCATTTTATCTGAACCACTTGTAGTCAGCAGTACAAAATTTCTGTCCCTGGCAGTAGACAGAGCATGAAAACTTTCAGCGTACTAACTGATTGTATTGTGCTTTTTTCCCCAAAAGTTGTTTGATTAGCTGCAAATTACTTGAAACTGCTTTGGAATAAAAACTTTAAGTTTGGCAGTTACAGAAAGGTAAATATTTAAAGATCTTGAAGTTTATAAAAGTCATGTGAAACTAGACAAAATTTCTAGGTTTGCAAAATTTAGAAGTTCACGCAAGCAGTTGTATCAGTGAAGTAAAGCTACAAATGAATACAGGTTGAATGAGGCTTTCATTATATTACTTTAATATTCTGGGTTGGTGTTGGTTATACCACCATCATTTTCTGACTTGCTAAATTGCAACAACATTTCATCATGAGCCCTATTCTTTTGAATCGGGGATTTGATAAGTTACCTCTGAGTTAAATTGCTGGTATGTTCAGCTTGCCGGCTATCATATGTCACTTTCTGTAGTATTTCCCTGTCTGTTGATAAATGTTTCTTAAGATCGTGAGTGCTGTGCAATTCCACAGCTTGATTTCTTGCAGAAAGAAAGTTGCACCGCATTCTGAACTTTCCCGGCCAGTATCAGCTGTATCTGGAAGAGGGGTGCAAGTTTTAAGAAAATTTGTTACAGCAGGCTCCATGGAGACTGTCTTGGCTGTATATGGTGTAAGCTGGAATTAGTCCTTCCCTGCCATGTCATCTTAGAATAAAATTGGTCATAACTTCACTTTATAGTATTCATCAGCATCCAGGTAGCGCTGAATTAGGAGAAGTATGTTGTGTGTCGATAAATATACTATATCTATAACCTGATGAATAAGGGTTAGAATGTAAAGTTCAAGTTCATGTGAACGTAGCATACAAAACTGCACAAAACAAGTTCTCCTTAGTTATGCTGCATGTGCAACAGATTGTTTTGCTCTTTCTATCTGCCTGTACGGAGATAGGGAGAGAAACAGAGAAAGTGTTTATGGGCCATATCTAGAGGTTCTGATTATAATGCCTTAATTCTTTTCATCCCCGGCAAAATATTTGGACTGTGAAGTTGCCAGAATTCTCAGATTATGGATTTAAATGTTAGTTGTTTTAAACTATTCTGGCAGTACTGAGACACCACTTGGAGAGGCCAAACTGTGCAGTTGTAGGCTACTTTGTTACCAGGAGGTACACTTAAAAACCAAAAGAATTAAAGAATTCTCCACCCTTGCAGCTTGAAAGCAGTTTTGCAGAGCTGAAATACAATTTTTAAATTCTTATGTGCTCTCTTTCTAAAACCTAGAAAATCCCTTCTAGTCCGAAATAAAATTGAGTTCATAATAGAGAAACATTTCTGACCCAAATTATGAAAATATTAGTTTCCATTGTTCTGGTTACTTTTTTACATACAGAGTTCTGCTCAACTTGGTAAATTCTTTTTTTGTTTTGTTTTGTTTTTGTTGTGGTTTTTTTAAATTAATTTCTTCAATAAAAATTCCATTCTTTACATCTGTGGAAGTTTTCGCTGATTTTTTTTTTTTTTTCCACTGAATTTTTAGAGTTAAGGGACCATTGAGATCATCTAGTCCAACTCCCCTGCTGAAGCAGGATTGCCTAGAGCTAGAGCATGTTACTCAGGACGGCATCCATTCATGGGTAGGAAAGGATAGTTTATAGGGTAAACTGCCTTGACTTGCCTGTCTCTCTCTCCTACTCTCTGTGTAGTGTGTGTTACAAAAATCAAGTGCTTCAGGTTCTCATAATATTGCAAATACTTCCCAGCATGCAGCTTGAGCAAGAATGAATTCTGTGGCATTTGTGGTGAAGATTGAGATATGTGTTGACGGTGTAATGGAGGAGTACAATATCTGACTTTGAGGAGAAGCAGATGACTTAAAAAACTGTGGATTCTTCAACAGTGGCTCCCTTCATATCCAAAATCTTCAAGAATCATTGGTAGATACTTATCACTGCCATCATCACCTCTGCCATCAGTGACCTAAGTGTAATTTAACTGTCACTTAAGATAGAATTGGAAATGCAGCATTGTGTTTCCATTCCAGCATGATAATGCTACACTATGTTCTTGAAATCTTCCTTTAGTTAGAGTATTTAAATTTCAACAATGTTGCCATATTTAATTTTTTAAAATACATTTCTGGATCATGTTAATTTGTGGAGGTCTTATGTTTTACTGATATTCTGAATTGTTTTGGTCATATCTATGATTTTCGTTAGGTTTTAATATTTCCGGGATACCCACTGAGGTTTTTTTTATTGCCAATGACTTTCAATTCCATGGTCCAAGTATGGAAGTTTAGTCTTCATTTTTTTCCACCATAAGTTCCTCCCAGCTTCTAAAATCTTGAGCTGCATTGCTTTCTTTAGTTCTGACTTGTGATTAGGCAGCTAGAACTGTATGTCTTAGCATTAGTGTAAACTTCATGATGTGTAAAATGTAGCCTACGTGTTATGATCTTAAAATAGTAAGCAAGCAAACTCAAAGTTTTATTTTTAAAATGATCACAATGAAAAATGTAGACTGTCGTAATCTATGAAGGTACACCTTTTGCATGTAGTATGTATAAGTTTAGGTTGAAAAGATTACATCTAGTTTACTTGAATTATTGTTTTTAAATGTTACATTAGTTACTGTTTTTAAATATTATGTTACTGGTTTACTTGAAGTTCATTTAAAGTAGCTAAAATGTTTTAAAAGGGAAGAAGAGTGTGCAAACTTAACCCCACATTCTCAAGGTAACGATTGACTGAGTTGTTTCTTGAGGGAGATTCTACATGGAAACAAAATTCAGTCCACACAGATTGAGATGAAGGACAGACCTTTAGAAGTTGCTGCAACAATTGCAGCAACTAAGAGGGACAGATGAGAAAACCAGTATTATAGGGTCTAAAAATGTGACTGTTTTTTGCTCAGACCTCAGTAATCTGATAAAAAGGAAAACATAAAATTATCAGTGCTGGTTAGTTGTCAGTTCTGTAGTTTCTTATAAATTGTGCAGGGTATTGCTGAACAATGTCAAAAATAAAAAATAATATGTGAAATATTCACTTGTGTCCGCAGCTAAAAGGAAATGGTAGTGTATCTCAGTATCTGTACAGGTAGTACAAAGCAGGAGTTCCATAGTTAACAGTGTAGTTCTTTGCGTCCAGGAGTTCTGTAGCTACCACCTAAAACTGACTCTTGGATACTAAGTAGTTGGATTAAAAAAAAAACCCAAAACCAACCAAACAAAAAACATAACAAAACTATACAACCACAGAACTATCATATGCTGCAGTTTTGCAAGAGGAGGCAGTATTTGTTTAGTTTTCTGAGGTAGGACTCCCAACTGAACTGAGCAAGAAGTGTGTAAAATTAGTGCTGGAGGATCAGGCATAGTTTCTATCTTGACTGCTTAATACGTACAGACTTTTTTTTTTCCTCAATGCTATCATAAGTGGTTATCTGAATTTATCCATTTAAACTATATCTAATGGTTTTACCCATACCCAGAGAAGAAGCCAATGCCGTGCTTTTTAGGGTGGGAATTTATTAAAACAAGATTCCTGGGGATTATCTCTTCAGAAGGAAGAATTTAGTATTTTGTTAGTCTGTGGATAATTAATACTTGAAAGATGTAGAATGAAGCTTACTATAAGTCAGTCAGCATCCGACCTGAGGACACACTTAATTTCTCTCGTATAAGACATTCTTTATCAGGTGAGATACTGAATCAATTCATGCTTTGGTGGGAAATTGAAGTCAAGTAGATAATAAAAAATTAAAGGATCTATCGTCCATTTCATAGAAATTTTCAAAGACAAGATTTTAGTTATACAGAAAAGCTATGATAAAATGTTCAGCATCTCAGAAGAAACCTTTCACTGAGATTCTGCCTGTTCATGATTGTTACTAATTCTGTTTCAGTGTTTGGAAGGATAGTAATATTACTCTGAAACATTTAAATGCCTTGTATGTGCAATCCAAATTACTTGAGAAGGTTCGCTTATCTGCAGTTAGAAGTTGTATATACATTACATAAAAGCTGACATGAAGCATGAGAGAAAATAATTTTATATTGTTATTTGTGAAATTAAAAAAGTTCTGAGACATCTTTCTTTTTGAAAGGCACATTACTGTAACTGAGTCAATATCATTAGTCAGACACTTCAGTGAGATTCTTTATTTTTACCACTGTTTCTGGTATTAGAATTTTGCATATGTTTCACAGTGTGTTCTCATTTTGTTTTATCTTCGGTGCATTAAAGCCCAAGATCTCGTGCATGTTGCAGAGGACTTTGCATTTTTCTATGGTGGTTTTGATATTTGGTTTTGTTATTTGCCAGTATAACTAATACTCTGTTAAATGAGCAACTTTATTTTCTAAACTATTGGTGATCAGTGTTTTCATCAAATTACAGTTTATTGTGGGAAAATATTCTAGTGGATTTCTGAGTTTGGGGGTGTTTTTTTTTTTTTTCCAAAAAATTTGTAAAAGGTTACAGTTGCCTCTGTCCTTTCAAATTATCAATTAGGTTTTGTTAAACAATTAAGAAACTGAGGTAGTTTCACCAGTCAAATATCTCCTTTGTTTAAGCCAAAGCCCCTATTTTAGATGGAGTGAGTAGGGATGTTAAAAATTAAAATAGTGGATTTGACTTCTTTTTTTCCTTACACATTCCTCCCCCTTCCCTCTTTATGACAAGCCTTTGTAGAGAGTTTTCTGCTTGCTATTCTTTTTATATATGGCTTCACTGTTTTGATTAAGTTTGCATTGTTTCTTCCCTGCATAGAGCAGAGGAAGCATACAGAACCTGGGTGCCTCTGAATTATGGCCAGTAATTGTGATGTTATTCTTTAACAAAAGAGGAAGTTGTGAGAACTTGCCATGTGCATTTGAAGACGCCTTAGACTCTGTTTAGGAGAGCAGTTTTGTTCCTGCATAATACATACTTCAATTTTTTTTTATCTCTTTGCATAAAATCTTACTTAAAAGATTGTTTGCAGTCAGCAAGTTTGCTGAATCAGCACTGTAAAAGGTGTATGTGATATCTTCAGTCAGCCTCATGCTGATGTTTTGAACGGCTATGATGTCCAGTACAGGCACAAGGAAGGGCAGAAAGCTGCTGGAGGGTGTGTAGAGACATTTTTAATAGGCTTACATGGACCTGTGCAAGTGTGTTTGTGGTGACATGGTAGGCGCCTCTGGAAAGGAGCTCCTTGTTTTTCCTCTGTATCAGTTGGCCAGAAAAAACTTCAGTTGAATATGGCTTAGGTGATGTGTGTTTTGTCATGGCCTATACTTAGAATTTATTCTCATGCAGTTTTGTCTGACAAAGGGTTTCAATGCCTTTGAGAGAAAAACATTGAAATTATGCTGCTTCATTCCTAGTAACTTCTCAACCTAAATAAAAATTAATTAAAATGAAAATGTGCATCCATAGTGGATGCACTTCTTCCATCACTACCTCCCTATATCATTTTCCATTTCTGGAATCAATGCTGGAAGCCCCCAAATCCATCTTGTTTGGCAGTGAAGATGAGGCAATTTGAGGCTCCTCATTATATGCTGGTTTAGAAGGTGTAAGCTCACCTCATAACAATATTTGAAACTCTGTCTTTCAGGCATTTCCAAAGAAACAGTCATTTAGTTTTGCAGAGAGGTTCTTTATTCCAGATGCTCTTCACACTTTTTTTCTGCTATGGGTTTGTTTTGAATGTTTAAAATACTCTGTATTCTAAGAGTTTAGATTTTTTATTTTTAGTTCAGATTTTTTTTTCCTTAAATCCATAGAAGAAACAAAACTTCTTTTGGAGTTTAAATGAGATACTTTGGTTGGAGGTTAGGCATGTAAATCTCTATTCAGACGATGCTGGGTGAACTTCTTAGAGTGAAGAGTCATAGCACTTTCAGGTCACTAGGAAGGAACTGAGTCTTTTCTTAATTTTATCTTTAATTTCTTTTCTTGCAAAGTTAAGCCCTTTCAACTGTGAAAAATATGTGTAAATATAACCTCAAGGTGGTGATCTAAGCTTGTATTCTCCAACAGTCAGTACACAGATACAATGGGCCACATATTCTAGTTTAAATGGTGCTCTAGAATGTTGCTGCCTGGGTAAAGCCTTTCACCTCTCCAGCAAAAATCATCCCATGCTGGAAGACAGGGAATGTCTAAAACTGTCCACATCTATACCTGCAAATATATGTTAGTGATTTAATTTATTCCACCTATATTTGTTTAGTTTTGTAATTCAGTCCATTTAAATGAAAGGTCGAAAACGTTTTCTTTTCAGGGGGGACATGTGATTATGCTTTTCATGCATTTTTAGCATGCAAGATAGAAATACTGAATTTATTGCTGCTGTCCTGTAGCATGCATCACAGCCCCACAACATCCTGTGCTTTTTCAGACATACCCTAATCCCTGGTACAGCAGTGTTCCCCACAGCTTTTTGCATTACATAGTCCTTCCAGGCTGCTGTCATCATTCACAGTCCTTTCCCAATGCCTCATGGATGTTTGGAAAATCCTTCTTATACAGTATACAAGTAAGTTTCATGCTTGAGGTTTAGGATGCCTCAGCAGAGGTGGAGGACAGAGAGACATTCTTAAAGTTACATTTAAAATGGTCAGTTGTATAATAACACTGTATTTTGATTTGACAGGCAAGGAAAAATATCTTTCACTCCCTGTAATTTGTCCAAGAAATTAGGGTGATGTGGGATTGGTAGGGGCCACCCAGGTCATCAGGTTTGACTCCTGCAATAGCTATGATGGTACAATGGATGTCTAACTCCGAAGAAGCCACATAAAACTCACTCCATGTACGATATCAATTTGTTTCATGTTTCATTCTGACAGCATTACCATACAGACAGTATTTTTTCCCTTTTTTTCCTTTTTTTTTTTTCCCTTCTCTCTGGGGTTGAAGGGTGGAATTCATCAGGTAGAAGTCTGACACCTGTAAGAAAGGAGTAGATTGGAGAACAGAGTAGTAGTTTTTGTTACTGAAGGAGTCTGAGTCTTGTAGGATTTGATGCCTCCTTACCTTCTCATGAGTCTGTTCTTCCTGTCGTTTTCTTCTTTCTTGCTTTCCTGTGTGAAGTAACACCTTGTGCAATACATGTACCATATGATAATTTTACCGTGACTGGGTACGCAGAATTTCTGGTTGCATGATGATGACATTTTTCTTGTAAAGTGAGCAGTAAATTTATTGAACAAGTGATACTTGAGTGTGAAGTGTTAAATGAAAAAATCTTAGCACAGCACACGAGTCACTGACTTGGGAGGAAGACACCGGAGAGAGCTCATTTAAAAAAAACCACCACCCACCCAACCAACAGAACCAAAACCCACACCCCTGAGCCCCAACAAAAATCTTATTTTGGCGGGTAAAAGGGAAGGCTTTTATTAATTAATGCTTTTAGAGCAAGGTACTTTGTTTGAAAGATAACAAAATTGTTTTAACTGCTTGGAGATATGCAGTATATGTTTGTGCTTTTATGCTTGTTTGAGAGAACTTGTGAAACATAGATGGTGAATTAGCGAGAACTACTGCTTTTAAAACACAGTTTTAAAGTACCTTTAAGCTTCTTAGAAAGCACAGCCATACAAAGTCTGCATTTTTAAAATACTGTTTAATTTAAAGAAACTGCAGATATGTTTGTATGTTGTAGTGTTAAGCAGGGGACATCATAATGCCTTTCTGTCATTTCAGCAAAGATTTCAGAGGAAACAAACGGATCTCTTTATGTTCTTTCTTTTGCTAAACTCTTGACTGTAAGGCTAGTAATATGCATTATTAATTGAACTAAGGACTGTTTTTTATGTGGTGGCTATGCTGTATTTTCTCCACTGCAGATATATTCTGCTATCTATTTAGGAAAAATTAGTCATATAATGGAGTGAAATATTTTTTCCAGTTAGA
>JAOXNO010000020.1:14724339-14739939 GCA_028565335.1 Limnodromus scolopaceus
TTCCAGTTAGAATTAGTGTAAGAAAGAAGAGACATGTGCCCTTAGGAATTACAGAATGACTGACCATTACCCTTTTTGGCGTGTTCATCTCTTACTGATGTGATTTATCTTATTTATCTATTAGGGCATGTCGTATGTATCATATATATCATGCCATTGATGATGGCAATGTTAACATACCTGTTCAGAAGAAGGCAACAAGAGTTCTAAGGGTAAAGATATATCAAGCGTTCAGTTTCAATGATGAAAGAGCCGAGATCTTCAGAACAATGGTACATTTTCAAAAGCAAACATCTCTGAGAAATCTTGTGGTCCTGCATCTCCTGCTCCTGCATCTCCATGTCATATGTATCTCCCTCTCTATTAAACTGTGTTCGTTTCTGAAGTTCCTGCACATTTCTCCCTACCACTTCCTCCTTCTATTATATTAAGTTTTTCAGGAAAAATTCCTCGCTCTCGGTCAAACTCAGCCATTTCAGCTGAAAAACAAAGAATGAATAGTACAGCAATATATTAAACATTTGGGGATGCAAGTATAAAACAGTGGATAGAGAGGTGATGGATGGCCAGATATTCTTGTAGGGTTTTGGTGGGTTTTTTGCAGTTTTTTAATTGGTTTTCCAGCTCTTCTCTGTCTTTGGTATTTATTTGCTGCTGAATTAGTTATGTTAGATGGAAGGTCCTGTACTTGGTGATTAGAAGTTCCAGTAGCTGTACCAAAACTGTTCTGTGGACCAGTAAGTCTGTATTCACATTTTGTAATTCATGTAGTGCCATTGGTCAGCTGAAAGTGAAAACTGTTCCTATTGCAGCCGATTGTTTAGGAGAGACTTTCATTACTAATTTTCAGGGCATGTGTGGAAGTTTCTGTTTTGGAGGCAGAATATTCTGGTATGCATTTATCCTTCAAGTTTTAAAAATCTGTTGTAATACATTGCTGTGCCCTAACAGTCATTTAATCATGAATTTATGATCTCATAATTCTTAAAATTAAAGTATGTGAAAGAACCCCAAAAAGTTGCAGATTTCAATGTAACTATATGACCTTTTCATTCTTAGGTCCTTCCGTAGTGTGTAACATTTGCTTTTCTAGCTTAATAATGAATTAAAGCAGCACTATTAGCTTGTAAGTCATTCAACAGATCATATTACTTGTTATGGAATAAGCATATTGCAATTTCACTTTTTACCTAAGTGGTTACTTCTGCAAAGGCATATCTACATACACCCTCTCTGTATGTACTAGATTTCTTCTCATGTTTATACCTTTGTTTATTTGGCCTTCTTTCTTTGCTTAGTAAAATTAGATTTCCTAATGGAAAGCAGTATTTCAGATAAAGAGACAATATTAATGCATCATATAGTTTCCTAAGATGGACTAAGCACTAAAAACTTTTGCGGACACATTTGTTATGAATTTATATGTTTGTGATATTTTTTTTTTTTTGGTGGTTCTTGTAAAGGTGCAGCTTTTGCTAAGCGGTAATTTCTGTCAGTGAATCGATACATATTATTTAAAAATGGGCTCCTAACAGAAGGCGTTGAACTAGGGAATTGTGCCTTTTTTATAGATAAGGCTTAAATGTAGACAGAAGCAGTAATCAGAGGAAAAATGATTACTTTCTGACTGACTGCTCTTTTTCTTTTTTTGAATGCTTTGTAGTGATGCATTTCTCTTCCTTGGTTTGTAGTTATCTGTTCTAGTTAAAGACAGACTAGGAAGTTCTGAACTCTTCAGCAGTGGACTGTGAAAGAGGGAAACTGTCATATTTTAGTGGTGAAGGATAGACCATTTCTCCCTTAGTTCAACCCCCTAATCATTTGTTTATAGAAATAACTTGGAATTATTTTTATTTTGTATTGATATCAGTGTTTATTCTGCTAGTTTTCTAGTTTTGGAAAGACATGTAATAGTGAATGATGTGGTTAAAGCAAGATGAGGGAACGATGCATGGCAGATTTTGATAATGCCTTTGAAAGTATTGCCGAATTCCTGATAGATAAGGGATTGGACAATCTTATATTTTAGGATAATCTGAGAGAGCTAGGACTGTTCATCCTGAGGCAAAGAAGGTTCAGGGGGATGTTACCAATATGTTGCTAAGATATGTGATGAAGCCAAACTCTTCTCAGTGATGTCCAGTGGCAGGACAAGGGACAATGGTCATAAACTGAAATACAATAAAATCCGTGTAGAGAACCTTTTTGACTTAAGGGTGATCAAACATTGGAATATGGGTGGTTGTGGAGTCTCTGTCCTTGGAGTTACTCAAAACCTGACAGGACGCAGCCCCAAGAAACCTGCTGTAGCTGACCCTAAGGTATTGGACTAGATGGCCTCTAGAGGTCCATTCCAACCTTAAACATTACAGGATTCTGTGAATTATTTGTTTTAATACATAACTCCCTTAAGACAGAAAAACTTGTTCACATTGTGCGCATCATCAGAGCTGGTAAGTGCCGGCTATCTATTACAAAATTCTTTTATAGCATTACTTCCTGACTTCAGTAACTTATCTTTCACATATATTTTACTGCCAGGAAATGCAAAATCTGCTCTTGTCCCACATAAATTTCAGAAGTGGCAATTTATTGCCTAGATACTTTATCACCTTTCAATTTTTAAGGCTCTTGCATTAGCATATATAGGAAGCTTTATGGGATGTGGTGATTTTAAAAAAAGATATCCTTTCATGTGTGCTAATTTTACTAATTAAAAATATCTTTTCCACTCCTTTTATTTTTCCTTGGAAAGCCATTAAGAATTCAGTAAGTTACAAGGGGCAACTGTAAAATTCTTAGGTGAGTTAGTGGAAATTGTGATGACAGCTTTCTGTTACAGGGAAGAACAGTGCTTTTAGCTTAAAGACCACATCCTACGGTCCTTACATAAGCAGTCTGCATTGGTACTTCATTCTAAGGAATAAATACGATAACAAGAAACTGAATTTAGATTTATGCAGAAGATATATTCTAAAATGAAAACACATAGTTGTAAAAGATCGTACTGCTAACTCATGAAAATTGAAGAAAGTGTTTCTCATGAACAATGCTGAAAAAAAACATTGCTATTGAACTGTTGAAACTTATCATAGGCTTTGTTATATTTCATTGGAGCTTAACATTTAATAAAAATTCTGCTTTATAAGTAGTTATGCTCTCTCATTTTTGTACTTACTGATATAGTAAGCATAGTTGTTCTTGATTTGGGAAAAAAAGGTAGGCTAGGTCTCCTATATGGTTTTTCGAAGTAGAACTGTGCCCTAAATGACTACAGAGGGAATTGTCGCTTTAGAGACTGGTAATACGAACCTTTCCAGTTTCCTCAAATTATTATTTTAAATTCATTTCCAGCTAGAATTTATTCTTGTATGATAGGCAGTGGAATTCAACTTTCCTTTAATATTAGAAACCCTTTTTGTCCATTATATATTAATAAGCAGTGAGGTCTTTTTCACTAAATTTGCTTCAAAAGAGGTAGACAAACATAATGGAAATTTTATGGGAGTGATTGAGTGCTTACAGCTTTCCAAGGTTGCCTGACTCTCATAATATCCTGGACATTGAAATAGCACTTATATTGGGTTTTGCATGCTTTGTGAAGCCTAGATACCAAAATTGCCTTCTGAACTGAGAACTTGGAACCAGCTGTAGCAATTCAGTCCTTTTGCCATCTAGTTCTAAAATTTGTGGTGAGGAGTGATTCTGAAGTACTTTCATTTTTCCATTAGGAACTGAGGTCTATCTAGTAGAGACATTTCTAAGAACCGGTTTCTTAAGATACTGGCTTTGTGGGATTCTTTTGTGTGTCTGTGTGGGGTTGCTGTGTTTGTTGTTGTTCGTTTTTTGTTATTTTGGGGTTCTTTTGTTTTGTTTTGGAATTGGGTGGGGTTTTTTTGTTTTGTTTTGTGTTTTTCTAGGTTTTTTTTCTGCTTTCTTTGTTTGTTTGTTTGGTTGGGTTTTTTTTCAGCCTAGAATGCAATTTTCAGTATCATTCAAGCTTTGGGTGTTGTACTGTCAAGTTTTGTGTGACAGATAACAATGATATCCCTTGGGAGAAGGTACTCGCAAAGCTCTGCTGGAAGAATGAATTGAATTGATGGAAGTCTGCAAGGGGAAGTCAGATGGTCATTACAAGCAGCATATACATTTCTACAATGGTTGCAAAGGTTGTGATCATTGCTTTGAAACCAGCAGAAAAGTTGCAGGCGTATCACATGCAGTAGAAGTTGCTTTGGAAGAATTGAGCAATTGACCAAAATGTTTTGTTCCTTCAAGGCTTGGGAATCTGTATGCTGAGTGCTAATAATGGTTACTTCAGCAGATCAAAGGCATTGTATTTAGTGATCTAAGAGAAGAGTTACTGGAAAAGGAGAAATCTTAGGAACAAGTAGATTTCCATCCAAAGTGTGCTTTATTGGAAATGGTTCAATCTTACTGAAGGTCTTTGCTTCTCTTACCGATCATAGCAAGGTTGCAAGCACTATAGTTTAGATTTTGCCCTTTTTATTATCATTTTATATTTGCAAACTGTATTGCATATTCTCCAAAAGAAGAGAAATGGGAGGCAAGTACAATGGAAGTAGCAGATGAAGTAGCTTTGATTAAATAGTGAATGGTAACACCTTGTAATGGCGGTATCATGTTTTGTAACAGGCTCAGCTTTGTAATGCATTATGTACTATTCAGGGTAGTTCATCAACAGTAAAACTCCTCAGGTGTAGTAGATGAAAGTTCAACAAAAAAGAATAGAAGATTTATATCTAAACTATAATGCAGACTGGCAATTTAGGATAGTACAAAAGTATTTTATTACTTTTTTCTCCCTCCAATTAGAAAAGGTTTGAGAATGTATTCTTTGGGGGTGAACATACCTTTTTTTTTTTTTTTTCATCCTGGTTGTATTGATTGTACTCAACTATAGCTACAGTCTAATTGGGGAAGAAGGAAAGTTAGGTCGTTGTATCCAGTGTTGCCAGTTCATCAACTTCATCTGATTGCAGAGAGCTTATTTATCCAAAGGTCTTCATGTTTGCCAAAGCAAGAATAGGAAGCTTCTGGCTCATATCAAGTATTGGCACTTAAAGCAGGAAGCTGAATCTTTTTAAGTTCCATGAATCTCTGAATAGGATAGTGAAGACTTTGTTTCATCAACTAATCACAGAGGAAAATGTACTTCTGTCATTATGGATATTTCTGATTTTCATAGAACCATAGAATGGATTGGGTTGCAAGGGTCTCGAACACTCCCAGGGGAGGGGCATACACAGCTTCTCTAGGCAACCTCTTCCAGTGTCTCATCATCCTCGGAGTAAAGATAATTTCTTCCTAATCTGTAATCTAGATCCCTCCTCTTTCAGTTTAAAACCATCACCCCTCATCCTGTTTCTCCCCTCTGTGGTGAAGAGTCCCTCCCCATCTTTCCTGTAGGGGCCCTTTAAGTACTGGAAGGGGCTATATGGTCTTCCCGGAGCTTTCTGTTCTGTAAGCTGAACAACCGCAATTTTCTCAGCTTGTCTTCATAGGGGAGGGGCTCCAGCCCTCTGATGATCTTTGTGGCCCTTCGTGGACCTGTTGGAACAGGTTCAGAGGTCCTTTCTGTACTGATGACTGCACAGCTGGACACAGTACTCCAGGTGGGGTCTCACCAGAGCAGAATAGAGGGGGAGAACCACCTCCGCCCTCCTGCTGGCCACACTTCTTTTCATATACCCCATTTTGTTTAAATGGAGCCCATTTTGTTTAAAAAGATCATTCCATTTGGAGATGTTCAGACACCCAGTTCTTTTTGCAAGGTGGATTTAAAAAGCCTCTGGTGGTTTGTGTTGGGTTTGGTTTTTTGTTTGTTGTTCTTCTTACAGTGAAAGGGATTTTTTTTAAATACAGCTATTCAGTGTACATGTCAACTCTATTCAACCAAGTAACTTAATTTCTGCCTTCTGTCAAAGTAATATATGAATAAGATTAAAAGCCAAATGTAAAAACTACAACATGGGATGGCTCTGGAAAACAAGCAAACTTAAGTGTAGACTTAACTCTTTGCAGAATTTAGAGCACTTTCTGGATTACTGATGCTCTTTTAAGTTGTGATTTTTATTTATTTATTTTTTTTTTTTAGTTGTATGTACTCTTGGTGTGTGGTTATGTGTTTAATTGGAAACTACTTGGTCTAAAGAGGTTAATGTGGTGAACTTCAGGGAAAGTTTTTGCCTTGTTATTGTTGACATCAGGATTAGATATGTTAGATACAACTTTCCTTGCGGCCTTTGTAATCTAAAAGTCTCATTACTTTTCTTTAAAATGAAAATGGAGAAAATGCGTCCTTTTAGAGGAGGTGAAAAAATACAGGATGCTGCAATTGTTGAAAATATTAATTTTGTTAATATAATGTTGCTGTGGATTGTTTACACTTTCATTTTTGGAATAGGGAGCCCTAGGTTTTGGGTAATACTTTCTTCCTCAGCTTAATAAAATATCTTGTCTAAATGGTTGAGTCTGTGGATTTATTTTGTTGTAGAGCAGTTTGGGTAGCTGTATGCCAGGTATAATGAAGATTGCTGATAAAGAAAATGAAACATGTGGTCAGTTTGGGGTACATAGATTTTTATTTTTTTTAAAATGTTTTTTTTTTTTTATTCCCCCCTGGCAGTTTCTGGGCAATCTGCTCTTGGTGTCCCTGCTTGAGCAGGAGACTGGACAAGATAACCTCCAGAGGTCACTTCCCATCTCAAACATTCTGTGATTTTTTGGGAGAAAAATAGTGAGAAACACAAAATCATGGATTGCATGAGCACAGTAGTAATCCTCTATTTCTTCCTTTTCCCTCAAAGGCTGGGGAGTAAGGGGCAAAGAGAGAAAGGAAGATGAATATATGGAATGTCTTTAGTGGTTTTTGTCATAGACTATCTACCTCATTGGTAAGGCATCGTTCAGTGCAGTGTAGAGTAGTTGTTGTATTAGCTTATGATGATGTTTCGTTCCTGTCAAATGTAAAGTGACTTGTTTTCTGCTGTTGTGTTGCATACTGAAAAGGAGAGCTCTACAGAAATATCTGTGTGGGTAGACCATGTTTTATGGTGGAATGGGATTAATACATAAGTTGTGGACATGAGGAAAATGATAAGTAGTTGGGAGAGAAGAAAGGCAGGTCAGGAAATAGTAGGATTGTGTGTTTGTTGTGCCTTCAGTCAGCTAAAAGGTGTGTTCGTAGAAGTTTTGTGAAGTCTGTCTTCCTTCTTACTCATTTGTCTTTGTGCTGTCCTGTGAGTCAGCAGGTGGCTTATTCCGTAAGAGGGTGGGAATCCCATTTGTAGTTCCTGATTGCATGTATCTAAATTCATTCTTCCATCTTTTTCTTCTCTAGTTTGTATACATACGCATGCTTGTATGTGTGCACATGCTTGTATATATGCCCGCCTGTCTGAGGAACTGAGCTGCAGCTTTCTAACTCTTGTGACTCAACCTCATCCTTGGGAATTGTGAAAGACAGCTAGCAAAACATAGATCCAAAAGAGTAGAACAAAGCCAGACTAGAATACAGAGACGTGAAATTTTAAAAAACAAATCTTGGATGTGGGAAAAAGGTCAGCAAAGGTTAACTTGTTTGGTTAGTAATCACATTAGTTTCATAGACTGTTTTGTAAGTACTTCGGCCTTCCTTGTCACCTCTAGCCTTGTGCTGCCTTCAATTGTTGCGGAAGGAGGAGGTGACCATTCTAGACGGGCCATGTTCTGTGTTTTTCATAGTCTGCAAATGAAGTGAAATTTTTAGCACAGTTCCTCAGTAGGGAAGTTTTTCAGCTTTTTATGTCATATATTATGATCCTGCTTTGCTCCTTAAAATGAAAATAAAACCTGCTGTTCATCTCCAGTGGTATGCCCTGGTTTTGACATTGTTCTCCCTCTATGTTGACAATGGTTCAAACTTGATATGTCATAGTGAATCTTCTGTTTTCTTTAATTGTTCTACCCTCTTTTATTCTGATTAATAAGTTTGTACCAGACATTATGATCATAGAGTCATTTTGGTTGGAAGAGACCTGTAAGATTGTCGAGTCCAACCCATAACCTAACACTGCCAAGTTACCACTAAACCATGTCCTTCAGCACTACATCTACATGTCTTTTAAACGCCTCCAGGGATGGTGACTCCACCACTTCCCTGGGCAGCCTGTTCCAACACTTGATAACGCTTTCAGGGAAGAAATTCTTCCCGACATCCAGGAGCTAGCCGAACTAGAACTTAATCTGGCTGTTGCCGTAAAGGACAATAAAAGATGTTTCTATAAATGCATTAGCAACAAAAGGAGGGCGAAGTAGAATCTCTATCCTTTATTAGGTGGTGGGGGGACACACAGTGACCATGGACAAGGAAAAGGCTGAGGTACTTGATGCCTTCTTTGCTTCACTCTTTAAAAGTAAGATCAGTTGTTCTTGGTCTACCCAGCCCCTGAGCTAGTAGATAGGGGTGGGGAGCAGAATGAAGCCCCCATAATCCAAGGGGAGACAGTGAGGGACCTGCTATAGCACCTAGATATACACAAGTCTATAGGGCTGGATGGGATCCACCCAAGGGTACTGAAGGAGCTGGTGGAAGGGCTCACTAAGCCACTTTCCATCATTTACCAGCAGGTACCTGGCTAACCAGGCAGGTACCAGTGGACTGGAGGTTAGCAAATGTGATGCCCATCTGCAAGAAAGGCCAGAAGGAGGATCTGGGGAATTACAGGCCTGTCAGTCTGACCTCAGTGCTGAGGAAGGTTATGCAGCGGATCATCTTGAGTGCCATCATGCAGCACGTACAGGACAACCAGGTGATCAGGCCCAGTCTGCATGGGTTTTAATAAAAGGCAGGCAGGTCCTGCTTGACTAATCTGATCTCCTTCCATGACAAGGTGACCCTTAGTGGGCCAGGGAAAGGCTGTGGATGTTGTTTACCTGGACTTTAGTAGAGCCTTTGACATCATTTCCCACAGCATTCTCCTGGAGAAACTGGCTGCTTATGGCTTGGATGAGTGTATTCTTCACTGGGTTAAAAACTGGCTGGATGGCCAGGCCCAGAGAGTGGTGGCGAATGGAGTTAAACCCAGTTGGCAGCTGGTCACAAGTGGTGTTCCCCAGGACTCTGTATTGGGGCCAGTTCTCTTTAATATCTTTATTAGTGATCTGGATGAGGGGGATCAAGTGCAGCCTCAGTAAGATTGCAGATGACACCAAGTTGGGTGGGAGTGTTGATCTGCTTGAGGGTAGGATGGCTCTGCAGAGGGACCTGGACAGGCTGGATTGAGGGGCTGATGCCAATGGGATGAGGTTCAACAAGGCCAAGTGCCAGGTCCTACACTTAATTCACAACTGACCCATGCAGTGCTACAAGTTTGGGAAAGAGTGGCTGGAGAGCTGCCTGGTGGAAAAGGACCTGGGGTTGTTGGTCGACTTACAGCTGAATATGAGCCAGCAGCGTGCCTGGGTGGCCAAAAAGGCCAATAGTATCCTAGCTTCTATTGGAAATAGTGGGGCCAGCAGGACTAGGGGAGTGACTGTACTCGGCAGTGGCGAGGCTGCACCTCAAGCACTGTGTTCAGTTTTGGGCCCCTCACTACAGCAGGGCCACTGAGGTGCTGGAGCGTGTTCAGAGAAGGGCAACAAAGCCGGTGAAGAATCTAGAGCTCAAGTCTTATGAGGAGCAGGTGAGGGAACTGAGGTTATTTAGCCTGGAGAAAAGAAGGCTAAGGGGAAACCTTATCACGCTCTACAATTACCTGAAAGGAGGCTGTAGCGAGGGTCAGTCTCTTCTCCAAAGTAACAGACAATAGGACAAGTTGCACCAGGGGAGGTTTAGATTAGATATTAGGAAAAACTTCACACTGAAAAGGTTATCAAATACTGGAATAGGCTACCAAGGGAAGCGTGTGGAATTATCATCCCTGGAGGGTGTTTAAAAGATGGGTAGACATGGTGCCTAGGGACATGGTTTAGTGGTGGTTTTGGCAGTGTTAGTTTGACGGTTGGACTCAACAATCTTAAAGATCCCTTCCAACCTAGACAATTCTATGACCAAAAAACCCAAAGTTCTCTTGGTGACACCAGACTTGGAGCCAGGTATTGATCTGTTGGGTCTTCCTGTTTCTTCCTTCATCATTCCTGCAACTAGAGGCATAGAGGAGAACACTACTTCTGCTCCTGATCCCTTAACCAGTCTTCCTAAGGCCCTGAAGACTCTATTGATTTCCCTTGCATTTCTTGTTGCAACTTCATTGCTGCCTACCTGAAAAATCAATATAATAATCCAAGGGCTGTACCAGAATGGGAAGCTTTCTTGCCACATCTTTAACCCAGGTCCTGGGGGCAGCGGAATTCCCTAAGGAAGCCCCTGGTCTTCATATCCAGCCTTCTGTTCCCTTCAGGAGGGAGTCACCTATGACAATGACCCATCTTTTTTTCCTTTGTGGGAGTAATTTCGATGCAGGGTGATAGAAATTTACAATGTGAAACTTCAAATTTTCCCTATATCTTGGAAAAGTAAAATTGAAGCTAGTTCACAGGTGTATTATTTGTGTTCAACTGAACTATTTCAAGAGGTGTGATTGACTTTGTAAAAATAATTAGGAATAAAGGGATTCTTCTAACCTTGTCTACATAATGGTACTTAAGACTTTTAGTGTAAATTACCAGGAGGAATTAATATGAAGTGGTTTAGTTGAGCTACATTAAACATTTGAGTTTATATTCTCTTTCAGAATTAGCTGGAATTCAGTTGGTTTTATTGTACTGTAAACTTCAGTTGCATTGAGTGAACTCCACTTTAGTATGAATAAAATTTCAAAACTGGTTTGAGGTAGTTAAGTGTGTTAAGGAAAAAAAAAATCAGATGCACCTTTTCGGTAATTTCTGTGCATAAGGAGATTTTATTCAAAGTAATGTCCTTCATTGTACTTGTTTTATACTGACTGGGTTGTAGTAGTCCTATCACAGATACTTATCTTTTGTTTTGCTGCAAGTTATTGCTTCTGCAAGTATACTTTCACTGTTGACAGCTATTCTGATTTTCTTTGTATTGCTGCAGTACCCAGTGGAGGTGAGCTCAGAATACTGAACACAGGTCAAACATTAAAAATCCTGAAGCTTTTTTGTTCATGGCCATCATAATTTTGAGACTGCAGCTCATTGGTGGAATTTTTGCTTATGCTGTGACACTGGTAATTTCAGAAAATTTGGAAGTTGGAAAGTTTAAGCTTGATTGAAGCTATAAGCTTGACTAAGCCTGTGAGCAGCTTTGCAAATCAATTGCAATTCCTAAGTAGTTTTGCGTTAGATTCGTAACATGCGCAGGCTATGAAGGGTAGGATATGGCAGATGATCAGTAAGGTGAATGATCAGTAAGGTGGAAGAGACACTGCTTTAGAGAAATGCTTTTCTTGGAACTGCATTCTTCCTTTCAGCATGGGTTGTGCGCTTAAGAAACTTCTGTTGTGTTTGTACTGCAGACTTAGGAGAACCAGCAGCAGAAGTGCAGGATGACATAGGACACTTTCCTAGGTAACTATATGAATCCATTCCCAGACCTACAAAGACCATACCCCGGTACAGTATTTTTCCTAGCCATTGAGAGATACCTGATTGTTACCATCTAGCTTCAGTTGCTCATGGTGAGCTGGTCATCATTTGAGCTCAGTTGATTAACAGTAATTCCAACACAATACCTCTAGATGTTGCATGCTAAATGCTTCAGGGCTTTATTAATAACTTTGAATATCTGTGATTTTTCCAGCTGTAGTCTCCATTTGTTTCCTGTGCTATGTCTTAGAGTTCATTGTGCTCCAAAAATTTAGCTGACTATAATGTTCATATGAAGAAAAGCCTTTAGTGACCAGACTATGTGTGAAATTGGGGAAAAGGAGTAACTTGGCTGACCAGTGATACTGTTTTTATATGTTTGAAGTCTATTACACAATTATTTTGTTTATTAGACAATAATGCTGCAGGTTTTTTTTTAAAGTTACTTTTGCTCTCGTTTTTAATCTTTCCAAGCCATGTGTTTTTGTAAGATGTTTGTAATCTTAATTAAAATGTTAAATTGCATTGATTATTTTGGGATTTTTTTTGTCTTTGAAGTGTTCGCATATTTTCCTTTAGAGAAAGTATGTCTTCTCTGCATATTGCATGAGTAATATAAACTACCTCTTCTAAAAAGAACCAAATGGAACAAATTTCGAGTGGTGAATGCTATAAAATCACACAAATAATTGCATTACCAGTAATTGTGCAGATGTGTACAGTAGGACAGTATGACCAAAGCTCTTTGTGTTTCTGCACAGTCATAAAAACACTGATTTATTTAATCATTTTTGCCTAATGATCATGGTACTTGTTTACCTTAAGTTCCTCAGTCTAATAATTTGGGAAAGCATCATCAGCTAATTTCAGTTATATTTTACAGGGAATTGGAATTCTCAAGGCAATTCAGTTGTTGAAAATTGGTTGTTGGATAGAGGAGATAATGTCCCCATTGAGGAAGAAGCTGCAACATGTACTCTCTCTCTTCTAGCAGCTGAGATGTTTGGGAGTGGAGAAGGATTTGATTGAAGGGAGGAAACTGGGTGTGTTGGAGAACTGTTGCAAAGCCTTTAGTTGGAGGAATTGCATTGTTGTGAGGGGATGAAGTGAAATAATACACCTATCCATCTTAGCCACCTGTACTGCTATACAGTGTCTCTCTTAAATGTGCACGGAGCTTAAGCTGAAAAATGGGCAACAAGATGAGTATTAGGACAAAGGGAATAACCTATCACAGGTCAATATTAATTCCAATATAAAAAGGTAATGAGGCATTTTTGAAGTGCAACACACTAAATCTGTTCATAAAGAATTGGTGTTTAATGTGGATCTCTAAAGAAATATTATGCTTGCACATCTGTTTTCTTACTGTGTATTAAAGAAGATTGGAAGTTTTTTTTATGGTTTTTCAAAGTTGAAAAAGAGGCAAATAATGTGTGACTAGAAGACTTGTGCAAAATCAGCTGCTGCCTCAACAGATTTATTTTTTCTCAGATTTGTTTTATAAAGGTTACAAATCATCTAAGCGAGTTCAAGGACAGAAATAAAAGATTAAAAATTGGAAAAGACTACTGAAATAAATAGTTTTGAGTTTAGTGCTAAGCCACTAGGCTTTTAGCCTGTTTAAGATCCAACCTAATTGAAGAATGGAAAGTCTTTGAAATACAAGTAAATGTCAGTATACAACTGTTTTTAGAAAAGGGCAGCACAGCTACCAGCTAAATGAGACACTCAAGAAAAAGTTGAAAAAAACCCAAGCTGCTACTTCCTTTCTTATACCTGTCACAACTATTTTGTTAACAAGGATGTGTGTTGCAACATAAAGTTTTCTTCATTTGACAGAGCTGACCTAACGAGCCCTTTTAATTGCTCTTCCTCTTCTACACATCTCTTTATTTTCAATAACATGAACTGTACCTATTATCAGCTACTGCTGTGTGTGCCTGAGCAAGCAAAAGCACTTTGCTCACCAAAAAGAGCACAATTACAGATGTATTTTCTTTGCTGGAATAAGAGTTGCATGTGGAATATGTAGTGCAGATGGGAAATAAATGTATGAACTACTGAAGTAGCTTGAGTTTTTCCTATTATGTTTGAATTTCTCAACTATGCTTAATACCATCACTTTCTGCCAAGCAAAGTTAGGTTTTTACAGTTTAATTCTACATTTGCTTCTGCAGGACAGAAAGAATTTAGTAGCTCTCGGTAGTGTCAGGATCTTTGACATGAAAGGAGAATCTCATAAAGCAGCTATTTATTGCTTAAAAAGGTGGAAAAGGAGCAGCACTAAACTCCCTGAATAACTGGGTTCTCCCTGATAGAAGTTTTAGCTGCTTTATTTTGTAGAACTAGTCAACATAGCTACCCTAGTAAGGTATTTCCATATCTGATAGCTATCAGTGTAATTGTGCCTGCAAAAAAATAATGTGTATTATATACAGGTTAACTTTTAAAAACACACCGGTTCTTTGGTTTAGGTTTTGGTACCTTATCAGTAGGACTTGGTCTTGCATCACTTCTCTATCTTCTTTTGGAAACAGGTACAAGATTTGTGTTGCATTCACTTCAGTTTAATCCCCATGTTTTAAGAAGACAACTGAGCTGCCTAGCAGTAAAGCTTTTTAAACAGATTCTGTTTTCCATTAGTTATCAAATGATATAGCAGGAAATACACTTACATGTAAACCAGTATTCTTAGTTATTTATATAGCCCTGTTGATGCATTGAGTATTTTCCATGAAAGTCAGTAATTCTGAGATTTACATTTTTCTCTTTTACTGAAATACGCTACACTTGTTGATCATCACAACACTTTGTAAATATTATTTGATTTTCTGCAAATTTTCAGGTTATGTTGCCTGGAAGAACAGGCTTTTACTTGATGCTTAAATGTCTTATGTGTGCATGAAGTAATTTATTTTAAAGAGTTCTTTGTGCTAAGACATCTGAATTAAATATTTGAGATGATATTTTAGGTGCAGAACGCTGTCTATAATTTTAATTTTTATATATCAAATAAAATGAATAAAAGGAAGACTTTCCTGTGCTTGAAAGAAGGAAATGGCTTTAACAGAAAAAGGTCCTGATGCTGCTGGAGCCACATTCCTTCTTTTCAGGAAACTGTATTCTCATGAATTTTCAACCTTTGTAATTGCAAGGTAGCAAGAAAGGTCAACATTTTGTGCTGGACATAGTGTATATCAGGGAATACGAATAGGTATCTGCTTTCTGTATATGGCTTAGTCTGATTTTTTTTCTTAAATTTTAAAAAATGTATTAATTTTTTTATTATGGTGGTCCAGTTGTGTCAGTGTCCTTCCTCTCTTCCCCAGGAGGAGTTATTCCAGGTGCAAAGCACAATTTATGCTTTATGCTGGTTTACCTTGGTAGAAATGTGTGTGCTCCTGCACTGGGGGGCATCTTCCCACAGATCTCTCATACTGTGTGTGTGTCCACCACCTCTACTGGGGTTTCTCTTGCCATTTACTGTGGTGTTGCTGCCCCTACATCACATGCGTAGCAGAGGCATCAGGGTCATTATGGAAGAAGTGGGTTGCTCTAAAATTTTTTTCTAAAGGTTGCTATATATTCAGAAGCAACTTAAAATTGGCACAATACAGTACTTTCGCTAAGGTTTCTTTTCTTAAAGTAGTTGTAATTTGTAGTGATTTGAGCACCTGCTATTGGAGTAGTTTTAGAAAAACATGTTATGCTAATACTGGTTTCAATTAAAATTGTACTATTTAATTTTTACCTCAGATTTTAATTTTTCACTTGCTTTGTCAGCATCACTGATTCTGTGGCTGATCGCTTTATGTCCAAACATACGGATTTCACTAACACACTAAATTTCATCTGGTTTTGCGCTTCTATGTTTCTGTATCTGTATTTTCAAACTTAATTTTTTGTAGCCAGTATTGTAGAAGATGAAATTATTATGTATATATTGTGAACTTCCTGATTTTGTAAATGCTGAATGTGTTTTCATGGGCTTTTATTGTTAATAATGAGTCTTCTGAATTTCTGACACTCCACTCCTTGGGGGGG
>JAOXNO010000020.1:14753628-14776481 GCA_028565335.1 Limnodromus scolopaceus
TATTGGAGTAAAAAAAACGACTTCACTTGCTTCTGATAACCTGAAAGATCAAATTGGAAGATACTGTTTATGTGTATTTAGATTATTTAGATGTGTATATGTGTATCATTATGTATGTCTAATAATGGACCATCAGGATGCAAATAATAAGTTTCCAGTCCGCGGTGAGTTTTCCAGCATTAAGTATTTGCAGGTAAGGTTCTAAAGAAAGTCAAAGTACTTAACTGGTCGAAGTCACTGACCACACTCCTGGTGCAAGAGTTTCTTGAAACACTGAACTACCTTTGGAGGGATTAGCCATTGCATTAGGTGCATTTGCTTCTTTATTTGTCGTATTTATCTCATGTTTAGAAACTCAGGAACAGCTGAAAAAGAAAGGCTTGTAACTGCTTCACTGTATTTTTCTCTGTGTGAAAAGAACGCACTGGAATGGGCAAGACCTGTTGCCTTAAAAACATGGAGGACACGATGACTAAAGGCAGTAGAGTAGGCTAGTTAACTAGCTGAATTTATACTGTTGTAATGAATATTTTTTGCTAATCTTACTAATTTTTCCAAGTTTTGGCACATTCAAGGTAATCTGATGCAAGTATTTTAAAGCTAGCTATTTTACTTTATTGTACACTTATATTTGGATTGCAATTTACATCTAAATGAAATCATGATATACATTATATAGGGAAAAAAGTACTGGAAATCTCTCCCCCTCTTTTTTTTTTTAATAAAGAATTTCAAAATATAAAAGAGACAACAGAGTGTGTTTCACTTAAGTTTTTTTTTTTTCTTAAGCTATTTCTAATGTTTCAGTTAAAACCTTTATCTCAGAGCTGTAATCAGCCTGGGAACTTGAACTTAAGAGTCAGCTTGTTTTTGTGGACCCAGGAAAGTGACTTTTCTGTATAGCTAGCTTTCTGGCCTCTTCTGGCTTACTCTCTTCTTGTCTGTGTACCTCTGCCAATCATCTGGTCAAGGCTTCTTATATGGTACACTTCGTTGTTACATCTGTAGACCTAGCGGTGCCCTCTTGAAGTGGAGTGTGCTCGTTTATGATCTGATTGAAATATTGTGATGGGTGTTTTAGTTAAATCTTTTTACCAAGATTTATGAATAGGTATATTGACTGAATTGACATGTTAGTGATGGTACCAATCAAAGATACTAGCCTTTTCTTGAGAAAGATGACTTACATAGAAATATAAATACATGAGAAAAATAAACTGAGAATTAAATTAGTGGCTTAAATTGGCTTTTGGGTTGTTTGGTTTTTTGCTGGGTGGGGTATATTGGCTTGGTTTTTTTGTTTAATCTACCCTGACCATACAAAGTGGGAACACTAACTAAATATGAAGATCAGAGTAGAAAACTTAAAGTATATGCTGAATGCACTTACTCTACTGCATGCAACTACAAGGATTTTGCATTTCCTTTCTTTATCGATACTTTTAGCTCCAAGAAGAAAGTATGATAACATACTAAATGATATTCTGGAATGTTTAAAAGTATGTTTTGATTAATAATACTTGCATTAGGACAGTTAAATATTTACAATAATATAGTAATTTAACTTGTGGACTTGCCCGGATTACTTTGTTTAAAACACCAGCCTTTGTGTGTGTGTATTCATGATTAAAAAGAAATTCAGCAATCTTCTCAGTATTTTAAATGTAATTGTCAAGTTTTCTTTCTTGTGTTCCATGAAATGATTCTGAACTCCTTTCTGTTTTCTGATAACAGTTTTGAACCAGCTGCCTCTTCCATCACCTTTACCTGCTACAACAACAAAAAGCCTGCTTTTCAATGGACGGATAGCTGAAGAGGTGAACTGCCTTCTGGCGTGCAGGGATGAAAATCTGGTTTCACAGCTCGTCCACAGTCTCAATCAGGTGTCAACAGATCACATGTATGTATTTTGAACTTCAACTGTGTCAGATCACAATCGTTATTCCTTGAAATCAAAATTAACTGGAGTGAGAGGGATATTTGTAAGAATCTGAAAATTAGAACATGCCAGGTTTTTATTTGGCTTGCTTAGCAGATGACTGCTATAAGAGTCAAATAATTCAGTCATTCAGTACATGAATAATTTTCTATCAGCCGTTATGCATAAATCTGGGGGTTGTTTTATAGATCTGCTTCTTATTCCATTCTTGCTAGTTAGGAGTGCAGAATTCATGGTGTTGTTTGTGCAATACTCATTTGTGTTCCACTTTGGTTAATAATGTGCACAGACAAATTATATACTCAGTATTACACAAAAAGAAAAATTTTTGGGACACCTGTGTAAGACCTATGTCAATTCTCATTAGGTATTGAACTTAAATACTTCAAGACTTGAACCAGCAAGTAAGCTAATGTATTCTATTTTGTTAATTTATTTTTTTTAGAATCTTTCCCTGGTGTCCTTTGAATTGTCTTATGTTGACAACCCAGCTTCTTTCCTACATGTTCGAATTAATTGTTTTGATCAAATGGAAGTAGCTTTTAAAAGTCGTCAAAGCAAATAATAATTGAAAGCATGGGTGCATTTATAGAGAATCCATTACTTTTTTTTTGTGGTTTGGAGGGAATCCTGTGACGTCAAAGATATACCAATTTCCCTTTTTAAAATAAAAGATTATCAAAGCATTGTGCTGCAACCCGAATGTTATACATTCATGCATATGTTATTTTCACTCCTACAGTAGTACTTTCTTGATGTTATGCCAAAACGTTCTTTTATGGAGAAGCTCACAATATAAAAGTGGGCATAAAAAAATTTATAATAGTCTGAAACTAGCAGCCGTGTATATATAAGTGCTTAGTAACAGAAAAGAATTTTGAAGACAGTAGGAATGCCTCTTCTGCCATTCCTTAAAGAAGAGATGAAAAAAAGTAGAGGCAGGGAACAGTGCTTTGCAGACTTGGGGTTTTTTTCTATATTTTAACAGTAAATTGTCTTCTTTCATTTTGGTTTTGTTTTTTTATTTTTCTTTTTTTTTTTTTTTACTTGACTCATAGTTTCTTATAATTTGAAAATGCATTTGCCTCTTTATTTGCTTACTTCCACAATTCCAGAGAGTTGAAAGATAACCTTGGCAGTGATGATCCAGAGGGAGATATACCAGTCTTGCTGCAGGCTATCCTGGCAAGGAATCCTAATGTTTTCAGGGAGAAAAGCATGCAAAACAGATACGGGGTACAAAGCGGTAAGGATTTTTGATTATTTATTGATTGCATTTATGTTGTTCTGTAAGGTTAGGGGACTAATAGTAGCCACAAATATATCTGGAGCGCAACTGTGATATTTATGCCTTACCTTGCATTTGATAGTGATATAAAGCTATGTACTTTGACATCTTCTAAGAGTGACTGTATTGGAATAAGCTTGGAAATAAACCCTACCAGGTATTTTTGTAAAAAATGTTTAATTTCACAACAAAGTTTAATATTTAGGATGAGTGATTGGATTTTGGTTTTAAGTTATTTTATTTGAATTTCTTTATGGCTAGGTTTATATATCTGTCAATAAATAATTAAATTTGGAAAAATATGCCATGATCCTACTGAAAATCTGTACATTTATAGTGTATCATTACGATGGTAGTTCTTAATAGGTCTGGGGTAAGGAATGAGGTTGAATGAACCATACTAAACAGATCCTCCCTGCATTCTTTGTCTCAGCAACTTGTGATGCCCTTCAGGTTTTACTGTTTTGACAGCTAATTGTCTTCTGACGTGTAGTGAGATATACTGCTGATAGGAAAGATGAAGAAGGAGAGAGACCAAGCAAAGGATTAATTGGATAGTTTCTGTTGTAGATCTGGAGACTTGACCTGAAATATATTCTTTAAATACCAAACTATGAAATGAATAGGAAAATTTCCAGAATTTTTGTAGTCTAGGGGTAAAGCTTTGCTAGTTCTTTAGAGATATAGGTAGAAGTGTTACGGGAGTCCATAGGGGATAGGAAGTGTAATGTGCTTTTGGAGGGGAAAAAAAATAAAATTAGATTATTAGGTACATTCACCTAGGCTTGTGAGTAAAAAGCCATAAAATATTTGAAAAGAATTTGCTAAGGACAGAACATGTAAAGTTCCTTGAAAGAAGACAAAAATTTCCTGGAATGAAAATGTGAAAGGCAGTGCTAAATATTTGTAAGTTCATTGGTACATATATCCTGAAATCTGAGCTCTGGAAACAATCTCCAGATCCTGCATTTAGTAGTAGCTGTGGCAGAGTATGATTTTTCCAGCTGTGGGAAGAGCTGTGATTGTCCTGCCAGTTTGCAGAGTGGTCCCAGAAAAACATGTGCTTGAATTAGAGTTTTCCACCAGTTTTGTAGAAGAAAACTAGTTTTGCCAGTGCAAAAAGGAGACATCATTTTTGAAATTATCTGCTCCAGCAGAAGCTTTTGAAAGAAGGCAAAGCTAGTTAATTTATTTTTAATTTTTGCTAATTCTGTGCTTCACAGGGAGAAACCCTTTTGCGGGTTGATTCAGTAGGTTAAGAATAATCCTTAATGAAATAAAAGCACCTCTATCTTTAAATGTGCCAGTAAATGTGCTTTGGCCTATGCTCGGAGGAAGGTATTAATACAGAATAAAAAATAATTCAACATGAAACTTAAAAGAACAGTTGATGTTACTTTAGTAAAGTTAACAAAGTGGTTTCAGAGAACCAGAAGAGATCAGACTTTAATATTCCCTTGAATATTTAATTTTATTTTACATAGTTCTGAGTACTCGCATGAATGGAAGCATTGCAATGTAGGTGTAAAATCTGAAAACTGGAAATAAAGGGGGAAGAAGGGAAAAGCATAGCTGCAGACAAAGTATTTTGAGAGGAAGAAAGCCCTGGAATCATAAAGCTAGGTGAAGTGTGACTTTATTTTCAGTGGAAAAAAGCCACACTCTTATCGCAATATAGATGGATCTTTAAGCTCGATGCTGGCAAATTGGGATAGCCTTATTAGCTGTTACTATGTCATGTTCAGATCCCCAAGGCAAAAGGAGTGTATACTGATGTGTTGGGGCAGCAGCGGCTGGGTTTTCCTCTGCTTTGTGAACAGATGCTGTAATCTGTGTAGAGTCATGATTTGTAAAATAGTTGAGGGTTTGGCAGAGATCTTATGTAATGTATTTTGCCAGCTGGAAGAATGAAATTCAGACTCTGTTCTACTATTTCAAATTCATCTCTTCTGTTTTCCCTACTGTCTTCCTTCTGAATATTGTCATTCGGCTTCTGTTGAGCCCAGCATGCGGTGAAGTCAGCACTTGGTATTGTGAGACACTATTTGTAATGCTCACAGTTGAGAAGGAACGAAGGCATCAGGACCCCCTGTCTGTTTACTCAGCCTGGGATGGGTCTGTGCACCATGATCCCTTCAGTGTCAGTTCCAGCATTAGTATGGACAAAGTGAACTCAGATTCATTTCTCCGAGTCTTCAGTGCTGGTGCAAGAACAGGAAGATCACCTGACTAAAGAATTCCATTAAACATGAAATAAAATTCTTGGTTCAGTACAGTTTGTCAGGAAATCTCCAGAAAGCTAAATACTGTGTTTTGAATTCTTGTGAATATAAGGTGAAGCTCAAGCAGAATTCTGTGCTGGTGTTTCTTCCCAAGTTCATATTGATCCATAGTTCAACACTGAGTTTAAAGCAGGAATTGGTTTTAGTTAAGATCAACAAATAGCATAAGAAGGGTGTAGTATATGAATACTGCTTTTGCTTTGTGTCCTCTCTGAGCACCCCTCACTTTCCTCCCCCGCCATTGCTGGCATATTTCGTTCCAGGTAACGTAGCATCAATATTCCCCATCTTTTGATAACGGTCCCATTGTTGAAACAGTCTTCATACAGGTTAGATTTTTAGTTAGATTTTTCAGACTGTTTTCTATTACCAGGTTGTCTGAACAGACTGTCACATCTCCATGTGGCATCAGACCTACCTTTGTACAAGGGCAAAATGTTAGTTTTACTTATAGACCTTTTTCATCGGATGATATAGAAAATTCTAGGTGCCATCTTAGAACTGCATCTGTCTTGCATCTTATAGTGCATGAAGTGCACTTCTTTATAATTATTTATTTAAAATTAAGATATTATTTAATTTCAGTTTTCACAATACTTTTTTCTCTTTTCCCTCTCAACACTTCGGCTTTGTCTTTCAGCAGACACGTGTTGGAAGATGAGCTAAAGTAGTATATTGCAATAGGTTAGTATTCATAGCATTGGTTAGGGTTCAGAAAGGGTTTAATATTCACTTTTACCAGAATTTGTGAATTTTGGCAATTAAAATCAAATACATCTTTTTGTAAACATCAATTACTTGGATTATTTTTTTCATTTAATTCAAGTGCACATGTGCAGTAAAAGGGAAAAACTTTGCAGACATGTACTTTCAATAAGAGTATATATTTAACTGAAAAATCACCTGTTGGTGAGCAGTCCTGACTTAAGCATGCATGATGCTGTAATACAATTTAATCATGCAAGACTTTCTGTGACTGTGATCTGTGTTTTTATGTAGGGCATTCTTTGGCATTTAGTAAGAATGCTAGAATGGATTTATGCATATCACGTCTTTCTAAGTAAAAAAATTATGGTCAAGACTGGGAGTTTGTATTAAGGAAACTCATCCTAGTAACATTACTACTAGGATGATATTTTCTCAAACCTGAACATTGCCAACATACAAATTTAAGGTTGCCTTTAAAAGAAATTATTTAAGGTAGTGAAGTGCATAGTGGAGCTGTAAATCTGCTGCTTAGTGATATGACAACAATATAAAATATGTAAAAGAAGTGTGGTCACTTAGTGCTAATGGCCACAGACTAATTTTGACACCTTTTTAGAATAAATGTTTGAGGCTTATTTTTACATCTTTCTCATATCGTTATAAGGCGTACTTGTTATCTGTCTGGAAACTTTGGAGACACCTTTTTGTTGGTGATTGGTTGGTGGTTTTTGTTTTGTTTTTGTCAGGATTTTTTTTCTTCTTCTTCTCTTTAAAGCTACCTTGATTGTGCCTCCCATCTCCTGCCCCACCCCCCTAACGGAGATGCATGAGAACTGTCCATCACAGAATAAGTTTAAATTTTTTTTTAAATGCTATTAAAACCGAATTTATATATTTTCTGTCATTCTTTTAAACCACAATCTGTCGTTCAAAACATGCTTTAAACGTAGGGAAGAGAAAATAAATAGGTATATTCTTAAAGTATTTAAAATGTGCAGCCTGTGCTCTAAGCATAAAATGAAATTTTGTCTGTATAGTTCATGGTTGTACAGGCACGTTCTGTGAGCTTTCTGTACATGAATGTTAAGGGTCAGTAGTTTGACTAAGATACTGTACCCCTAGCTGCCTTGAGAGCGGCAGTGAGAGGCGAGCGAGCAGAGGGCACACTTGGTGCTACCTCCAGCGCAAAACCTCTGGAGTCTCCTCCTCACTTGCCTCTATGCAAGGCAACCAGTGTCCATTTATACAAATTTTGCAGGAGTTAAGAGTCCCCTTCTGGTACTCGGGACAGTGAAATGTCCTCTGTATTGAAGTATGGAGGTGTCTGATTTTTTTTTTTTTCAGCACAACATGGGACTTCCACTCCTGCTCTGGGCTGGGTTTCATGTGCTCATATACATGGAATGCAGCACTTCACACCTACTGGGAGGTAGTAACGGCCGCATTCCTGGGGGATTATCGCATCTCTTCCCTGCTAGGGAGAGGGGAAGAGAAAAGGGTGACTGGGAGGAGGATTTCTGAAACTAGTTTTGCTTGTGTGGATGTTGCAGTAATTGAAATTGGTGATAGCAATTGAATGATTGACAGCTGCCAGACTCTCTGAAACGAGGACTTCTGTCAGTCTTCTGTCTAAACTTTGGTTTAAAACATTTGTACTACTGATGTGCTTTTACCCATGGCTGTGGAGCATTTGCTGTGGCTTCCCAAGCTGCAGTGTGCACGTGAATGGTGACACTGTTTTAGCTGCAAGACATTCAATTCTGTCATTAAAATAACTTAAAATTCATTTAAGTTTTGATGTTTCTACATCACTTCAACTTCCAGTGCCATGCTGTTGTTAGGGAATTCTTTATACCTGTATTGAAGAGAGGAAAAAAAAAGATTCCTTTAAATTCTCCCTAATAATGGTGTTAGAATGGAATAGAGTACTGCATTTGGAAGGGACCTACAACGATGGTCTAGCTCAACTGCCTGACCACATCAGGGCTGACTGAAAGTTCAAGCAAATGTTATGGGCATTGTTCAAATGCCTCTTAAATTGGTTAGTTTGAAGCATATTGGTACTTGTGGCTTGCCAGCTAGGACAACTTTTGAATTTCCAAACCATGACTGTGGGGATCTACAGACTGTGGCACACTACAGTTGGGTTATTGGTTTTGTTTTGCAATTGAAATATTCCAGCACCTTCTTTGATAACATTCCTTATAAGCGTAGTGGAGGTAGAACAGAAAGCTTTCATCCCTGGGTAGAAAGGAACCACTAAGGCATTATGAGTGCTGAGAATATCTTGCAGCACTTAGCCTGAGATGAATGCTTGCTATACTTGCTCTAAGAATGGGAGATAAGCTTCCTGTGTTCTTCTGACTTGTGAAGTTTCCAAATCTTTTACTCATTAGCACACCTGCAGTGTGGAATATATGTCCCATTATAAAACATTTCTGTTACTAGTACGTTTTGGCTTGGGAAGCTCTTAAGGAACAGAGGAAGGAACTACGTTTAATATTTACACTGAATTAATACTGCTTTAGGAAACACTTTTTTATGTTATGTTGTAAAATGGACATCTTACACGCGCTCAGTCACTTATAATATTTTCTGACAGTTGTGGGTGGATGATGTTAATGTCCATAAAGTTTATAATCACTTTGTATATAATAATTTCTGAAATTAGAGACTTAATTGATTAAAAAAGGATTGTGTGTAAAGTAATGCTGCTATCTTCTTTTTAATAGGGATGATGATGTCGCAGTTTAATATTTCTCAAAATTCCATGCGTGGTAGTCCTGCATCTTCCAATTATCAACAAACCACTATCTCACATAGCCCTTCCAGGTAATGCTTTCTTTTAAAGGGGGTGGGAGGGACAGTGGACTGCAAATTCTTCCTACAGTGCAGTCAATTGTTGCTGCGAGTATGGGCGTGGAAGGTGGCCAGTGTCAAGACAAATTTTGCATTTGTCTGAGAGCAGGGTGAGTTTCTTCAGCTGGAAAAACCCCCATGTTTCTGTCGGTGAATTAATCCTTGTATTCCAAGGATTAGTCATGATTCTCTGCAATCTTTCCCTTTCATAATTTTGGCAAAGTTTCTTTCCTGCTTAAGGAGTCCACCTGCCTCCTACCACCTCTCCAGCTGTTTTCTGCCTGTGGCAGAGGCTGATACTGGTGACAGGAGAATAGGAAGAAGAGGCTAATGTGTTCCAGCATTTATAACAGTACCAGTGTGACAGGAGGGTGGGAAAAAAGGCTTGTAAAAGCATGGAATACTGGTGTAACAGTTAGACAAAAAGCCGTTCAGAGGAGGATAGGCCCAGGAGTTTGGCCAGTCTTCCAGCAGCATCCTCGTCTACTTTCTAGCTCTTTTTAAACTTCTGAGTGTTGGCAAGTAACGTGTACCTATAATCAAGGCTTTTATTAATATAATAGAGTACTCTGGACTAGAGGAAGGAGTTCTGCATGTAGTTTCAACCCAGTTACTAGGCTTTAACAGATTTAACCTTCAGTTATTAGATATCATTATTAAAATAAACTTATTTCACATTTCACTTCATTATTGTAATTGTTTTGGCAAATGAAATGCTCTGTATCTTCACAAAAAACATTACGCTTTTTCACTTTTAAATCTAAAAGGGATATCGAAGAAGGTTTTTTGAATCATGAATATTACAAAGTCTTCTTGAAATCCTTGCAAAGTCCTTGTGTTAAATACATTCCTGTTTCTTTCTATACAAGCTTACCTTCATAGAGTTGCTATCTAGAACGGAGAGGTGTGAAAGCATGTAACGTACTTTCTGAAGTGTTTATTTGGTTTATTTTTATTTTGAAAAGCTCATATAAAAATGTAAGTTATAATAAGCATGTGTTATTGTCACAAGCCTATGTTATTTTTATGACTTCCTATGTGTACAATAAGTCTAATATAAAGCCAGTGAAAGAATTAAGTTGTATTCAGTGAACTTTGGGACAAGTCTTACCTAATTGCCTACATATTCCTCTGTCTTGGCAGAACAGATCTGCCAGATGAAGACCTTGGAAATCTTACTGAAAAAAATTATATTTAGCGCAGATGGCTCCTTGATAATCCTAGTGGCGTAGTTTTTTATTAAAACTTAGCTGTCACTTTTATTCAGACTTCTAGGACGTAACTTTTGGAAATTGCAGATCTTGTTTTAGTACATATTGGTGTCATTGTTTCCTTTTCCTAAGTGGAGATCTTATCAACACTTTTTATTCTATTCTTTCCTTCTACTAATACAGTATCTAAGCTGTGACTCTTAAGTAATAATTGAAGTTGGCACGGTATTGATAGCTTAAAACTTTGCTTTTGAGGGATATTCTTGATTGTGCTGGTATTTAGTATTTTAAAGAAGTTGTGATGCTCTGAATGTATAATATTCCAAAAGAAATAATAAATTTGTCTGAATTTGCTTTTCCAACTTCTAAAAACTTTTTAAAATTTTATTTTTAGCCGGTTTGTGCCACCACAGACAAGCTCTGGTAACAGATTTTTGGCACAACAGAACAGTCCGGTGCCTAGTCCATATGCTCCTCAAAGCCCTGCAGGATACATGCCATATTCACATCCTCCAAGTTATACACCACATCCTCAGATGCAGCAAGGTAAGTCCGAGATGTCTGTTTTATTCTACTGTCTCATGTTCGCTTTACCTTCATATGCATGTTTCACAGCTTTTTAATTTCTTTGAAGGAGTCATATGGTTAAAACAAATCTTTGAGTTGGCAGGTATTTTTAAGCTTTGCTTTCTTACCTGTACAGAGTGGTAGTATACACTTTATTTAAAACACATAAAAAGGAAAAAGAAAATGTAAAACGCGTGTTCATGTTGCATTGCTCCCCTGTGTACACCCATTTTGCACAGATGTAATATATGCATGACAATAGAAAAAATCCAAACAACCCAAAAACTTTTATCTGTTAGCTATGGCCATCATTTGTGTTTACTAGTGAAAACCTCATTTTTGCCAGTGTAATATAAGTTTTGCTGCCAGCATATTTAGCTTCACCAGACCTTTGTAGTATTGACTAGATTAATTAAAAGTTGGCTAGAGTTATGCTTAAGGTATGCAGTAACTGGCAAAGATGACCTTCAGAATGAATGGATTTCTTTGTTCTCCCATTTTCTAAAAACAATCACAAACAACATGAACACTGTTAAAGTATCTAAGCATTTTTTTAATGGTAGGTAGAATTCTTATTGTACTCTTTTAAGTCGTTTGTTCTTAAAGTTTAGCATTGTGCTTAGAATATATGTGGCTGTTCTGTATGTAATATTGTATTTCTCGTGAATATGTTGGAAGTTACTAAAGGGAATGCATATAAATTGTATAGAGGAAAATGGTTTTCTGTAACCAGTAAGAATATGATGCTGACTGGAATTAGGATAGATATGGAGAGGAACTTGCCTAATCCATACACGGAATTTAGGTTTTAAATCCTCTTGAAAATGAAAATCTTAGATACCTAATTTTATTCAAGGTATTTGTGGCAAAAGGATTCAGTCAAAAAGTTGAATTCTTGTTCAGATTCCAGACCTGTTGCATCCAACTCATTAATATCCACTATTACAGTGTTTTCTCTGAAACTTTTTAACAGTTAATGAGTATGTGAATGTATCAGTATAGTTACTTATATTTTTTTGTATTTCAGCTTCAGTATCCAGTCCCATTGTCACAGCCGGGATGAGAAATCTCCATGAAAATAAAGTTTCAAGTCAGTTGTCTGGAAATTCAGCTAATCATCATGCTGATAATTCTAGACATGGCTCAAATGAAGACTACCTACAGATGGTGCACAGACTAAGTAGTGATGTATGTTGCCTAAATCAGTCTATTATGATAAATCAGTTTATTATGACAAAGCCAATATTTACCATGATAAAGCAAGTATATTTTTAGCTGCCTTAGAAGTCAGACATTTTACTATGCTGTGGTTGATGAATAAAACCACTGAAAATATATTTAAGTTTCAGATTTGTACTCTCAAACATGAAACTTCAATATGTGAGATGTATTTTTTTTTTTTTAGATCTCTTGTTCCTTTGAAACTGTTTGTAACATTCATTTGGATGAAATTAGGAAGAGTAAAAACCTCCGCATAATCTCATATGCGGTCTTATTTTAAAGGGTGTGGGTTACTGGTTAGCACTAGGGTTAGATCTGAACCAGGAAACTAAATGAGCACTTCTGAAAATTTGTCAGTTACGGTAGGAATGGCATGTGTACCCAAAAGGCCACCTACCTAGTTAGGCTGTTAATTTACTAAAAGTCATCTTTCCCTACATCCTAGGCAATCATAGCGTCAGAGGACCTCTCCTGTCTTAATAAAACTTACATGCCAAAAACTTACTAAACGCTTTTTTTTCCAATATTTAGGGGGTTTTGGAGATCTGTCTTATCTTTGACTTGTAACAAGTTTGAAAAAAAAATCAGCTCCATAAGTTCAGTGTGTTAGGTTAATGAGTAATTTCATCGTGAAATTAATTCAGTTTGACTTACAATAACAACATACAAGTTTAAGATAGAGTTCTTTTTAGTGTTGAATCTAAATACTAGATTTCTTTGCACATGAGGCAACAACTCTTTTTGCAAGCACTGTGGCAAAAATAAGTGTAATTAATAGCACAGCCTGAGTTTTAGATGCATTGTGTTGTGGAAGGGAAAAAAAATATAAATCTAATAGAATTGTTTTCTAAGAGCCCATGGGTGGTGAAATTGTTGAAATCTGGTTTCTTATGTATTTATATTCTTTGACGTGTAAGCACCTTCACTCTGCAAATTTCAAACTCTTTCCATTCCCTAAGCAATGTCAGCTACATCTTCACAAGGTGTAACGTGTACTCTATCTAGTCTATGGCTTTGCTTGTGGAAATTGGCTGTTTGGCTGTTGTCAGAGGGAGTGTGTACTTACTCATCTATGCAATGAAATGCCAATTTAGCTTTCTAACTTACTACCAGCTGCTGATTATTTTCATGCATAATTATAGTTGAGCCTTCTAACATTTTATTATTTGGGTTGAAATCGGTCAAAAGGATAAAAGGTATTTATCAGACAGAAAATTCAGGTTTGGAAAAAAAAATTATATAAAAAAACTGCATGTATTCAGATACCTCAGTAGGAGCCATGTTCGAATATTATCTACTGAAACAACCAATTTAATTAGGAAACCGATTAAATAACCTTAGAACTTTTTTGGAGACTTTCTTTGTATGATTTTATTCTTTGCAATTTGTTTGTAATTATAGAAATTGTCTCTTCGCAGATATGGGGTTGTTAGTTTGTTCTTTCCTAAAACATTCCCATAGATGTTATATAAAAAACACTGTTAAAAATGGGAAATACTGTTCTATAGAGGTTTGAATCTAGTTAGGGCATTGAGTGAATGGGTAAACTCATGACCAGCAGAGGGCTCCATGAAAGCAATAAAAACCCAAGTAGAATGTTAAATGGGAATTTGAATAGTGGGTTTCATATTTAATTTTAAGATAGTGTGGGGATAAAAAGTACACATTTACATTCTTAAAGGTAGAGCAGGGACATTATTACATTGTAATTAATATTATATTATGAAGAAGTTTGTCAAATTATAGGTTCCATTGAAGCAAGTTGTTCTGTGCAAAACTGAGAAGACAGTAGAACTTGTTTGCTGTATTGGGAAAGTGCTTCATATTGCCATTGAGTAGTTTCCTGTGTAACTGCTGAGACAGGAAGTAACAAGCTAAAGTCACTCCAATTGTGTTTTACATGAGACTATCTCAGCTGCTGCAGTTGAGTGCTAGAGATTTTACTCAGTCCTGATGTGTATCTGCTGGAGGATATAAATACAAAGTGTTAAACTGTAAAAGTAAGGTGGCATTATTGATAAGTTTTAAGGGTAGGTTAAGTGAAAAAGTGGTGTTTGTTTTAAAAATCTAAATTATAAAGATTTTTAAGTAAATAAATATTTTTCTAATATTTCTTGTATGCTTTTTTGTCTAATCTGTTTTATCAGTATACGTACTAATTTCAGTCTTTATCAAGTATTCATGTTCATAATGTTAATTTTTTATTATTATCACTTTAGGATGGCGATCCTTCAATAAGGAATGCTGCATCTTTTTCCTTGAGGTCACCACAGTCAGTCTGCTCTCCAGCTGGAAGTGATGGAACCCTTAAAGGTAGTCTCACAGTCATATATATCAATGTATTTTTTCCAAATTTTAAAGAGCAGAAAATTTAAAGAGGTATTGAGTTACTCCTCCTGACTTCTGTATTCATATAGTACTAGAGAGTATGTCATTATGTTTTGTATACAAAATTATTTTGAGCCCTGATCCAGAAGAAATTTCTGAAGGTCCAAAAATTGACTAATGATCCTTCAAAACAAAGCTCAAATTCATGGAGGACAGAAGGATTTAAAATCCTTTCAATATAAGGATTAAATTATTTGTAAGAATAGTTTCAGTTGCTCTGCATAAGATATGGTTTAAAGGCAGCATTATGAGTATTGAACTCTTAACCAGCTCAAAAGTGTTTTAATATGCAACACTAGTCTTAATTGCAATCATGAAATTTTAAGAACATGAAATTAGATGTAATTCAAGAAACTCAGTACATATAGCATAAATAAAGCCTGAAAACCGTAGCTGTGGAGAAGGAATAGGGTGAACTGTCAATCAGTTGAACAGAAAAAAATCTGCTCAAAATAATTCTATATGCTAAAATCTGGAATGCATACTGCTATTTTTAATATTATCCCCAAGAAGCAATGACTGAGATACAAAAGACTTGCATATGACTGAGATACAAAAGACAAGGTTGCATATTCTTGCTAATTTACTTTTTAGTGCTTATATATTTACAAGGCAATAGTAGCAAGATGCAACAGTCCTTTCTTCTCCTTAGCCCCGAAACAAAATTAAGTCTTTCTGGATGGTCAGATTAGGTGGAGAGGGAGAACAGGAGATGGGGAAGATTCTAGTGAAGGTGAAGGTATTGGTCTTGTTCAGCCTGGAGAAGAGATGTCTTTGGCGGGGGTAGACCTTAGAACAGCCTTCCTATACCTATGAGGACATTATCAGAAAGATTCGAGTCAGACTTTTTAGTGTTGTAAAGGAAGGATGAGATATAATGGACTTAAACTGAAATGAGAGGTTATAACTAGGTCTGAGGAAAAGCTTTTTCACTATAAGGACAGTTGAGCATTGGAAAAGGATGCCCAGAGAATCTGTGCATCTTCTGTCCTTCAAGGTTTTCAAGATCAGGCTGGCTAAAGCCCTGCATAATGTGGCCTTGCTCACCCTGATTTCGGCACGTGGATGGACTAAAGACCTCCTGAGGTCCCTTAACCAAATTATCCTATGCTCCTGTGACTGCTAAATGATCTCTGTGGTTCATCTTCTCTAGGCATATACTGTGTTAAACAGTAGTAGAAGGAATGTGGCTCAAGTGGCGATGAGAAGTATGTGTATAGCATGCCAGCAGCATCATTATTTCAGGATGTCTTGTGATAAGGACTTGTTGTAAAACTTGTGTAAATGGTGAAGACTGAAATGTGCCTGGTTTTCCCTGTTGAGTTTATCAGTTTAACAACATTGTGAATCTAAGCCGCTTCCACTCAGATACGTGTTTACCACTCATCCAGAAAAATATTTGGATGATTATTTGGTTAAAGTTGCTGCTGTCTTAGAACCCTGTTTTGAAGGGGTATCTTTCCAGATTGGAACTCTACAATAAGATTATTTTCAGAAACAATTGTAATGTTTCAGCATTAGAGGGGCTGAAAAAGTGCAAGAGGAGCTTTTTGGTTTATTTATCTGTATGTTAGCTTTACTTTTCCCATTGATGAAGTACACAACTAAAATACTGTTACTAATGGTGCTACCATTTTGCCTTCTTAAAGAGATTACTGAGCCCTGATTGAGAGAGCCAGTTTTTGATGATGCAAGAGTCTTGCCAGGCTTTTACTACCTCCAGTCTCATATTTTAGAAATGTGTGGAAGAGGTATGGATAACTACAGTGTTACTTACAACATAGCATCCCCAACAGTGAGTTTTTTGCCTATGATTTGGAGTGAAAGTTGTGCTGATAAATTTACCAGTGATGAAGAAATAGCAAGTATCTATGCTGATCTTTTTGTTGTTACTGTTATTGTAATTAGCCCTTGAAAGTTTCGTTGATGGATCAGAAACTTTGATAAAGAAAATTAGCAAAGTACTTCATTGTTTGGGAGGACAAAAAAAACAGCACTAGATGTCATCAGTCCAGAGAGAGATCTCAGGAAGGATGTTATACTATCAAAGCTTTCTTATGTAACATAGAAGCTCGAGGCAATTACTGAAGGTATGGGTCCAGACTGCATTTCTGTACTTTTGATATGGAAGTAGCAAGGACTTCTAGAGACATGGAGGATGGTCTTGAATTACATCAAGACTGAACATAACTGTCTGATTGATAGAATCTGAATGAGGAATAAGGTTTTTTTGCAACTAAGGCAAATATTTGAGAGATGGCAGAGTTATATTTGTTATTTTAGTTGGTTATTCTCTTACTCACTGGAGTAAAATTTCTCTGTTAAATCTTTGATTCACTTCTGTTCCAGTAAAGGTACCAGAGCAGCTGAAGTTTTATCTAGGTCTTTATCCTTTCTTTTTTATGTAAATGATATATTTTTAGCTACACAAACAGAATACTGGCTCTGCTTTCATACTGTCATCTGTTACCACATCTACTTTCTTATAAAATTCATTTCTATAAATTCATCTACGAAGAGTTAACATGGAGTATTTTCCTTTTGTTGATTTCCTAGAATATTCTGTGGGATCCATTACCCAAGACTTGATTGCTCATCAAAATCTTTTTCCATTGGTTCTGCTTTTCCACTGCTCTGGAACCTCAGAAAAGATTTTTTTTTTTTTTTTTTTTTTTAATTTAAAACAACTTCTAAAAATCTGTATAACGGAAAGCCTTCCATTGCTTTCCAAAGAGAATAGTTCACATCATTTACAGTCCTCTTCCCATAGTTTCCTAAACTCCTGGGAAAACATCTCTAAGGACTAGCAACAACCCTATGAAACCATATAATTTTGCACTCTTTTCCAGAAATGTTGTATTCCATCCAGAAATTGTTAATGGGCATTTGTTTATTTTCTGAGTAATTTGGAAAGATTATTTTTATTTTCTTAGGGATTTATAGGACTTCTCCAGAGAGATTCCTCTACACTTCATCTCTGAATGTGTAGTGGGTGGCAAGAAGAATTAGGAATTTTCTCAAATCTGTAGTACAGACTTCAATGCTCTTAAAGGTACTTGTTAAGAAAAAAACTCTCTCCTTCAAAAGAAAGGTGGAAGAAATTTATTCAAAGATTTTTTTTCTGAGAGGGCCAAAATAAACATTCATTCTTATTTCTTTCTTCAAGTCTTAGGTTTTTTTTATGCAAGGTTGCATCTGAATAAAGCAGTTCTGAGCTAGAACAGCCAAAAGCTGAGTTTTTCATGAGGCATTTGAAGCTCTGGAGAAAGTGGTGGGGCAGTTCCCTGAAAACTATTGAAAGAGTATGTGGAAAATGAATGCAATCTGTCCTTCAAAAACCTCCCAAATATATGTTCTTCTTTGTCTCTCTCATATGGTATCCCCTTAAGCTTGAATTATAAATTAAATTGTACTCTTTGAAAATGAATGTCAACATTGCCTGTTAATCAAAATAAGTAATAATTTCTTTATATCTAGTACAAAACTGGGGAAGATTTCCAGAGGAATATTCTGTGATTTTTATAGAGAAAGCCATGCTAGAGTCCAGATACAGCACTCAGTTCTCGTTAATCCACAAGACCTACTTCTTTATGGAATAAAATTATTTTGATTTGATGATACTTATTCTTAACAAATTCACTTTAGAATGCTCTTTATTATTATCTCAATCCTTACAAAGAAATTGTTTGTATATTCTGTACTCAAATCATACAGGCTATGTATAATACTCTGAGCAGTCCTTTACCATCCTTTTGAAGGGCCCGTTTTTCCCTTTTTGAGTCTGCTGAAGGCACAAATTCTCAAGGTGATTATTACCAGTTCTGAGATTGGTTTAGCCAGGCTTCCAGGGCAAATGTGTCTGACCCCTTTTTCATGAAAATATTCCATTTATGTGAAAGTGGTGCATAGAAACATATTAAATTTAAAAAAATGAGATGCTTCCATTTACACATTGTAACTGCAGTCTTTTAAAACCTTCCAGCAGTAGTGTGTTCCTCAGGTTCTTAGCTTTTCCAACAAACATCAGTATGAATGTGGTACGGATGCTCTGGTTCTTTTCTTCTTCTCCAGCTTCTGCCTTTAGGGAGTTATTTACAGTAAAATTACACAGATGTGAAATCTAATAATACACATGTAGCACATATACATTCCTTAAAGCCTCTCTTTGGAAAGACTTTTCCAGTAAAAAGTCTGGAGTGCTGTGTCCAGGTTTGTACAACAATTTGGTACTTACTTAAGTGATGTTTCTGAAGTCTTGGGGGTCACTTTGCTGTGGATTTAAACAGGCATAGCACTTGAGTGTTCCTGAAGTTTTTCTCAAATGTGCTATGAACAAAGTATTAGATGTTGGTCTTCATTTGTTCCCTAGCAGTTTTTTTACAGCTTTCATGCATAGGGAATGATACTTCTGGCAAAAGAGGATGTAGCATGAAATATGTTCTGTCACCATCTGGGAACCTTTACCTGCAAGGGAATTGAAGGAATGACCCTTTGAGTGACCCTCTGGAAGTTGTTGTTGTGCAAGTGGAAAGCTAATAATCCTTTAAAATTCTGTAAATGATGTGAATCCTAAGTTCCTGATAACGTTAATAGTTGTTTGTTAACCATGTGGATTACAGCAAAGAATGCGATCATCTGAGTGACTTTGGTGCATCAGCTCTGAAAGGCAAGTGGTCGTTTCTCTGAAGAGGCTCAGAGGTGATCAGAGAAAGTATCATGAATGCTTAAATAAGGTGTGAGTACTGTGGTGTGATTAGAAAGTGTGCAGACAAAAAACACAAGATTGAGATGTCAGTGATGTGTGCAGTCTCCTGGTCAGAAGCTTTTTTGTTTGCTACACAAGTTACTGATGCACAATAAGCAAGTGAAGCCATTCCAGGGGTGAACAAACAAGAAGTGGTTTTTACATTTTTAAGAAGGCTAAGTCACTGTAAATGCAATGCATTTTGTAGTTGCTTGCATTATGAAGGATTTAATAAAAAATTAGTCAAGTCACAGAAAAAAATGGTGTTTACAGTAAAAACTGTAACACAAAAAATTGCTACAGTAGATGATAAACTTCTTCCATACTCAGTGCTATCTACCACTAGGAATTAGGAAAACTAATTAATATAGAGAACCAGTCTCAGGATTATCACAGGTGGTCAGGTTGGCTGTTACTGAAAGACTATGGAGGTATTGTTGCTGGATGTATTTGTTCTCTGTAAAGGCCGTATTTCTTATTGACGTTACCTGCTTCTTAGCTAAATTTGATGTTACCTGGCTGACCATCAGTATTGACTGTTCAGTAACAATACAATGACTTCCCTAAAACAGTGGAGATTCTCTTTTTATCTCACAAGTTTTACATATTCCTGGCATATAAAAAGAGATTACACGAAATTCTTGTACTGATACTATAGAAGAGCAACTGCAGAAAGTCAGAATTTTTTTCTCCTGAATTACCACACAGCCCTAGATTGAGACTCAAAAGCTGCCTACATATTTCTCTGTTCTAAAAGAATATTCTAAAGTGCAGTTCACTCCCAAAGATCATCTCTGAACTTCATCGTATGATTTCTACATTGACAGCATTTTGTAGAACAAACCTTCTCAGCCTTGAAATCTCAACTGGTTCAGTAGGCAGATCATACCCATCTGTCTGTGTATTCTTTCCACAAAAACATTTCTTCCATCATCAACAGGTCATGTAAGAGCTTTGTTCTTAGACATATAATGGCTCAAGCCTTCTCCCATAGGAAGTATTCCAGACTCACTTCAGCAGTAAGAAGCACAACTCTCTCTGTATAATGGGTGATGTTTTGCCTGAAGTCTAAGCATCCAGCAGAATGTACCTGTTCAATGTGTCATACCTGTTCAGACTGCTAAAGTCTCTGGCAGAGTGAAACTGTTCCAGAATACTTCATTTTTTTCAATTTCTTTTCACCTCAATACATAGGCTTTATACCTTCTAAACCTCCTTGTTGCCAGAGGCTTAACCATCATTAAACATCTCAGAAATATATGAAGTTATTGCTGGAACGTGTACTCTTAAAATGTGGCTTATAGGCTTTATTATCCACACCTTTCAGAAATTTCCTTCAGGAGGATGATGCTTTCAAATATCTATTCGCAGTGCTGCTTAGGAGAGGGAAAACATTACTTCCATTTCTTCACTTACTGGATTCTAAATATGATCAATGGAACACACTGAAATCCCTCTGACCTCCTCAAAACTACTCAAGAGAAGAAGAACCACCATATCTGTTGCTGCAGTGTTATTTTTCAGCATGAAAAATACCAAATTAATACCAAATTGGAACAATATTGTCATATTTACTTAGAAGTTTTAGGACAAAGGAAAATCAAATCTGTGTCCTCTATTTGAAATGTAACTGTGCAAATCAGTAAATGTTCCACTGTTGCAATTTCAGAAGTATAATGTAAGAGATATTTCAAGAGTAAGATGTCAGTAAGATCCCTTTGAAAAGTTTTTGAGCTGCCTCTCAATATTTGTAGAAATAGAAATGCAGCTTGAATTTCTTGAGTGGTAGTCACTACCATAAAAGAAATCAGTAGCTAATGATTTCTGCTATACATTACATTAAGACAATCTTGTAAATTAGCAAGAGAGACAGTAATTGGTGGGGGGGAGCATCACAAGAATAGGAATCTGTGGTGAAAGCAAGTGAGAGATCTTCATAGGGTGTACCCAGGACTTGAGTACTGGTGGTTGAGTGTGGTATCTAATTTGAGGAGGTGAAGTGGAGTAGTGGAAAGATCTTGAGAATCAACATGAATCAAAACAGGGCTCGCCAACATTGTGGATGTTATTGGCAGAATATGGAGTTGTTGCTGGCGGTCAAGATGGGGTAAGATTAAGCCCATTTTGTACCCTACATAGAGAAGTTATAGGACTTCTCACAGAATGTACTAGGGGAGAAAAGAAGTATAGCAGTTTGTGCAAAGAAGTCATCAGTAAAGGCACAGCTTTCATGTGACTTGAAGCTTTGCTAGAGGTATCCATTCTTTTTTTCATCTACATGTCAGTACGTTGCTTAATGAGTCTTAATATTTCTTAAAATACCTGGTAGAAATTTAAGCTGCAGAATAAAGCTGTTTTCTTGTTTAGTGGTGTTTCTTGAATGAAGCACATGGGGACCTGTATTCCAATTAGTTTCTGATTGTTGTTAGGAGTACTGACCTATGATGACCTGAACCAGAATGACTAATAACAATCTCAGTCACTGCTTTCTGAAGATCAATATTGCCCAATGGATCAATGGAGTCTGATAAATGTTTGCTTTAACAAGAGGAGGCTGGCCCTATTGTTCCAGCCAATGGGCATTTCCTTTACTTTTTATTCTTTTTCTCCACACCAGTATTCCTTTTTAAGCCAAAAATTATAGATCAAAATTATAATTGGGACAGGTTGAAAAGCTTCTCTGTTTTTCAAATCTTTTTTCTGGGCTAACAGTTATAGGGAGCTGGTTTAATTTGAGGAACAAAATATAGATGTGATTAACTGGAGAATGTTTTAATTAAAAATGTCCTCTTTTAAAAATTTATTTAGATACACTCAAAGCCTGGAATGAGTGCATGTAGAAGTGAAAATTCATATGTTTAGAAAAAAAAAAAAAGGCAAGATAGGTCAGGGAATGGTTGAAAAATGCCCTAAGAGAATTAGTGTTTTCTAGATAGTAATGAGTGGGAAAGGTTGGAATGAGTTTAACTAAAATAAAACTTGAAAGTTGAAAATGAACTGTCAGAATCAAAGTTAAGGAGCTTGTGTATGTTTTGATTTTTTTATTTTTTTTTTAAATTTAAAATGTGTGACTGAAATGGCTAATGCCTGTAAACTGATCATTAAGTCTTCATCACTGGACCTTGTTAAGAGTCTTTTGGATCTTTCCTTTTTCTGTAGTCAGCTTGCTTTCATTGTTCATTTTCTAATAGTTGATATTCTGAACCGGGAGGTACTGTTTTTATTTATTCTTTTTTGGTGGTGGGGTTTTTTGTTCCGTCTTCTCTGAAATGATCACTTCTCTATCTGCAGTGGACTGCTGAAATTCCTAGGAAATACGCTGCAGCTATCTTGATTGCATCTTGATCTAGGAATGATGTGCTTCCTACGGATCTTATTTAGACCTTTTGTGAACACAGATATATATAGAAATACACATTAAAATAATGTAGGTTATATTTAGTGTGTTTTTATATAAACATGAAACAACATAACTGTTCAGTTTTTCTGAATTATTATTCTAGGATCAAGACAACCTTTAATCCAACAATCTCAGCCTCCACCTTATTCATCACCTAGAGATGTTCCCCCAGACATATTGTTAGATTCTCCAGAAAGAAAGCAAAAGAAACAAAAGAAAATGAAGTTAGGCAAGGATGAAAAAGAC
>JAOXNO010000020.1:14782114-14808804 GCA_028565335.1 Limnodromus scolopaceus
GGGGGGGAGGTCCTTGCTAAAAATTATACAACTGATACACTTGACTAAGGCAATGCTAGGAGATTTTTTGTTAGCGCTGAGGTTCTTTTATAATGTTTGGTACAGGTGGGAACTAGGGATTGGAGCCCTTTGGTAATTATAGTACTGCCTGTAATAAATGATTAAGTCTAACAAATTAATGTTAGAACATTTAGTTTCAGCCAAACGAAGTCCTTCAAAGTGGAAGGCAGTCTTTGTTTCAGAGGTGGAACTAACACAGGGTTTTGAAGAAGTGTCTTCTTTGAAAAGCAGTGTATCTTTCTGGAACCTGATTGTCATGCATTTTGCTTTCTGAAAAATGAATTCTTAGTGCAAAAATCACTACTGCAAAATCTGTTAGATTGGACCTAATGTATGTGAGATATGCGTAAGGTGTGATTTTATAATATAGACGTTTTGCCTTATATCTGGATGCTTTTCAGAGCTCTGTTTTTATAATGCTGTCTTTTTGGTCTATTTAGATCTTGGATCAAGTGGATTATGTGGTCTTTTCATGATGATAGAGAGGTGCGGAGTTTGAAAAAGTTAGTTTCATCCTTGTACTCTGTGTGGAAGCACAAGAGTCCACCTCCTTTTCCTACTTTTTCCATCAAAGAAGTCTCTCTGTATTGATTAATTTTGCAATTAATTTGTCTGTACCTGTTAATGAAATGAATAGCTGGAGATTTTGGAGATTAAGGCACTTGGCACCAAAAGTTACATTCTAATATATCTGTTATGTTTAATAGCTTCAGAGTAACTAAATAAATCCACAAAACACGACGTACCTCAGATCTTCAGTTCCCATTGCCCCCCTCACAATGGTCTGTATATCCTCATCAGATACAAGTTCTCAATCAATACTAGATCATATCTTCTTTATTGAAAGGATGTGTAGTATTATGGAGAGATCCAGATATTATTTATTAAGACTCAGATTATCTGAGTTGGAAAAAAAGTGATTCAGAAGGCCTAATACAGAAATCTTTTCCCACAACAATATTCTGAACCTATTTTCTTCACTTAACTGGAGTTGTGCTTTGTTCACGTTCTGAAGTTGACTACTCCAAGAAAGAACATGAAATCCTATTGAGTTTTAGAAAATTATGTCCTAGAAAGTTCTGTTCTTCTCAGGAATCTTTTTTTCCTTGGTTGGGGAGGGGGATGTTGAGGGGGAAATTTTATTTTGGTAATGTCAGTGCTTGCATTAACTTGTGCTTTGCTACTATTCAGGTAGAAGTGGTTTTGTGTATAGTCAAGTAGTTCAAAGCTAGTCAGTCACTTTCTGTCTAAACCTTTCATTGAACATTACATTTAGCTCTTCTTCTTCAAGATTTAGACCTGCTACTGAATAAATTTTCAGGTTCAGGGTTTGTATCTCAATATCTTTCATACTTCTCTAAAAACCCCAAATACTGTGAATCAGAAATATTTAAGATATTAATGTTAAAAGAAGGTCTGAGTCTTCTAGGAAGGGAAGAGGGAAGATAACATTGAAAATTACTTGAAAAAACAGAAAGTAACCCATCTTTTTTCAGAGACTCATTTTCAAATTGCTTTAGTTTTTTCTTTTATTTGGATTTGCTAAATTTTAATTCAAGCTCTTCCATGCATAGTACTGTATGTTCACTGTTAGATTTCAGGCTACTTCAAAGACACTTTTATATAATGCAGCTGTCTTAACAGATTACAGAGTTCTACTTGTAAAAGGCACTGTTCTGTGGAGTTTGTGAGAAGAGTAATGAAATCATTAATCACTAACCGTTCCATTGGGAGGCTAATATTTTTTTTTAAATCTTAAAATACTAGAAGCATTTTTAAAATGAGACAAACCTACTCGTATCTTTGCTTTTTTCCCCTATATATTTTACCTCTAAGGATCCATTTTACCCACTTCTTTGGAATCTTACTGTGGATTCTTTGAATTAGGAAGAAGTGAAGCTGTAATAACTTTATTTTCAATAACTGGATCAGTTAGGGGGCATTTGGATGCCTGCTGTGGGCCCTTCTTTTTTTAGTTCGTTCCAAGCCCATAGCAGCAGAGACACACATCCCAAGAGTGTGAATCTGCCGGAGCAAAACTCTCAAAACTACAGTTATAGGTAAGTAACCTTTTTCTCTTACCTTTTAAGTTCTTATCCAGCTACCCTCCCTTTTTCCCCATTACCCATTTCCCCCAGAAAGTTACACAAAGAGGAAACTAATAGAACACTTTTGAGAATGAATAGTTTGTTTACGTCTAATTTTATGTAGCCAATTAATGAAATGACAGAATGTGTAATTGTAACCAGTATATTAGCATTAATTTCCAAAAAATACATTATAGGGGTTTTATTTTCTTAAAAATGGAGCTACAGGTGTAGTCATTTGTGTAGTAATCTTGCGGAAGATTACAGTCACTAGTACCAGAAGATGAAATGAAGCAGTGTAAAATGTAAATGATTGTGTGTCTATGTAGCAGGACAACGTGAGAATTAGGTATGGTGTATTTTGTATATACAGCTTTCATTAGGTTTGCATTTCGTAGTGTGATTTAGTGGATGAAACTGGCACCTCATGTAGCTTTCCCAAGAAAAAGCAGCTTTGCAACCTGCAGTTCCTATTGATCAGAGATTTTGTGTGTGTGTGTGTGTTTTCAGATGTGTTTTAAGAAGGGAGGAAGAAATTCCTCTTCTATCTAGAGAAATTGCAATGAAGTATTGCAATGTTTCCATCTAACTAAAAAAAAATACTTTATGTTTTTTATAAAGAATGAAAAACGTTCCCTAAAAAAAGTTGAGAGGTGGGGTTTTTTTAACAGCATTTACTTTATTTTGGTGGTCATGTATAACAGGTTGTGCTTTACATAAGGTATTTCAGAAACCTGCTGTTGTAGGCAGGTGTAGAAAATAACTAAAACCTAGCAGTTTCATAAGAAGTCTATTTTGGGTTTTTGTGGGTTTTTTTTTGTTTTGTCTTTTTAATCTGTAGCATAAAGTAATACTAGAAAATTAAATATAATTTACATTTAGCATATGCCCTTGATTGAAACTATTAGATGGATGGGAGGATTTATAACATTACTTACCCAGTAATAACTTTATTTTTTTCTGGGACAGTTAGTTCTCTATAATGGATTTAAAACTTGATAAGGAAATGGAATGTATAATTAATAAACCTTATAAGAATTTAAGCCCACCATTTCTATGATTTATAGTCACTAAGTTCACTGTGATATCAACCTTAGAAAACACAGACCTTTTGTCATTATCATGCAGTATAAATGTTACTGGATCTAGTTAACTGAACGTATTTTTGAGTCCAAGGTATGATGTCAGAATACAATCAACATCTGGAAGGGAGATTTTGAAGTCATTGCTTATTTCTAAAATTTGCTGTTTATACAAAACTAATTGGATATGTTAATCTGTAAGTGATATATCAAATAAGTAGTCTTTGTTAAGTCTACTGTTACTGTGTTGCATTTTTCTTACATGCTGCATTGTGTATTTCAAATTAATTGCACTTCAGGTTTTGCACAGATATTTTAACAATTGAGTTTACAAAACATAATTCCTCACAAAGTAACAAGATGGATAAACCTCAGTATTTGTGTCAGAAAAATCCGTTTCATAAATAAAAGTTGTATTGTTTGTGAAAGCAATATTAAATTCAGGGAGGTTAAGTTAGAGTTTCTAATCTCTAAATTTAAAGTGTAGATGCTGGATTATACTTTTCTGTAGCTTAATTCTTGTTATTTTCTAGTGTAATATTTGTTTCATATTACTATAGTTGACAGGGTATAATGAGTAATCAAGATATCCTTAAGTAGAAAAATCCATAAGATCATATTTCACCCTCAGTTATGTTGATTATGTTATTGTTATATTTAAGAACGCAAACAAAACTTTACCAAAATGAAGATTCTGAAGTCTGCTACACCCTAAGGCATGTCAGAGACTCCTGTCTTTTTGTGTTTTGTCCTGAATAAGTTTGGACATCCCTCCTGATATGCTTTCCTTTTTTGCACAGTGACCTGAAGTTGGATAAAGTCTTTTAACGTATTGCTAAAAATTAGCAGCTGTTTCTGTTCAGATCCTCAGAAAACCCTTCCTCTGAGCTGCAGCAGCGGGAAGCCCTCTGGTCTCTACTTCAGAGACTTTGGAATTACATTTGTTTCTAGGAAGCTTCCTATGCTAGTTTCATGATTGTATTTTCTTAGTTTCTTCTGTAAGGGAGCAAGCAGTGAGAATAAAATTTTTGACCTGTGTTTGCTGACTCGCTCCTTTAAGTGGAGGTGCTAGTACTGTGGGACTCTCTTCTAATGATGAGAAGAGTTCTGTGGTTGTTCAATTCTTTGTTTATTGGAATATAGCTTTGGGGAGAGATCAGGTGAGAGCAAGCTGGCATGGTCAGTAATGCTGATGTGCGTAAAGGATTATAAAGATAAGAATGACTATTTGCCCTCCCTCCATTCATAGGTCGTCCATCAGTACCATTACAGTAATTTTAAACCTTCCTTGTACCCAGTTTAGATTGATTTGTTCAGTTTCTTGTGGTCTACAGAACACTGTTGTTTGGGGAGACAGGGCACTTGGACAACTTTGAAGAGACCTGTGAAAAGTAACTAAGATGACAGTTGTCAGTAAGCATAGGTTTGTTATTTAGACATGCAGTTATGTGTTACCTGTTGAAAATTCCTAATCTTGACTGTTAGCTTAAATAAAATAAGCTTGTAATTGGCCTCTGGCTAGCTTGTCTCTGATGTTGTTAAAAAATGGAAGGTTTGACAGTCAGTATTAACTGCTTAGGACTGGGCATATTTGGGTTTAATTTATTCATTGCTGATTTAAATAATTCAAATAAGTGGTATCTTAAATGAGTAGAGGCATATCCCAATAATCTCTGAAGAATTTTAGAGCTTTAAATTATAAAACTCTTAGTTTTTCTGCTTTGAAAAAATGAAAGTTTGTACTGGAGTCATCAAAATGTTTCATTCAAAATTCAGCATTAGAGGATCAATCATCTTTGTGTTTCTGAAGAGGAATACACTCACAGTTAACCCTCTTGGATATGGAGTCTCCGATTGAATCCCCTATGAGGTGTAAATGGGGAAGTGATAATTTATGTGTTGTATCTTCAAGATCATTCGGAAATCTCTGGATTTTAGAGTTGACCAAACAGTACTAATAGCTTGGAGAGGGTTACTATTCTGCTGAAGTGAAGCTTAGTATGGTTATTATTTAGGCTTGTTACCTTTTCACAGATATTTACAAAAGGCCAGTTTCAGTTTGCTAGGACAAGCAGTTCTAGAAGTTTTTAGGCTATCATCCTATTATACTCATTTGTTGAAAGAGTTAATCTGGAACTGAAGACAATCATCAGATTTGCAAGAAAGCAGTAACACTGGAGACTTCGGTATTAATGGTGCTCTGGCTGCTGCTTTGGAAAGATTTCAGGTCAAATGGAAGAATGGAGGTACTACTTTAATATAGCTGCTCTCATACAGCATGTGCCCCTATCTCCTGCTCAACTTCCAAGTCTATCCATTTTCAGGATGGATGTTCTTCAAATCATGATTGACTCACAATTTCAGCAGAAAAGTATTTGAAGGTATCTGTGGTTATTCCAGAGCAAGGTTTCTTTTGCACAAAGGTTCTACAGTTATTAGTTAATTTCTAAATCTGAAAGTACTCGTTGTTTTGATACACAGATATTTCCAAAGCTGAAGGCCACAACCTGTCTCCAGGAATACTGTTCATTAAGAGGACAGGTGAGAGATAACCACTTGGAAATCCAGCTAATCTTTTTTCCCATTTCAAACTTGTGGTTCCTGTAATCTTTTGTTTCTTGCACCACAGTGACCCATTTAACTTGACAGAACATCTCTGCCATTTTTTAGAATAAGGTAGCTTATGATCTTGCTTTGAGTGCCAAGGTACTGCCTTTTGGTGAGCATGTTGCAATGTAAAGAGAACATCGATGTGGACTTACTAAACCAAAAGGATATATACATAAGAGAATAACTGGGATCAGACTGTGCTCTCAACTGTCATAAATTTGTACAAGAAATTGAACAAAATGTAGATATATTTTGGATGTATCTACATTCTTAGGGTGAGGAAAGGAGTGAATAATGTTTCTAAACCACAAAGAATCTGAAAACAACAAACTTGGATACCTGATCTCTAATACAGAGACTCTTTGGTATCTCACTGCATATTCCTTTTATTGTGAAAACTGTACATCCTGATCACACTTCATTGGTGTGATCATGATCATGATCTCAAGAGCTTGTGAGCCTTGAGAGCCTTTTGAGTTCAGAACTGTGGCAAACTTTTAATCTAGGTCTGCGGGATTTGAAAGAAAAACATTAGTCTGATATTTTGGCAAAGTCCTAGATCCTGATAATATGAGAAAATGCAACTATCTATGGAATGAAGTGGATGAAGCTTGGATACTGATGTCTTGAAGAATATAAAGTATATTTGAATGGATATAGAAAAGTTCCTAAGTTCATTTTTTCATCAAAACCCAAAGGGGTCTTGGGACCTGTGCCTTAATGAAACAGATGTATGCAAGCTTGCATATACTTGATTGTAAAAGAGAAGACATCTGTTTTCAGAGAGTAATTACTCTCTCCTCTGCTCTATTGATTATTTTTATGTAGTTCAAAGTGGATTCAAGATTTTATAAAGCCATTGAAGCCCAATAGTGTATTTCAGTTTTCAGATTTTTGTGGCTATCATGGCAACTTCAAAAGTTTTTGTGCTCATTCACTGGAGCTTTTTCATTATGTTCGATGAAGACAGTGGTACTATGTACTTATCCTACTTTTTATGCCCTAATTCAGCCTGATATTTTCATATACTTGGGCCAGCTTTTTTGTCCTAGATCAAGAAATCTCAGAGGCAAAACAGTAATGATCAAGTCTAGTTCTGAGGATCACCATCAAGATACACTGGAAATATGAAGAAATCTATGCATAATCTGTAACTCTGTCTGCAATCACCTTGCCATTTAGGAAAAGAAAATGTTGAAGGTGTCCCTTTCTTCTCAGATAAGATGTCAGCAAGCTGTGATTATAATAACTTACTAAAACCTCAATATTCCGTCGTCAAGAGAAATGAAGAAGGTGCATCAGAAGAGCTCTGTAATTAGAGGGAATATGTATGCCAAGTTGTGATGTGACCATCTACTTATATGTTCTCAACTTACAATTTGACGTTTTGGATGATGAAGAGCAGCAGCATTTTGAGCCTGGTCAGTTACAGAAGTTCAAGCGAGAAAATCAGTCCTACTTGAATTTTTTTGGTTGTTTAATCTTGGAGCCTTCAGCATGAGGGCTCTGAAAGGTGAGTTTTGGTTGATCCAGCTACAGCTCCTGGCCATCTGCCTTGCTCCTATAGTAGGGGTAGTAGAGGGAGGCATTTGCTTGCCTCTTAATGGACTTGCTCAGCTGGGCAGGGTAATGCAAAGCACCGTCATTAGTGCATTAACGCAATGCACTGGACAATGAAATGCACTTGTGGACATGTGTATATTCCTTTCTGCTAGAGGTGATAAACGTCAAAGGTATGGGACAGATAACTATTAACAGTAATGTCTTAAAGGCTACTGTTAGATCTGCTATCGGAGCTTTACAGGACTTTTTTAGTGCCGTGGCTGACATTTCTGGGTTAAAATGAAAAAACTGACTTTTTCCCAAGAACACAAGTTTCTCAATTTGCGTTTCAAAAATTGAAGAGTTTAATTGAGAAATAGGGTAATGATGTTTGTGGATGTATGTGTATTAATGTATATGTTTTTGTTTTTTTTTAAATCAAATTTGAAGCCTATTAGTCTGGAAGCTTCTGCTTCATGATAATTTCTAAGACCTGTCATGAGGCTTAGCGAGACCAAAGCCCTCTTAGTCACAAGAGAAAAAGATTTTTTTTGTCACTGCATGAAAATTTTGAAACCTTCACTGCATGAAGGTTTTGAAAGAATATACTTGTTTTTATCAGTATTGTAGGGAAATTAATCTATGTAAGTTCTTATAAATCCAACAGTTGCGGTAGTACAGAAAAAGCAAAAATCTCCATGCTAAAAAGCTGCACCTTTGATTTAAAAAATTTATTTTGCTTCACATGTTTAGCATAAAGTTGGCATTTTTACAGGTTTTTGCTGAATTTTGTAAAGTTCCTTACTTGCAATTGACCAGTTTCTGCATGGAGCTTATTGTATCTGTCTTTACTGTCTTCCAGCCATTAAATGTTGTACGTAATTTTCGAGTTTTAGGAAGTTACAGAAGTACACATAGATTTGAGAATAAAAATGATGGGGAAAAAAGCGGCTTCTCATCACTAGAATTGACTATGTTACTACTTGTTATTGTATTCTGATGTTAATTTTGGAGATGATTCTTCAAAGTTTTAATTCTTCTAATAAGATTTTTCTGCCAGTGTAGGAGAAATTGGAAGTCATAGTTCTGGTTTACAATTTGAGAGGGTGGTGGGTTTTTTTTCCTTGGAGCTTATTTCCTTATTCCTTGATTGCATCCTCCTTACCATTCATTCTCCTACTCCCAGAGAGATGACTCATTGCATCTGGTGATAAGGCACCACAAATCTAGGTGTGAAATAAGTTATTTTTCTTATGTTACGTTTGAGGTCTACACGTTTTGACAACAGATCTACAACAGAGTTTCCAACCCATGTTTAGTTGTTCCTTAAACTTGAAGTCATATTCCCTGATTACAGAGAAGGTTATTGGTTTTTTGACAAATTACACAACGGTAACTGAGAAATAAGAATATAAGACTCAGTGCAGGTAGGGCTTTTGGTTGTCATGTTAGAAATTAATTCTAGTTTAGAGTACCATGTTGGTAATATAAGTCGGTTGTAGTTTAAATGAATAGAACATACTCTTGGATACTTCAGTGTGCTTCTCATTTCTATGAATGCTGCCAAATTACAGAATGTGTGGTTGGCTCACTTTATTTTTCTGTATTCTGTTTTTAATGATTTTTTAGTATAAACTGAAAGGCTTATTGCAGAATCTAGCTCTTGACACTACATAAAATTGTCATTGAAGATTTTATTTCATCCATGAAAAACATTATGGTTGCAAAAGCAAAAATACTTAAGCTTTCAAGTGTGTAGTGGCCCTTCCACCTAATACGCATGTATTATGATACAGACTCCAACTCTTGTTATACTGCTTTTCTTCAAAGAGAAGCATGGACTGTTGGAGTTATTCAATAATTTTTGTTCGTTATTTGTGTGTTCCTTGGCTAAAATATGTGTGAATTCCAGCTGATGCACTGAACCAACTAGGGAGAACTTCTCTCTTAATCATTGCAGATCCTTGCTTAGTTCATATATAATGAAGCAGGCTGAATCTGCAGAAGAGAATCTTTTATAGTAGTATTCCTCAGAAAGTAGTTGTGGAGGTGCACCTTAACTTTGTCTTTGCAGACTTTTGCTTCAAGTGTCACTGATTAGTTTGAGCATTTTTAATGGTTTTTTTTTGGTCTTTGTGTACTGCAGCTGCTTTAGACGTTTCTCTTGGGATTTATGCAGGGACTTTGATTTCATATGTTTTGAGGGGGGATTTTTTTAATGATTAATTGGCACCTGTGGTAGACTAACATTGAATGATAGTCTGAGTACATTAAAAAGTATTAGCTAGAGAAGTTCTATTCTTGCTTTTAAATTCAATGGATTTTGTTTGTGCGTGTACGTGCTGAGGAGGAATAACTGGTGGGAGTGGAGGGGAATGGACATTCTTGCTTGGACGCTTACCAGTCTATATATATATAACTTGTGATTTTTTTTCTTTTAACTTGCAGATAAACCCCTGAAGAAGCGAAAACAAGAAAACAAACCACAGGAGGCTGGAGGTGCTACTGGAGGAAATAGAGCAGCTTCTCAGGAGACAGGTTCTGCAGGAAATGGGGCGAGGCCAGCGTTGATGGTTAGTATTGATCTGCAGCAAGCAGGAAGAGTGGACTCTCAGGCAACTGTAACTCAGGACTTGGACGCTGTCAAAAAATCTGAAGAAATTAAGCAGTATAACGATGGGTTTGTGTGTGTTCCCCAAGAAGACACTGTTGGAGTTCTTAAATTTAAACCTGAAAACCATCCTGAGATTTTTAGGAAAAAGTCAGACTTTGAGGGTCAGAAGACGGATATCCAGCAAAATGAAAACAGACAAATGGAATTTCAGCAAAATGAAAGCAGACGGTTGGAAAGTAAACATGAGAACAAACAGTTAGAAGCTAAATATGAAAGCAAACATGAAAGAGGACAAATGGAAGTGAAACAAAATGAGAACAGACAGACAGAATCAAAACAAAATGAGAGCAGGCAAATGGAGATGAAACAAAATGAGGGAAAACAAAATAACGGCAAACAGGAAATAAGGCAGAGGCCTGAAACGCCAAAACAGAAGAGTGAAGGCAGGCCTGAAACGCCAAAACAGAAGAGTGAAGGCAGGCCCGAAACACCAAAGCATAGACATGAGAATAGGAGGGACACCAGTAAACCATTGTCAGATAAGAGAATTGAAATATCAAGGCATAAACTAGATGTGAAATCTGATCCTTCAAGGGTAAAACCAGAAAGTAGATCTGATCCAACAAAACAAAGGCCTGATGGGCGTTCAGCTTCTGATACACTGAGGCGTGACCATGATAGCCTTAAACAAAGATCTGAGGACAGGGGGGAACCAGAGAGGTACAGAGGAGATCCATCCAAGATTAGAAGGCCTGAATACTTGAGATCCTCAAACAAAAATGAACATGATTCTAAGCATGGTATTAAATCTGATAGTTCAAAACCTGAGAAATTTGACAGAAAATACAGGCATGAGTCTGGTGAATCAAGGGAAAGGTTTTCTTCTGGGGATCAGAAATCAAGACCTGACAGCCCTCGTATTAAACAGGAAGGTAAAGGGGATTCTAGTAAATCAAGACCTGATAAACCTGGTTTTAAATCACCCAACAGCAAGGATGAACGAAGGACAGATGGTAATAAGAGTAAAGTAGATAGTAATAAAGCGCATGCTGACAATAAAGCAGAGTTTCCCAGTTATTTGCTGGGGGCAAGATCTGGCGCATTGAAACATTTTGTCATTCCAAAAATCAAGCGTGATAAAGATGGCAGTGTTACTCAGGAGTCAAGGAAAACTGAATTTAGAGGTGAACAGAAGGACAAAGTAGAGAAGATTGGGCTAGTTGAAGATCTAAATAAAGGAGCTAAGCCTGTAGTTGTCCTTCAAAAGCTTTCTTTGGATGATGTGCAGAAATTTATTAAGGATAGAGAAGATAAATCAAGGGGCTCTTGTTTTAAACCTAACAAGAACAAGTCATCCAAATCTAATAAAGGTAAGATTATTTTTTTCTTTAAATACTAATTGCGTTATATCTTTTACACTCTCGTTCTTTTAGGTTTGCTACTTCTGTAGTTAGAAATTAAACACAAACATTTGATAGTTTATATGCTTGCTTATATGGTGATCTGGGAGAACAAAGTGAAACTTGTCTATGGGTTTGTCATTCTTGGAAGTGTTGCTACAATGTACCTGAAATTATTTATTTACTCTGGTGCAAGTACCTAATGTGGGAACACTTAAATGGTCTTAAACTAATGTAGCTAAAGTACAGCTTAACCTGGTAATTTATCCAGTGAAACATAACTGCTGTGTGTATGATTTAAAGTGATTTAAGTGTGTCTGTATAAGAGATTGATACTGTAATCAAATCAGCGTAGCTGGAGTGGTGGGAAATACTAGGTCTACAAGCCCTGAGATTCTTTTGTATTTTCAGTTAGAACTGAAATGTGATTTTCCGAGGTATGTTTTGTCGTGATGCAATAAGAATGCAGTTAAAAAGTCTCAATGTCCCTCTTAAACTAGAAATACAACTGTTGGGGAGCCTCCACACTTGAAACTGTGTAACAATAAGATTACAAGAAGGTTCTGGGCTTTAGGAGAATTCAAACATCGTTGTCTCTAGGGTCCATTGTATGCAGAAAGAGGAAAGGAACTGGTAAACAATTGGCTGGCGTTTTTGAATAAATAACATGGACAGGAAATAATTCAGAATATCATAAATTCAGGATTAAAATGTTATCTTAAGTAGTTGATCTGATAAGAAATTATGCAGGAATCACCTTTGTGAATGTATAACTATGTTTATGTGCACATGTATAGGTGTTCTCTGTATAATGAATTTATTGTGCTACGTCTGTTTTCTATCTAGTAACCTTTTTGTATTAATTCTTAAAGACTTAATAACTCAGGATGTGTATTACTTGTGAAATATTAGCCTCCTTATTAAATATTTTCTTTTCATCCTGGAAATATGAATATTTCCCCTGTCCCTTTTTAAGATTCAGAACAGGAAAGGTTTCCATTTCTAATAATAGATACCTAGAGTTAGACGTAAATTTTTGACATCTTTGTTGTCACTTTAGTCTAAAGATTTCATATTAAACGTTTATGTTCTTTATACGGAATGCTGAAAACTTTCTGATGGAACTCATCTGTAGTCTCAGGATAGATTTTGAATTCACACAGTTCTATGTACAGAAAATCAGGAATTTATAGAGCTCTTGGAGCCATACGTAGTGCATGTATGCTTTCTGAAATGTTTCTGAAGTACTTTTCAGTAGTCAGTATTGTATGTGGTTATTTATATAGAATGTTTTTAATAATGTATAAAGGTTTTAATGTCTGTTGTCTGATTGGCATGGATCTAGTAGCTGTGTCACATGAGCAATGCATTAATTTTAAATTCAGGTTTATAACTTTTCTGCAATGTTTTTGTGTATTTTTTGATTTCTGAGGTCATACGTTTCTTTCATACTCTCAAATAACTTGGAACTTATTTTCCAGGGAAAGAAAGTGTTTGAATCTAATATCAGTCTTTTTACTATTGTATTTATAAGATTCTTACAATGGTACTAGAAATATACCTCACGGAAAGAATGATGTTCTAACTATGTTTGTCTTACAAATCAAGTTTTGAATATTCATCCGGGCATTTTTTTGAGAAAGTGTGTTTGAACTTGAGATTTTTCATGCATGCTTTCAATTTTACTTTTTTTTTTTTTCTTTTTTTTATGCTCCAACTTCCTGGTAACTTACTTCCTAGGATATATTATGCTAAATAACTAGATGAACTCCAGTGCTTGAAAAGGTTCATAATTTATAAAGCTTTCTCTTCATAAGCCAAAGTCTCTTTGTCAACAACTGACTGATACAGAAAATATTCATGTCATTGCGACAGTGTCTTAGCTTAAGAGAAATAGTGTTCACTGTTTTACTCTGTGCCATTTTTAGTTATAAACATTTTAGTACACTAGAAAATGTAATTTTCGTAAACATTCTTGTTTCATAAACATTCATTTAGTTCATCCTATATGTCTTAGTAGATTATAGCAAATCTTTCTAGTGTTGCCTTTTAGCATCATTATTCCACTTCTTGCATCCGTCTTATTCCATGTAGTTTAGTGTATTTTGCTTTATCTTTCCTTATTTTACTTCCTTGTAATTCTTGTCCTTTGTTTTTGCTTTCTCATTCATCCCTCCCCCAGGAAAATGTCTTCTTCTGGCTTTGTCACATACAACATTATTGCTGTTACTTGTCTGAAATCTAGTTTAACATAGGATTAGATCAGCTAGTTCAAAACACCATTTAGATAGTCATTCAGTCTTAAGGGACTAATGCCCATTCATTGTAAAACCCAGTAAAATTGGCTTGTTTTAAGCTAAAATTAATCTTTTGCCTACTGAAAATCTATACAACTTCTTACATTGTTTCAGTAAATTTTGAAACCATACCTTTATTGTGTATGTGAATAAGCTTTGCATTGTACTGCAAAAAGACAAAGTAACACTTTAATCAGATTTTACAGACAGGTTTGAAATTTTGTTGTTATTATATGAATGGGAAGAATAGCTGTAGTATTTGTCTATTAGTATTGAATCATCCCAACCGTCCCTTTTGGCATTTACAAGGAAGAAGTGACTTTTTGCTCTCTCTCCTGATATTTGAGCATTTTTCTGAAAGATTCAGTCTAGCTCAGTGGAATATTATGGAATTTTTTTTCGTAGTATTTTTATTAAGGGATCTTGTGGTGAAAATTTTAGCCTGTTTTGTTCAGGTCAGAATGAGTTGTTACATTTTTTCTTCTGGTTTTAATATCTGTGAATGTCTTTAATCCCGGTTTTGATGCAAATATATGTTGTTGGGGGATCCATGAAACTTTTCAAGTTTGTGCCTGCAATGAGGTCATGTTTGGAATCCTTTCTTTTCAGAGCTTCAGTGAATACCTTCTCTGCTGCTTCTTAGAGCTGTACTGGTCAGCTATGTTGGGATGAGAGTTGTTAACAGTTTCACAGTTACTACATTCAAGACAAGACAAATTTTCTGTTGTTGAAGTGTGACACGAGTAATGACAAAAACTGTAACTGTCGGTGTCAGGAGATGTCTAAATTGGTTTCTAATATGTTTGAAGGATTGCCTTTCCAAAATAAGCCTCATATATGTAATGAAGTTTTAGTTCTAGTAGACATGAGTGCATGTTTTTTAAGACTTGTGCAGAAACACTTTTTTGGGTCTTCTAGTATCACCTAAAAAGAGTTTGTTGTTTAAAAAAAATAAAATGTGATATGAATTCCACTCCTTCATTGTGTAGATTGTTGTAGGATTTCATTATCTGTACAACACAGAAGTTTAAACACAAGTCTTTGTTGTTCACTACAAGTCTTCCTAAATATACTTGCTGCATTCTCTGCTGCTGTGAACTGAAATTTGAGTGAAAATTTGCCATTTCTTCAAAGGTGCTCTTCATAAATATTCTTACAGGATCGACTAAAAAATTCACTGCTTAATCATCTTCATGTCATAGAGTTAAAACAACACTTCTGGATATTTCTGTATTCTGTGCTTGTGTGGTTTTGTTCGTTGTTTTTTTTAAATTCCAGGTGACTTTTTCAGAGGCTATAGTAACTATAACTTAGTTATTTGTGTATCATGATGGTCCATCTTTGAGTTCTAGCACTGCTGGAAATAGTCTCACTTGTGAAGCAGAGTAATCATTAGGTACCCATTTTCTAGGTAGCAGTGACAATAAAGGGAGTATCCCAGGATGAAACGCTGTATCCAGATTGTGTTGGCTCAGTGAGCCAACTTGTGATGCCTCTTACAGACTTCCAGTTAGCACAGCAGAGCTATTCATGAATACTTTCTGGTACAGCTGAAAACTGTGGACAAAAAGGGAGTATCAGTTTTAAACACTTGTTTAACTCCTTCATGTATAGGACTTCTATAAGGACAAAATTGACAAACTTTGGAGAAAAAATAGCTTATGGACTTTAACAATCAAGCAAATTTTAGACTCCAGTCAAGTTTATTTCCAAAATAACAATCTCTTGATGCTGAAATTGGGCACATTGTTGTACTCGCTGAAGTCAGTGGGGCAAGCAGCTGTGCTGCAAGGAAATAACTGGAGTAAAACCATATTTCCTTCGGAGACAAAAAGGCTACAATTCAGCTTTCTTTCTACAGATTGTGCTTGTGTAAAGATAACCATCGTGAAAGTCCATAGTTCCACAAATCTGAAATTTGAAATCACTCTCTTGGAGTTCCCAGTAGCAACTGCATTTGCATGTGGAAATGCCAGAGTAATAATCCACTTAGCATCTTGCATGTGCCTGCACTGCAAGCTGGATCAAGCATGTCATAATTTTCTCTGAAGTTCTTCAGAAAATTATGCCACATCTCAGAGGGGAAAAAAAAATGTATTTAATGGTTTAGAGCAAGGAGTTTTATTTATAATGATTCTTCACAGCTGAACTCCTTAAAGCTTCTCTAAAACTTTAAATTTAACTGGAATTTTAGAAAAAAAATTACTTCTGTAAGAATTTTACTTTTTTCCTGGTTTTCCTCTTTTCTGAGATATTGATGACTACCTCTTTTCAACTTACCTAGACTAGAAGAGGAGCTGGCTGTCTCTTGTGCCATTAGAAGTAATTAAAGATAGGTTGGGTTTGGAGATGATCCATTTTTATATACATTTTGTCCATCTGGCCCTGATTAATTTTTTTCTCCTTCCTGGATTGATCAGATTCACAGTTTGAAAAATATTCTAGGCATTGTTTAATCAAAAGCCAAAACTAAACTCTATATAACCTGTTAAATCTAATAGGCTAGGAAGATCTCATTTCTTTAGCATGCTTTGCACCGGGATGGATCGTTCCTGCTTGCAGGAATTTTTTAGGTATAGTGTGTCTGTCCTATCCCAAAAAATATGTTGGGATTTTTACATTCTCTCTGGGGCCTTCATTTTTGGTGCTAGTTTTTCAGAAGTAAATGCTGCATAAACTGGTATGAGCAGACAGCAGGAATTCAGCCATTGCATACTTTCTTGTGTTGATCTGTGTCACCACTACAATAGGAGACGTTTCAGCACAGATCTTTGCCTGGAGGCTGCTTTAGTTATTTCCTACTTCAGTCTTTGCCACTAAGGTAAATATCCTGATTCCTGTTCCCACAGTTGTTCTTAAGTTTTCTCTGGGTGGTAAGAGTGAACATTGGATGTTGCATGTCTAGTTCTTGGCAGCAACAATAAACTTGACCAAACCCACTAGTTTCATTGTACTTTGTTTCATCCAAAATATGATGCTTTGTCTGTTTGCAGATTTAGGAGTGCATTGTTTAATTAGTTCATTTTCAAAAAATTACTTAGGCACATGTGAGTGATAGAAATTTATTACATAATTTGTCAGAGCAATTTGTTGAAAGTCTGAAACTGCCTTTGGTTCGTGGACGTGGATGCTTGATCAGGTTCCTCTTACTTTCAGGAATAGCTAGGGCTATTTTACATAAATAATTTTTGCAACAATGCATTGCAATATGTAAAAATGTGGGACAGCAATTTGTCTGACTCCAATTACGATATGCAATGCAGACCTGTTCATGTGTCTAAGTATCTGAATATGGATATTATTTCTTGACTTAAGTGCAAGGATATGTGCTCAAAATCTTTGGTTTGACTTTTCTTCTAAACAAAGGGTAACCTTGGCAAAACACAAATAGGAGAAAGTTTCATATTTGCTTCTAGTAAATTATGTTTTCAGTTGCTTGACATTTTCAGCTGTTTTAGTCAACTGTTTTTGAGTTGAAAATTTGAACTGTTTACTTGAAATTTTGGAATTTATTTTTGTTCCGTGGGAGTATTACCAACAAACAGAAAAGAGAAGAATGAGACCTTTTTTCCTTCAAATTACCAAACCATTCTTTGCATCAAATAAAGGTTCTTTAAATATATGTACTGTTTAATTGTCTTCTGAGCACCTTTCCTGTAGTGTTTTGTATTAACAGCTAAAACAGCAATCTTTTGATGTTGTTGCTTTGGTAATTGAGTTACTTTGGAGAAGTAAAACAAGAGTAGCTTCATGTGGTATTTTCAATGATAAAGGCTGAGAACATTTCCATGACAGAGTGAGGAAAAAGCAGATCTTCTTGATGTGCCTATAGTCACAGATCAGATGTAAATCATGACATTTGTTTTCCTTATTCTCTGCAAAGGTCCTGGCTGTATTATATTTCTTATATATGAGTTTTTCTTTTATGAGAAAAAAAATTACAGCATGTAATTTGATTTTATTTAATTAAGGTATTTTTTCCTAGTGTGAGGCCCCATGGCTCAGTTTTTGTTTTAATCAGAACACGTAGTTGAGAAAATGCATCAATCATAAAATTCAGATTCTAAATATCAATAGCAACATACATTACTTGCTGTGTTTTGCAGCTGTACAAAACACCTTAACATTTAATAAAATAAATTGAGTTGGCTTATATTTCGATGCATATGGTCAAAACCAATGACAGCGAAATCCAAAAGCAATCCCCTGGCACTGATTCATAAAAGTGAGGGGTTGTAGCAGCATTGTATTTATTTCAATTGCTAATCTTACTCAGTTTTACTCTGAGTACTGCTATATTTTTTGTGAAGTATCTTGCAAAGCTAGACTGGTCTGGCCTTCTTTTATCGTTTTGGTTTTTTGGGTCTTTTTTTTTTGTAAAGACAAAAAACCAGTGAATAGTAATAAGGAATAAAATAGCTTGTGGCTATAGTTGCCACAGCAGTCGGATAACTTGAAGAAATCATTGGTACCGATATAAAGCTGAGTTCTTTTGGCATATTGGGTACATTCCCTGCTCTCTGCCTGGATCTTTCAGGTTGCTCTTTGAAAATCTTGTCCCTCCGTTAAAAAGTGTTTCTTGCTTCTGCAATTAACAGGTACTATTTATTGTAAAATCTTTTTGAATCTGTGCTGTTTAACTGTTGGCAATGATAACCTCAAAGTATCATGAAACTATTCCATTGCTGTGTCCAGATTCTTCTCTGACCCACCAAACTGGCTAGGTCCCATTTTTCAAGGCCAAGCTGAAGGACTGGAGTATAAGCAGGGAATCTGAACCTCTTCTTTTGTTTAGCCTGTGGCTGAGAGCCTTCCCTTTGTGCCAGTATTGGGGCAGATGAGGAAAAATTATTTTGAAAGATGTGTTCAAGCAGGTTTTATGGAATGACAAAGAACATATTTCTTTCTAACACTAGTTCTCTCCCTCCTGCCAAATGATTTGCAGCAGGGAGTCCTCTGGGTGCAGTCCTTTGGGTAGTGGTGAGGGCATCTCAATCTTCCACCCTTTATCTTGCGCGTGTGTGTGAGAGTGTGTGTGAGTTGAGCTCAGGAGTTACCCATCCCTTCATGGATGTAGGCAAAAGGTGAGGGTAAGGGGCTTAATGGGGGGTTATGTCCTGTTTATAGGAAGTAGCTGCATTTCCTTCCATAAACTTTAAGGCAGAGAATTGGAGAGGAAAGAGGAAAGCCGCTGGAGTAAATGCACTGCTTCTAAGATTACTTTCATCAGTATTCAATTTGATAGTGTGTTTTTCAGCTGATGATATGGTATAGAGACAAAAGTGGAATTTCTGTCTTATGACCAGATTTACCTTCCTCATACCTTAAATTCCTCTTTGAGAAAAGGATTGCAGTTTTGCTGTGTTTCCCGTTCTGTTCTTGAAACTCTCTGAGGCACAGAATTATTTGGAGGAGTGTGAAGCTGGTGGGAAAGGGACTCTGATCATCAAGGACTCAATGTGCCATATAAAGAACATATTGAAGCATTTTAAGGGAGAGCCTGGTGGAAAGAGTGTCACTAAATTTGCACACTGAGAGAGCACCAAAAATTTTCAGCTTTAACCAGTAAGCTGTTCGTCAATCTCAAGGTGATCATGTATGTTTTTTTAGATACTTTCAAAGGAATTTGTGTGGTATTTTCTTTTAATTGTTTTTGAAAAGTATTCCATAAACTGAAAAGGCATCAGCATGGGTTTTATAACCTAATGTTTGTTGCCATGTCACTGAATTATCTTAAGTATTTCTTTACTACCCTGAACAAATGAAAAGGAGCTTCATTATAAAATACAGAGGTCTAAACGAAGGAATTTAGTAAGATGCTTCTAGTGAAGATTGCGTTGCCCTGACTCAATATAACATAAGTAATAGAGTAAAATAACTATTAACAAGCTCTTGACTGGAGTCCTACAGTGTATAATACCCTTGGATTATGGATGAGGAGTCCTTTTCCATATCAGAATTGTTCATACATGTGCAGTCATGCTTAACTCCTTTGTACTGCGTAAGTAAAACTTTTTAGATTTGGTCATTTAGTCTTCAGCTAAGGAAACTGGGCATGTGGCAGACTTGCTCAAGGGAACATTGTGACAGAAACAAAAACTTTAAGCAAAGCTTATAGAGAACTTTACAATAATTTTATTTGTTCTCTTTGCTGCTGTTCCCTACTTGAATGAAGAAAGCTTTGCATATTCCCTAGCGAAAGAAAGAAGTGTAAGCTTATACTGTCATCTGAAATGTCTGTAACAGAAGAGAGTACAATTCAAGCATTGATTGTATTTAGCACTGGAGAACATAGAAAACTAGGTACTTTTGAGAAGGAAATAAAGTTATTTTTCCAAATATTTAAAGTAGTTACTTTTCTTTTTCATTGATATTCAATGAATACTGCAGTAATTGAGTTATTTTTAAAGATTGAGTAGTGCTCTACCTGAGGAACAAGACCGAGGACAGATATTTTTTGATTCCTTGATAGATATATAGAAAGGAAGAACAGGTATTCCAGGGATATATGTAGCCTATGATTTTTGTTTGTTATTTGTGGATTTAATGCAACTTTTGTTGCTGTACTTGTAGCTGACTTTTGCAATGTCTTTCTTTGGCCAGATTTCCTGTGATCTTTGTTATGTGTGTAGTCCTGCTGATTTTAATGAACAGTGTATAAAATTGAGAATATGTGTTAGAGAACCAGGATCTGAGGCCCTCTAGCAATGTCACCCATGAAAATTGTCTTAAAACTTGTGTATGTGAATTTTCCTATAGTCTGGGGCTGAATGTAAGCTAAGTCTCTTCAGACACTGTATAGGCATACAAAAAGACATGAAGCATTAGTGTGGGGACATCAACGCGCAGGTGCACATCTAGGCAGCATCCAGATTAGACCTGGCTGTTATCCAGTCAGCAGTTGGTACACACAGAACTGATATGTCCGTGCTGGCATGCTTCTGCCTGTCTTCAATCAAGTGTCCAGCCTGCAAAGAGTAATCATGTCAGAGCAACACAGTCAACCACACCGTGAAAGGTTTTCTAGCATTTTTGAAAGTAGCATTGAGAATTCAGGTAACTTTGGCAGGTGGAGATTATCCAAGGATGGCAACTTAAATAAATAAGATCAACCATAGGATGGGGGAAGCACGGACAACTTTCGCTATCAGTTTTACTTTGTAGATATTTCCTACCTCAATTCAAAACCTCCAATATTTTAAGTTAAATCTTATTTTAAAATGCACTTAAATAAGATGACTTGCTGAACATACTTGAGAATTACAGCAAAATTTATTTTCTGATCATTCAAGGCAATTTTAATGGATGTAGATATATGTGAAACCAGTAATATACGAGCCTTTTTAGAAATTTTATTGTTAGAAACTATTTTCTCATAGTACGGCTCTTCTAAGGACAGTTAAAGATGTTTAAAGAGGGAAAGAAACAAAAAGGCTTGGATTAGAAGATAGGTTATTATTAAAATAAATTTTACAAAGTAATGTTAGTGATGTAGTGAATGCAATTAAAAAGTGAATTTTCATCCAGAAGATGACTTTTTGGAGGAGAGAGTGTGTGTGTGTCTGTGTGTGTGTGTGTGTAGCAATTGGCAGGTGGGTTCCTTTCGAGATAATATGGTGTGTCCTGGGAAGGAAAGACAGGTGCTTATGACAAAGGTATTTGTTTTGTTGTTGGAAAAAGGTTAACAATTTAGTCTGATAATCAAGAAATACTTTTGAATTAATTTGGTTTCCTTGTGTCAGTTGTAAAAAAATCTCCTTCATTGTGACTGCATGTGGATCTAATCGTAGTTTCAAAATGTGATGAGAGTGGTGTGATGTTGTCTACCTGTTCGCCTCTGTGGAATAGAAACTAGATGTAGTCCAGCTAACTGTTTGCCTATATTAAATAAAAATCTGTCAACTTTATTTGTAAGAGAAAAAAATCAAGCAAAAATGTGGGTTGCATTATAAAATAACTAGTAGGGAATAAGAAAAAAATCTGAGGCAGAGGTTGGGTTGTCAATGATTTGCCCTATACTTAGGGATAAGACCCCAGAGGTTCTGCTGCAAATTGTCTCTCCTTACTGGAAAAGAGAAGATTACTTTCTTGTATATGCTAAATAATATGAATGAGAATAAACAGAACTGTTAACGAGGCACAAAGAATCCTTAATTTACCTACACTGTTAGAAAACCTGTTAAATTCGGAGGATGAACTGAAATAAGACTAAATTTTGTGAAAGTGGAGCAGGGATATCTTTTTACAAAGGAAATCCATTTATTTGAATTTATTTACGTTTATATGTCTGGCAAAATATTTTATTGAAGGAGATGTGTATGCAATTTATTGTGTTAATTTCTAATCATAGTGTGAACAGTAAATGCAACTTTAAAAATGGCTGTCAAATACATCCAGGTATATCTGACTGTGGTATTATTAGTGGATATACTGTAAGTGGTTCCTGAGAAACGACTGTAGTGTTGAGCCCTTATTTTTATCTTCAGGTTCACATTTGCTCTTCTTACTCTCCATTAATAGGTAGCATAGATCAGTCAGTGTTAAAGGAGTTGCCTCCTGAGCTCCTGGCAGAAATTGAATCCACCATGCCACTTTGTGAACGTGTGAAAATGAACAAGCGCAAACGTAGCACAGTTAATGAGAAACCAAAATATGCTGAAATCAGTTCTGATGAAGACAATGACAGTGAAGAAGCTTTTGAATGTAAGTAGTACATTGTTCTGTTCCTACTGCTAAAGAAAGCTAATATTTTGCTTTTAAAAAAGAGATGGGTTTTGGTTGGTTTTTTTTACATTGGCTACCCTAAAACATATGAAAACAACTTTGCTGTCCTGACAACTACTTGGCCAAGAGCCCTTTTTTTTCTTTTTAAAGAAAAATTACTTGATTTCAGTTTGTCAGTTAAGATGAAAAGTAGCTAGTTGTTAAATTTCTTTTCCTAATTGCCTTATGGGAAGCTGTTGCCTAGATATTTTTGGTTTTTTTTAGTTATACTATGAAACATCTTTAGCCATAACCACATTAAGGAAAATATCCTCTAAAGCAGCACAGAAAACCTGCATACAAAGGTATGCAAAGAAAAATTTCAGTAAATAAATGTTAAATTAGTCTTAGTTTTATTGATAGAAAAAGTGAGGGATCCCTTCTTGAATTTACTGACATGATAAATTGAGAATCTTAGTGACCAGAAGTTTCTTAAAATAGTTCTTCTACTATTTCTCTGGCATATTGCTTGAAAAACTGGAGTTGCTTTTGATGGGTTCTTAAAATACCATTTGCTGATGATACTATTCTTGAATTAACTGTTTTCAAAGGAAGAGAGGAAGCTTGTAATTGGGATTTTGCCGTGCAATTGGATAAATTTCCCAAATGTTAAAACAGTGTTACATGCCTCTATGTTAGGAAGGGATTTCCTACTTGCAAATAAGAGTATGGTTAGTTTGTCTCTGTGGTAGTTCAGTTAGCCAGTAATGAAAAGAAAGTCTGTTAAAACAGAGTGAATCAGTTCAGTCTGAGTTAACATCTTAGCTGTGTTACCCATGCTGGGCTACAGAAGTGCTTATTGATGTTAACCTGAGAAGGCATCTAGTTTATAATGCTTTTTTTCCCAAGGTTAGACTCTTTCCACCTTTGCTTACATAAACATCTTACTGAACATTTGTAAAACACAATGTTTTGCTTTTTAGTCTGTCTTAGGATTTAAAAGAGAAAGATTTGTTTTTTCTGCTTTTTAATATGTTTCAACTTCTCGTCCAACAAATACACACTCCTTATGCACACTTACACATCATAAGTATGATACCTCTGATCTTTATCAAAGAAGAAGAAAAGAATGTAATTTTGTTTCTTTGCTTTTCCTTTTAATTATAACTGAATAATGCTGCTTTGAGCGTGAGTATGAGATCTTGAGATAATTTGTAATCAGTGTTGATTATGGCAGAGGATTAATGATGATTTACTTCATTCAGGATTCTGTATTCTCTGTTTACCATATTATATCACCTGTTTATGGTGTTAATACTCTGTAACAGTGAAATAAAAAATAAATACGTAAAGAAAAATTATTTAAACTGGTCGGGAATGGAGAGAATTGTCAAGAATTTCAGATACCTTAATCTGCTTATTAGCCACAGTGGCAGTTGAAATTCTTAAATACAAAGTAAAGCAAATTAAGGAAAACTTCCACAGTAATTACATGTTTTAAGGGATTCTAGGTTCATTATATCCAATTAAGAGATCTAAACAATTCAGTGAGGACACCTGGTTTAAAAATATAATATTTCTCAAAGGATAGTGTAGAGCCTAATTGAATTTAAATGAAACAAAAGGATCAAGACAATGAAAGTTATGTGACAAGTACACTGAATAGATTTGTATTGTTTCAAATGTGTATTTCAGAATTTTTGGTTGTCTAAAATTGAACTTTAAAAAATGTGAAATAGTGATTTTTATAGAAGCAGAGAAATTTATTTGAGTATTTCATGAAGAAGGGACATTCCATTAAATTTAATGATGAGAAATCAAAAATTTATAAAACATTCTTATACGATAAATGTTAAATGTGTTATTGCATAAATATTTGGCAGAATTCAGAAGGAAATTTGGTATATTTATATTCCAAATAGCCTTTATTTAGGTGTAAAATCAATAACTCTTGAAATTTTATTAATATTTAAATTTTTAGTAAATTTTATCCACTTCAAAATAGATTTTATAGAGCAGTGATTATGAGTAGCTGTTCCCATGTTCATCTTACTTGCCTTGCAGACCTGGTACAACTGTAACATACTCTGTTTTGTCATGCAGCATTGATAAACCGGTCAATTTAAAACTCTGCTGGAAAGCAATATCGAAGTTACTTTTGTCATGGAGATGCAGCTGGGGTCAGAATTCATCCTGCAGAGATTAAATTGGTACTGGTGATTTGTAAAGTATGGTGACAGATATCATGTGCCTCTACAAAATACTGTGTCATGGGGGAAAAAGAATCAGTTAAGATGTGTAAAGTCCTTTCCTAAACCAATTACTTTGTTCTCCAACATGCTTACTCCAGGTATCCAAGATGGCCCTCCATTTTTTCAATTGCAGTTAACAGTCAAGCATTTTAGACAGTATTAGTAGCTCAGGCACCACAAACATGACTGTACTGCCTCCAGAAGCAAGTCTGATCAAGAAGAACTACAGCTCAAAGCCTGAACGGAGTTATTACCTTAAAGACTTGGATCACCTCAGTGCGAAAGTTTTGTACTATATTTTCAGAAGTGGGAACCTTCTAGGGTGCAGGGCAGAGCATTTGTATCGCCTCAGGTTTAATGTTGGTTTTTTTAATTAATTCTGAGCCTGGGCTGAGTATTGACTGTATCCTGGTAGGTGTATCAGGTGTGACTGTATCCTGGTATGTTTCCTACGCTTCTCAATAAACTGAGGTTGAGGAAAGAACTTGTCGGATTGGTTCCAGTTCTGTATAAACTTGAGGAGACTTTGGTAGAGACACACAGATGTCAGGGCTGTTAGATGCGGATGTTCTGGAGTTGTTCTGATCTTCACAGCACAGTCTGTGTTAGACATCTCTTTGCTAGCCCAGACATCTCTTTGCTAGCCCAGTTATCCTATTACATTAGATAATGGCGAGTTGTCTGACTTGATTGACCAAGCTACCTCCTCCTCCATATCTGTTTCTATTACATCTTAGCACCCTCTCCCCTTTGAAAATAACATTCCACTCACCCACTTTATTTCACCAAATCTCTCTTTCTCTATAGAACATTTATCCAGTTTGTTCAACATTCACTTCTGTTGGGCTTTTTGGTCCTGACTGAAAACTGGTTATAATGACTGTCTGTGGTACTGACTTGCTGTCTGGCCCAGAATTGTGACTCCAGCTTTCTCCTTTACACTGAATTTCCTGCAATATATATCAAGACAAAATTTTAGTTGTCTTGGCAAAACAGAGTATCTTTAAGCAGCCACGTTGCCTGGTCTCATTGGCACTTGATGTGTTAGATGGGCAAAGCAATCACTGAATTGGAATTTGAACACCCAGTAATAGATATGATTTAGATAACTGAAGAAATTGTCTCAGTGCTCTCTTACAAAAGGATAAGACTTATTTTCATTTGTTCCACTTTTGTTACGTAAAAAGACAAATGCCCTAGAAATGTGTATTTTTAAATGTTTTCTGGTGTCTTTGTCAGTTTTCATGTAATTAAAAAAAACTCATTTGAATAATGCCATAACAGAATTTTATATAAGTTTTAGACTATTCGCTTGTTTTAGAGAAGACAATACAGTAGGTTTTAACTTGCAAATCATAGAATGATTTAGGTTGGAAAAGTCCTATATCATCAAGTCTAATCATAAATCTAACACTGCCAAGTCCACCACTAAACTGTCCCTAAGTGTCCCTAAGTGCCACATCTACACGTCCTTTAAATATTTAAATATATTTAGTTTTCAGCTATTAAAAGTAGAATTTTTGTACTTAAAATATATTTCATTTCTAGCTTCTCGTAAAAGACATAAAAAGGATAGAGATGAAGCTTGGGAGTATGAAGAACATGACAGAAGAAGTGCTGGTGACCATAGGAGAAGCGGTCACTATCATGAAGGAAGGAGGACTTCTGGTAGTGGCCGTTACCGTAATCGCAGTCCCGATGATTCTGATATGGATGATTATTCTCCTCCCCCTAGTCTCAGTGAAGGTAACTGATCATACTTAAAAAATCAATTTTTCCATAATTCTGCTGCAAATTCCATAATACCAGTGCATTTTTAACAGATATGTTAAACATTGTAAAAAAAAAAAAATCTTTACATACAGCATTGAATATAATTGTAAGAAATGTAAATAATCCTATATTTCATTTTTTAAGAAGTATTTGTTTCACTCTTTATTCTATTAATTAGTGGCCAGAAAAATGAAGAAAAAAGAAAAACAAAAGAAGAGGAAAGCTTATGAACCTAAACTAACACCTGAAGGTAATTTTGGAAGATATATT
>JAOXNO010000020.1:14895787-14910670 GCA_028565335.1 Limnodromus scolopaceus
GGAGGAACAAACTAAAAATGGTTTTTGGAAAGTGAAAGATAAAGTCAAACAATGAAACATGTTCAGTTTTCTTAAATGGTAAAGCAAAGATGAATTGTGTATGCTTTTGGTTGAAATGCCATTCATATCTGAAGCTTCATAGACAAGATAGTTAAAACTACCACTTCTTAAGACTGGAAGATTAATATATAAATAAGAATACCACAAGTTACATCTATAGCAATTTTTTTATAGCAACTTACTTGTCTTTTTCTTCTTTTTTCTTCTGAAAGAATTTAATATCCTTTGAAGTAAGACCACAATGCTGTGCAAGAAAGTATAAGAATCATTAGCTTCTCCTCTATTGTGGTCTCATTCCAATTTCTCACTCACAAACTGTAGACACATTTGACTTGAAAGTGACTGTTTAAGACATTCTCCAGAATGAGAAACAATAAGAAAGCATATGGCCCTACCAGGAAATTCGGATAAGATCGTCTTTACAAACTTCCAGTCTCTAAAAATATACCGAAAGCTTGCAGTACACCTTTCATAGCTCATATGCTTAAAATATTAACATTCTTAAGGAGATGTTTTCACTGTTGAGCTCAAATTTACAAATGGCCTCACTTTCAGTTTCCTAAAAATCATTCCTAACTGACATTCCTAACAATAACTGATTTGAAAAACAGAGCAAGGCTGCATTTTGACCTCTTTGACCTGTGTTTGCTAGAGTACAATTTGAAATTTTTAAAGCTTTCTTCTGAAAAAGAAAACCAACAAGCCATAAACCAAAAGCTGTGAATCCCTCCCCATCTAATGATTTCAGGAGAAAAGCCTACAACAAAAGCATCAAGTATGTATTTATGGGTTGGCAACACAGGAGAGGGAGAAGCAGCATCTATTTTTCCTGAATCACTTCTCTCTACACATGCACAGAAGTGCAGCAGGGTTCAACTCTGAAAGACTGTTTAAAACCAGAGGAAATACTGTATTTCACGGATGAGATTTGTTACTCGTTGTAAAAATGAATACAATCAAATTAGTTAGTAATAGGAAACGCCTGTGTTTTAGGTGTTTGCTGCTTGGGAGTTAAAACCAGTAGAGCTTGAACACGAAAGAATTTACCACATACCCTGCATTCAACTGATCAGTAAAAAGCACAGGGATATATTAGCTGTTGCCGGGTCTCATCTCCTGTAACCCTGGAGCTTCCCCTGACTCAGCAGTGTCTTTTCAGGTCCTGAAGTTTTCCAGGTGAAAAATGCGTATTTTAAGACTTAATACTGGTTGGGAAACAATTTCTGAGCTACTTTTGTACCTTTTTCCCCCTTCAGTTATTTCCAGCACACTGCAGGTCATAAAAAACAGATTATCAGGCCATAAACATGTTTTTACTAATTAAACTTAAAATTAAAAAAAATGCTGGGAGGGACGGGATTGTTTGCTGAGCCTGTATTGACACCAGCCTTCAACAAAAATATTCATCAGAGACTTGAGATATATGCCATTATCAGCTGACTGTCTGTAACTGCATACACTTCTCTGTGTGTGAATGACAAGGATGGCTGCCCTCAGTATCCTGCTGCGTTCGTAGAGGATGCTGGCATCCGAACTCTGCTTTTTAAACTCATGGGAGGTTTTCAAGGTGTGTGTGGGAAGATGAAACAAGATGTAAACACAGCTTTACGACTCCTGTAGTCATCACTCTCTGAATGTTAGATGCATATCCGTTACACTCAGGGGACTGTACTTCCTGAATCTAGAGCTGAGGTCATAATCGCCACCTGCAGCCAACTGTCAATACTGCAGGCTGTGAAGAACACTAGTATATTTGCTTACTGATCACTCCTGACACAATTATGGCCAGTTCCAGTAAAATAAAACATATAAAATCCCAACATTAAAATACGAAAAAAATCACCGACTGCCTTTACATTATCTAACCTGGACAATCAACACCTGTACAATACATAACAGCTACTTCTTCAAGATGCCCTTACCACATTCTTTCTTGGATTGAATGGATTACGCTCTTTCTGTCTTTGTTCATCCAGTTTCTTCAAATATTCTCTCATTCTTTCCTTTTGCTTTTTTTTCATCCATGCTTGTATCTCTCTCTTCTCCTTTTCTGTTTTTTGAGAATGTCCAGCAACAGAATCATGAGCCCTGAGAGGAGATGTAAATGGGAAATAATCTAGCACACCCTTTAAAATGCAAACAATGGCAGCTACACATGATATAATAAAAAGAATGCAACCCCTTTAAAACTCTGACTCAGATGAAAGTGTAAGTAACAAACAATGGGGAAACTTTCTTCTGCAAAATTTTACTTCATAAAATCCTGGCACACAAGTAATTTCCAAGTAGTTTCCTAAAATTTTTCTTCTATTTGTCAACTACATTCAGATAACAGGGCCAAAACTTTAAATGTGGGCGATCTGCTATGATCTTTATAGGATAACTGGCACAGAAAAAACTGGAAGGCATTTTGCTTTGATCTTTCATTTTCAAGTGTGTATGGTATAAGTACCTAAGAAAAGAAAAAAAGACCAATGAGATTCTATCATCCTTTTAGTTCCCTCTCCTCAACCTATGAGGTCCTTCGCAAATCTATCCATACAAAGTAATTTTAAAAACACTTAACTTACAATACTAACAAATTGCAGCCAATAAGAAATGTTAACATAACTTCATCTTTAAAGTTCTTCAGAAATATTTACTAATTCACCTTGCAATAGTCTTTAAAGTAAGCATCTGGGTAATAAAGGCTTTCTTCACTGTAAAACTAAAAGCACTGACCTAAAATTTAAATATGAGCTTTTCCAAGAGAAGTGTTTTGATTTTAAATGGGTTGTTTTTCACAGCCCATTTTGAAACTTCTCTCATTGTCAAGACTGGCAGGCACTAGCAATTCCAGAATCACCAGAAGATACGTGTGTACCAAGGTAAGATTATTTCTAGTAGCTCCAGTTCAACAGAAAGCTAATGGACTAAAGTATGAAAGCCTTCAACGGTTTAAAAGAACTTTGACTCATTTGAAAATTATTTACTTTATGGCAAAGGGAAGTGTTATTATTAGAAGTATTCACAGTTGTATGTGAAAATAACTGTGAAATTGAGTTGTTTTGAGGTCTTTGGTCAAGCTGGATTAAATAGTACTTGAATACATTTCTGAATTTTTCAGTAATTTTGAAAATATTCACATAATTGCACAAAACAGTCCAGCTAGAGACATTTATATGTCAATGTAGTCCTTAATACTATGTTTGGAATTCTCAAAGGATCACAAGGATGTTATGATTTGTGCACAGATTTATGTTTGAAGCTCTTGAGTTCCTTTTACAATTTGAATAAATGTTAGAACAAGTAAACCAGAGTACTACACTCTACTTAAATGAGTCACTGGAACATCCTGAAACAGGTATCTTAAATTGGTGTGAAGCATTTCACCAAGCCAACTTACTGTCTGGCATCCTGAACAGCTGTATTTTTGCTTTGTAATCAACTGGTATTACAAACAGAAGCAGGAAACAGCTGTAATTTCAAGCTATCTCAGGAAAAAGCACAGCTGATTTTATAACTGACAGTCATGAAGGTGTAGAGATCTCCAGCAGGGAGGAGAGTATGACAAGCTGGAGTCTGTGGCTGGAAGCTTCTGAAGCGGTTTGTCACTGACAGGAAATTTCAGTTTTCTTTCAGAACCACTTTAGAAGGTTTCAGTCCCCTTGGCTGAACTGAATACATGTACACAGACTTGTGCTCCAGCCTATGCCTGGCACAAGAACAAACAAGCAAGTAGAAAAAATTTTAAAACCAAAATAATAAAAAACCCAATTAGCACATTTGACAATTATGGCCAGTAAACTAGTGGCTATTAAACAGTTCTAATACTAGTCCCATTCACATCAACTCAAATCACATGCTCTCTTCCATTGCTTATGGGGTGTGAACTATGAGAAGAATAACCCGGTTAAAATGATTTAGCTAACACATAGTAAAAAACATCCACGGTATTACCTAGAGATTTTCTTAGCTTGCATTTTTGTTAAGCCCAGCTCCGACAGAGTGATGTCACCTCCTGCTACAAGATCACTAATGATGTCAGTAACACCACTCAGACCAGTAATTTGCAGGGGATCTTCTAAAGAGCTTAAAGTTAGACAGGGAAAAAAAAATGTTACTAACTTAAAGCAGAACATGCCTGTAAGAACAAGCTAAAATCCTTCCTTTTATACTTAAAACAAGAATATTCAGGTTGTTTTACCAAAAGCCTTTGGACTGAATTTTCTTTCCCCTACATCTCAGTGTGTTAGTGCACACAAGCAATACCTGGATAATGTGTGTAGATGCACTGTCTTAAAAAAGTTACTAGCCATCACCTTAGCTTTGCCGTCACCATGTACACTTTACCCAACTTTGTAGGTCCCCAGTGTGAATGGGACTGAATGAGCGAGACCTGACAAACACTGAGGGTATTGCAGCAAAGAGGGCTTGAATAAACCATCCAGAAATACAGCCCCATCCCCAGCTGACGTGCCTAAGCTCCACTGGGGTGCGTTTGGCTGGCCCAGAGGATGCTAAGCCTGGCAGTCCAGAAGGCCAGGAGCACCCACAGGGGTTGTACTGCTGCCCAGGTAGAGCTAAGGCTGTGGGATACTACCAGTTTCAGGAACACCAACTCTCAACAACCTTCTGAGCAAGAATCAGTGTGTGAGAGAGAAAAGTTTTACCTAAATTCTGCCTATTTCTTTCCTCTCTTTTAATCAGTCACTCTCAATAAATCTCATGTCGTTTATGATTACAAGCTGCAGTTGCTTCAAGTTACTCCTTTGGGTAAAAATCACCACCTGCTAAAGTTTATTGACTCACATCCATCCTCAAGGTTATGTAATCACTTCCTAACCTACTTCAGTCACCAAGCACTTTCACTTAAAATACTTGAAGAAGAAACTTAACCATTCAGTTTAATGTTATGCTTCAAGCAAAACAATACAGGGTGGGTAACTGAGCAGAATGACCAGGAAGAAAGGGAAGCCAGCTACTCTTTTCTACTGCACAGCTGGATCTAGAAGACTAACAGCAGGTAACGGTAAAAAATATGTATGTCAGACCATTTTATTTAGTGCATAAGATCATTCCAGCTTTGAAATTTTCAGTCTGCTGTTTTACACTGTTCATATGGTAACACTTCAAAATCTTTCTGGTGATAGCTGGCCTCAGTAGATGACTACTAGCAGCAACTACAAGTACTTGTTTGAAAACAGTGTTTTCCAACTGGAAGAAATAAAAAATGCACATAGACAACAGCACCTTGTACATTAACAGCTCTGTTACTTTTAACTAGAAAGCAACTTTGGATGTTTCTGCAGCTTTCACATGAAATAAATATAACAGGCACTACCAAAATCAGAGTAAATGCCAAAAATTTACTAACAAGAAAGGCTTTAATTCAGTTTGAAAATGTTCCACCTTGACAGTCCCCTTTTTGATATGAATTTAAACTGGACAAATTTTCAATAAAACTAATGTCAAAATACATACCTATCACGTTGGTCTCCACAGACATGAATGCCTGAAACAGAAACAGTCTTTGTTAATAAAAGCCTTGCATTTGTACACAAACTAATAATTACACACCTTAAAAAGCCTGTGGGATAAAATACAGAAATACATCAAACCGAATACGTTGACACTAAAAATAAATCAATATTGTACATAGGCTTAATGACTTGTTAGAGAGCATGTCATTGACTGTCAGGTCAATACAGAGTTTTTAGAGAATATTATTTAACAGGTCCTTGACTGACATTGACAGTTTCGCTAGGAAGATATGATCACTGTTGTCAGCCTTCTGCCATGATTAGACTAAGCTTATCAGTTCCAACTAACTGGAAATTATCTCTTCCAATTAACTATACAGCATTTTATGGAAAATTAACAATTACGACTTACTTGAAGAAGCCAGGCTATGAACTCCTAGAATTCAGGAAATGCAGCTAAAGAGCAGTATGGCTGTCTTGGAACGAAGAGCACTATTATCCTCCGTAAAATAATCTGTACTCTCAAGAAATTATAGTTCCTACTTAGTATTACCTACAGTTTTCCTAACTTGCAAGTAACAAGTTTATACTTAAAGAGAAAACTGTAAGTGTATTACTGTTTATAAAATTTATCTGGATGTGCATGCTATTTAAGATTCATTTCTGCTGTATGCAGATACAGAAACCACATTTTAACATCTTTTAAGATAGATTGCTGCAAATGTGACTGTCAAATGCATGTTCACCTATACAAAGTATGCACCATTTTTAGAAGCTTGAATACAAGCAATGCAGGCAATATGCAGACACACTGCCTTTTTAAACACAGACAACAGGTTGCTTGCATAGTGATTTTTCCTCCTCCTTTTAATGCTACTGCAGTTTTCATAATTGCAAAAATCAATTTACTATCAGTTTGCAAAATGAAATGAGACATCATAAAATAATGTTTTAGGACACAGTCAGTAGTTACTGCATAGTGATATAAAACAATTTGTTTTGCTGACATAGATCGAATATAATTGAGATCTCACCTCTCTAGGACACAGGAGGATAACAGAGATGATGAAGACAGCTTTGGGAGGAAGCTATTCTGTGGCACTGTGCCTATTTATGTTCATGTAACTAAATAATAGCAAACCAACACAGTGATGGGTTTCAGAAATAGACCCAAATAATGGTGAATTTGAGTGCAATTATAATTCAATGCTAAACTCTTTTCAAAGCTTAGTGATACTGTTCCGTCATGTTACCAATGCACATTCATGAAGCCATTCTAAATAAAGCAATCTAGAAAGACTGATAGCTGACTTTTATGAGCTCACTGGCATTACACAACTTTCTGTATAACAGCAATGAGAAAGCATTACACCAGGAAGAAAAGGTTCACTTATTTTTAAAAGGAGAAAAGGGGAAAATAAACATTAACGATTATACCAGAAGATGACTTTTTGCCTCTGAGAAAGTTAGAAGCAGAGCCTGCAGAGGCAGGAGAGTGTACTTCCAGTGTAGTATAACCGGGTACAGGATATTCCTCCTTTTCATCATCTATAACATCTTCAAAAATGATGCCCCTCAAATAGTGCTCTGATTCTATGAAAAAATAATATAGTAATTAGTGTAGACCAATGAAAAAAAGCCCACAATGCAAAACCTATCACTTATACTTATTTGTTAGTGGCATATTTAGTTTATCTGTCAAGCCTAGAACCACATGAACCTAGTTGTGCCTCCCTATGAAAGAGCACTACCAGAGCTGTGATGCATGTACCAGTCTTGTATAAGTGAATAAAAAGTATAAAATATGAGTTTCTCCGTGTGAGGCTAATGGACATCTTAAATACTGTTTTATGTATAAACACAGACACAGCCATGATTTGGTTCTACAACTTGGCTTTGTATTAACTTCATAAGTAGATTAGACTATGTTTTGGTATGAATGTAAAATGGACCTGAGGAACGTACCCCTAGCATTCTCCTTCTTGGCACAGTACAGTAGCTGGAAGTAAACAAGTACTATATAATTAATTGTTATAATAAAATATTCAATACATCAGCTCTAGCAAATAGTAAAGTTTTTATTAATATCAGCAGATATTACAACTAAATAGGCACCAAAGATGTATGAAAAAAGTTACTTTATATACACAGAGAAAACTGAGGACAAATTTCATATCATCTTATATCAGCAAGCAAAGCACTCATAAGCACCATGTTTTGATTTTATGATAATAGAAGTACATACTATCATCTTTAAATTTTTATATCCAGTTCATGTATTACGATTTTGAAAAAGATCAAAGTAAACAGATAAGTTAAAACTCATTTTTGTGGAAGCAGTACCCATAATACTCAGATTTTCTACTTTTAATTTTATTTCTCTCTCATATTTTTAATTTTTAGTGCATATTTCAGTAACACATCCTAGGATTGCAATAAACTTCAGCAGTAATTAAAAGCTAGTCAAGTTTAATATTCAACTGCAAGTTTACTATCCTTCTGTTAACTGAACACGTACCACCATCGATGATTCTAGCATCTTCAGAGAATGAAGGACAAGCACCGAGGTCTGAATTGGCAGCCATTTCAAAATCTTCTATTATTTTCACTAGCTATAAACCAAAAAACTAAGTGACAATATATTCTTCAACGTATTTCTGAGACTTACGCCACACATATTCATTCAATGTTTGCTTTAAATACGATTTTTTCGCCAGAATCTTATAAACATTTTAATGGAGTATCCTTACTCAAAACAAAGAAAACAGTTCAGGAATCAAAGTAGCTCAAATAGATTCATTTCATCTATAGAGTTCAATCTTCTGGACTCCTACTCTGAGAAAAATACATATGAACTGTATTATTTTTGTGAACAGTTTTACTCTTATTGATCACATTATCCATATTTTAAAAATAGCTGGAGTTTTCCAATATACCTTATCTAAAAATACAGAAATAAAAATATTTCCATATTCTTCTTAAGTCAGGATTTTCTTGAAGTTTAAAACTAGAAAGTGAAAACTAAAACTGACTAGTCCAGATTAAGACATTATCCTGAACATTACTCTTACGAAGAACAGGGCTCAAACCTGATTTTTAATACATAAAATAGTTATAAAAGGAATGACGAACTGGTGTGCACTGAAATAAGGGCAAGAAAGAAAATTGGTTTGTCTTAGGGATTTGGCTAGATAAAATAAAACCCAAACACAGTGAAATGCTGAAACAAAGAAAGGATATGTAAAGACATTTTTTTCACTACAGACTTTTAAAAATCTGGCTAGATCATCACCTTGATGAAGAATATAAGCGATTAATCATCCTTCTTAGTGTAATAACTGTGTGTAGGTGACACAATGAAGTCCCTACCTTTCTGTGAACACATGAAAGGACAACCAATGGACACTAGTAGTTTGAATGATTATACAAAAAGTAGATGCTGTGGAATTACACAGTGCCATGGAATTAATTCTGTACTAAGCCAGGTCTACAGGAATTGGAAATTGACTTAGTTTTCTTGATGTGCAAAGAAAGAGAATTTTTTTTTTTACCACCTAAGCAAAATGAGAACATAATGGCTCATTCTTAGATTAGAGACTCCCAGTTTGCTCTAAGCTACTAAAAAAGTCAAAGTAATGTGAAGAAATAATTGCCAGGATTCCTTATTTCACATACATCAAAAGTCAGCAACACCTCAAGTTTTAGGAAAATTGAACTAGGTATAGTATTAAGAGGTCAGTCTGTTGAAAATTTTTAACTTTTTACCATTATCTCTGTCATGACCTATAAAATAGTAATTCCTGAATTATATATAAGATCATCTGAATGCACTATGTCCAAAATGCTTTTATTATACTTCTATATTTTGATTTGTAAAGACATGAAAAAAGACATTGCGGATTGGACTAGATGATCTCCAACCCCATATCATTCTGTGATTATAATGTAAATATTTTATGAAAATAAATAGGAACAGCTTCCAGAAATAGTCACATAATGTTCTGCAGAGGCATAACTGCAGAAATCTTTGCCAAAAAGTTTTGTTCAGCCTCAACTTTTGTGCTATTCCATTTTCCCAGTTACAGAGAAATTAAATTCTGTATATTCACTAAGAACACCACCACTCTGACCCGCATTTGGTCTATTGTAAGTAACCATGTGAACCAACAGATGAAGCACTAAATGTGAAAGAGCAGCGTATTACTATGCTTGATCTCTCTCAACATATACTAAGCAGATTTGAAAATCATTCCAAAACATAAGTTTTGTCTGTAGTTGCTAGAAGTTAGAAAATTGTTTCAGACACAACAGCTTGCAGTCAGAACTCACCAGTTTGGTATTCCTGAAATCCTCCTCCATATTTTCTGTTATGTTCTGTAGTGCTTGTAATTGCATATCCATTTCCTGTTGCTTTGTGGAAAAGTATTCTTTGTCAATTACTCTGGATGGATGCCCTGAAGAAGGGAAACTTCTGTAATCTTCATGTACCACATTCCAAGTTACATCGTCTCTAGCAGAATCTGATTTCTTATCTTCCTTTTGCACTTGGCTTGATACGTTTTTCAGATGATTGTCTTGAAATAAAAAAAAAAAAAGTGTACACCCACATCGCTGAATAAACTGCAAACATTTAAGTACCACAAGTAATTAGGGATAGCCGTGCTATACCTCATAGTATGTTTTAGGATGCAGGAATTGCCACAAAAGAAGTAAAATGTATAAGTGTTTTGACGCAGAAAACTAAAAAAGCAGGAGGTGAGCTGGGGAAAGGCTGCAGGTTTTCTGTGGGAGATGAGAGTATTAAAACATAGGCCTATAGCTTCTTTTTCCTAATTTCTGTTTTAAAAACAAAATGGTTTACCTTTCTTCTGAAGAGCCTCAGGTGGAATTGCATTAGTAACTGAAGCTGCCATGTGGTGAAGTTTTGCAGTAGATGGAATTTCAAACTTCTCATTTTGCTGTGCAGTAGCTATCTCTTCTTCAGACTCAGGTATCATGGGCAAATTGCTAAGCATGTCACTGTCTTCAATGTCAATCACACTGATATATTCACGTTCACTCTATAAACAAGAACAAGATTATTAAGAACTATAAAGTACATGTTTTGCATACATGGTTTACAGTACGTTGTTAACCATTTACTGTGTTTACCTCTTACCACATTGACTTGAAAGGCTTTTTGTTTTGTAGACAAAATAACTGCAATCTTCCCTATGATATTATACAACTGACTCATCCGGATACAAATAACACAAATTCATGAGGTAAGACAAACGGTGTATTTAAAATGTATTATAACCATATATACATTGGACCACTAACCAAATCAGGTGCATCTGACAGACAGGATGGCAAGGATCTCTCATTCACTTCAGTGGGGAATTTCAAGTTTAAATACATGACTGGTGGTAATATCTCAGGGGCAATAGATGATTCTATGAGAAAAGAATAATAGTCAATATTATATTTACAGTAAAAACCTAGAAACTTCAGACAAACTGTTTGGAAACAGGCCTACATTCTCTAAATGCTTAGAGTAGCAAGTCTTTTAAAAAACAAAGACAGACAATGTAGCTTAAGAGGTATCTTTAATGTTTCCCTCTAACAATAAATTGCTGACTTATTTTTCATTTTGGTGATACTCAAAAGATTAAAATCAAAGCAACATGCTGCAATCTAAATTGCTATAAATTTCCAATTCCCTCCTGAAGGGGTTAAAAAAATAAAAATCTGTATCTTTATTTGATCTAAATAAATGATACTACTTGGCTAGAAAGACCTCTAATAAACTATCTGCAAAGAAATCACGTGATGTAGTGAAATATTTTTCCAAATGGAACAACACTGTTACATTTTAAAAGAAAGGAAAAATTATTACGCCCACTTGGTACTCTAGGGAAAATACTTAGGTACTGAATTCTACGTAGTACAATTTATCAAGGATTTATAAAATGGGGGGAGAAAACCCAAACCAAAATAAATCTTCTCGAGTCCAAAATTAAAGTTACCTTCTATTTTTTTGTTCCACAACCTGACACAAAGGATGACTGATTGGGAATAAAATTCGTACTTGAGACTGGAACATTGTTAATTGGCATGTATCTATGACACAACTTAGTAGATGCATGGAACAATCGTATAATTAGTTGAGCTGCTATAGCTCAATTTCACGTGGAGCTGTCACGTGTCCCACTGGTCAATTCATTTAGCCTACATAACACCAACTTCCCTAAAAATCACTAAAATCAAGGTAAAATCCACAAATGTACCTCCTCATACAGGAATACAGAAGCATAGGTACATTGCACCAAGAAAAATTCCAGCCAAACTTTTCATAAACAGTATTATAATTATTCCCATTTGGTTTCAAGAAGTCGGAGAAGTTAGCAACTTCTTATCTAGGTCCTGCATTTAGCTACCTCATGTACAAAACCCACGTTAAAGTTGTAATATTTTTATAGACTTCCCAAACAACAAATGAAGTAGAGAAAGACTGAAGCCACACCTGACACAGGAACTGACTCATTTTTTCGAACTTCAGAAACCTCATTTCCAGCACTGATTCCAACATCCTTATATGATTTGAGCTCTTGATAGGAAAAAAAACCAAAACCAAAATACATTAATTTAAGGAAAGTTAAGACACTGATGGCATTATCAGAATGTACATTTCTGATTTCCCTGCTCATAATCAAAGCAAAGCTTGTGGGGAAGACACAGGGAAACAATTTCACTTGCATGTGAAACACTGTGTAAAATGCATTTAGATAAAGTCAAGCTAAGTTAAAAGGAGCTTTCAGAAAAAGTCACAGCAGAACTAACTTACAGAAAGCATGTGGAGACTCTTACAAGACACTGTTTTTCTCTTTAAAAACTTACTCCATTTTGGAAAATGACGGTATCTCAATTAACAAGAAGCAACATCAAAAATTATTGCTGTAGATTACACAGGTAGCACTTACCTGGCTGAGTATTTGTACTTGCATCTTGAGTTTCTGCTGGTTTTTTTCCTGTAGAAGCCATGTAATACAGATCTGCTGAAGCAGAAATTGCTTCCCCCGTTGCATCTAAAATGCGGTAATACAAAATAAGTGTCTATAATTGATGCAAGAACTAGAAATCTCTGAAAGTAATGATATTAACTTAAGACTAAGGGCTCCAACAGATTTTTCTCTGCATTTCTAACATATAATTTTAACCTCTAGGCATACTTCAGGAACGACTTCAATAAAAGCTTTCACTACCCGCTTTATGTGAATATGCATTTGTATGGAAACTTAAAATGTTACATTGAAGTAAAATCAAGGCTCAGTTTGTACATGCGATTTTTAAATTAAATATTACAATATGCTATACAACAATAATTTATTTCATATTTGAAAAGGGGCAAAATATTTATGACATGTATAGCTTCATTTCTTTACTGATGTTTCTAAAGAGCTTTGCAAACCAGTATTTCTCTAAGGCCAAATTTAAGACAATGTATTGCATTTTGACCTCTGAAAGGACTAAATACTGAATTAATATATTGGAAAAGAGAAAATCTTTCTATCGATACGGTCTTCATTATGTAAGCTAGAAATATTATAAACATTCAGTTCCTTTTAAAAGACTCTTAAATTTTGTGTAATTAGAATATGCAGGCAAATAAAATTGGAATAGTATCTTTTAAAAACAAATAAAATGATTTAGAATTTGAAAGCATTGTTTACACCATTCTTCTGATGAATTACGTGAACAGAAATCATTGTGGACCAGTTACTGAAATTCACTCAATAGACTGTCATTACTATGTGAAGTCCATTGTTTATAAACATATATACATGATTATCACTTATTTTTAAGAAAACTTAAAATACTTTTATTTACAGGCAACTTACGTGAGATCTTAAATTCACCGGCATCTCTCTGCACACCAATCCCCTAAGAACTGACTACCCCAAAACCAGACTGAATATCTGCTGTGCATCCTGAAAGGTTTTTCTATTTTTCTCGTGGAAGATCCCATAAGCCATTATGCTGTACTGCCCACAGACTACACAATTTGGGTTTTAACATCTTGATGACTATAGAGTTTTCTTTTGAAATCCAACAAACTTCTATTCCTTGCTTTATTTTATTTAAGCACTCAAAGCATTAAAAAGACTTGTACTTGCCCACTGAAACAAAAAAACCATCCTGAAGGTAAGGTGTAGATTTTGCTTGTTGATCCTAATATTAAGAGAAAAAGAATTATCATAAAAATTAGTTCCAATGCCAACTAAAGGCTTTTTTGATGCTGCTAACTTTCCAAGATACTTCCTTTGAGTAATAATTTGGGGAAAAAATTAAGAAATCATTGTAACATACTTTTCTTAATCCCTTTTTTTAGTTCTTCTGATCCACTCCAACTCACTGGACTTACTGGCTATGTAACATTCTTTCCCATATGTATGTTGCAGTAATCTGCAGTAACATTCTTCTTTGAGAATATGCTATCTGTGCTGTATCATAATTAACATCTATGTATTATTATCTGCATTACATCTAACATCTCCCAGGTCTGGTGATGCCGTCCAGTTGCTGTGCTGGACAGGGAAGTCAAGCACAAAGAGGGTATGTTATGGATTCTCAAAGAAGGTATGGTATGGATTAGAAATAGAGCCTGCTACTCTGCATAGTGATCTAGCTTTAAGTCTGGTAGTGATCTACCTTGAAATTTGGTACTTGCAAGAATAACTCCCAAATATGTTAAAAGATATCAAAAAGGCCCAGAGAAACAAACAGTTGAAGTGTATAAATCAAAAACCAGCTTGACAAAGACTTTTGTCAGTTTCTTGGCCGAGACAGAACTGAGACCTTGTGCTCCTGATCCTCACTCTTATATTGTTGTCATCTGGCCTCATGTGAAAAGAGTACTGTCTGGGTCATTTGTCCTAACATTAATACCAGGCTAAATAATTTTTTTTTCCCAAGAAATTAGTGTTTGTGTATGTATTTACTTTAAATGTACATACAGACAAATATCTCATCAAAACAGACAAGTTCATGTCCCAGGAAAAAACAAAAGCAACCTTAGAATACTTTATAAAAATAAATCTCCTCTTTACAGGCAATGCAAGCATATGAATGAAAGATGCATGCTGTTTCTAGGCTACAGCCTGGAACAGATTTACATGATTGTTTTGGTTTACAACTTCCTGCTTCCTTCTTTCCTGTTAATACTCAAATGGAAAAAGACAAAGAAAAAAATTTTTCTATACCCCCGTCCGTGATTCAGCAACCATTGCAGTATCGCTAATACTGATGATGGAGTCATCTGGACAGAATGACACACTTGGTTTCTTCTTTTCCTCCTTCTCTTTCATTTGTTGCTTAAGAT
>JAOXNO010000020.1:14920169-14930684 GCA_028565335.1 Limnodromus scolopaceus
TGCAAACTATCTACAAACTACGGAATTGAAACAAATGCAGGACTTTACACATGCTGCAGATTCACTAGAAGATTCACTGTAGAGAATACTAGAGAACAGAACACTAGAGAAATGCATTGTAGAATTGAAGCCCACAATACATCTGTTTCTAATCCCATTCATAACACTAAATCAAGAGTACTAGAGGCAACTAAACTGATGGGATGGCACTGCAATTTACATTTCAGCATAACAGCCCTTAGACAATTTCAAAGAATAGAGACTTATGACCAAGAACGATGCATGAAAAAACAAGGTAGATCAAAATTAAGTTTTCAGACAGGAACAAAATTAACATCTTTATATATTCAATTTAAAAACATCAAGTATGCAAACAAGTAGTAGACTCTTTACTTAATCAGCCTGTGAAAACTTCAGAGACAGTACACATTTTTAAAGAAAAAAAAATTTCTTAATACAGCTTTCTAGTATAATGAAATATACATAAAAATCCGGTCTATTAACCAGAAGACAGTCTGGTTGGTTTTTTTTAAATTTACATGTTTTGTATATATGTGTGCATACATAATCTTACATATTTATATGAAGCGTTATAAATTACATAGATTTAATATATATATATAATTATATATATTTCATATATATGGGCATATGCATATTTAGCTTTAGAGACAATTAATCAGTTTTGAAAAGTGCTGACAGTAGATCTCACTTTGGTGCTGTGTAATTACTTGTGACTTTAATTATTGGTTTAAGCAGGGAAAAAAAATATCACCAAGCCTAAATGCTTCTACACAAGATGGTAACTTGCCTTTCCTCTTTGATATTCTACAGACTTGATCTTGATAGAGCTACTGGAGGTCTTTGGAGTTTCATATGGCTCCTCAAAGAGCTCTACAAAATAAACACAATTACTCTAAATCACGAAACTACACAACATTGAGCACTGCTATGTGATTTCAGTCAACTGGTCACATCAGTCCACTTTTTCCTTAGCAAGGACAAAGAAGCTGATGTCTCAACAAATTAAAAATTTGTGTAATTACTGGTGATGATGCATGCAACTGAAGGGAAAAAAAAAAGCCTATTTTCATGGTAGGAATATAATAAACTTAACTTATGCATACCCAGCTCCTACAATTTTCAAATCATATTTTACACAGTTGTGCATGAAAATTTTTGGAATTAAATAAATGGGAGAAGTAAATATGTTAATATACATTGTCCTATCTCTATTGCAAAAAGAAGTTCACAAATGAAAAACTCATCAGAAAGTCTTGAGACAGCAATTGTATAAAATTTAGTTATAATATAAACCAGATACAATAATATTTTCCCTAGAAAAGTGAAAAATTATTTCCACTTTTTAATTAAATAAACAGAGGCATATATAATCCTATTCAGGCAAAACTCCTTCTCTTCTATAAGTCAGACCATATTAAAAAGATATACCATAAAAACAAACCTTCTCTTTCTGATGTTACATCTAGCTCCTCCTGAACAAATGATCCCACTTCATTAAGATCTTCAGTCATATGAGGTACTGAATTATTCCCATTATTAATTTTCTTCTTATCAAAATATTTTGACTTTGTAGACATTCTTGTAATTGGAATTATAAAATGTAATTAGAAATAGAAATAATACAAGTATCTGACATCTTTTAAGTACGCTATTCCTCTTGGATTGCAGGCTGGTACATAACTGTAAAATAAACACTGCTGTGATATAATTAATGTTCATATACATTTTCTCTCAATTTCACTTAAAAAATTTCTATCAGAGAAGACACACAATAATGTCTCAAAGGACAAAGACCTTTTCTTCCTTTAGTGGACAAAAGAGAAATGTCTCAAAGGACTTCAGGTTAAGGAATCTCCACCTTCAGAACTGTGTAAAATATTAACAAATAAAATATTTACTGTCTTTTCTATCTATTTTTCTGACATGCACACATACGAACATAGCCAGACTACTGATCCAGGGAAAAATAAACTAATATTGTGAATTCCCATCTCAATACCAAGAAAAATTTCACTAAAGAGAGTGGAATTTACCTGAATTTTAAAAAAAAAACACATGGTATCAATTACATCAGAAATCTAGATTCCATTTCCACATTACTAAGTTTATAAACAACTATGTACAATTCACTTCACGTGCAACAGCTACATTGTTTTCTACCAAGAGTTACATCTGCTGATGGAGAGTATTTAATCTCTTTATGCAGCTTTAAACAATGTTCATGGTTTGTACTGAAAATTAAACATACATGTAACACATAGTAACAGTAGAAGTCTCCACAGGACATGCTGCTTAGCTGAGGAATTACAACCAACTAGACTTTTTAGGTTAAAAAAAAATAAATTACCCAAAACCAGTTTCACAAAGATCATAATAGGCTTGTACGCTCTGGATATCAGGAGGAGCACTGGCCAGTTTGGAAGAGCCTTCATCCATACTACTTTCTTTCTCTGTCCTAGACTGGTCTTCTGATAGAGATGCAAATTCTTTCAGATACTGATTTTCCAGACTCTATTAATAATGAAAATTCACTAGTTAAAAAAAAAAGATACCCGATACTTTTAAAAAAAGCAACCAAACAATAATTTCATATAGTATGTTTATGCTTAACTTCTATTCTGTATTATAGAGCTGAGAAATTCTAGATCCACAGTTGCCTGTGCAACCTGAGTTTTGCCCCTTTTTGCATTAAGTAGTCCTCGAATATCCAAGGGAAACATAAAAAAGAAGAGAGATTTGTCAGTGTCAATTGAGTGTGTCAGTTGTCAAAGACACTATGTGACAATTAAATATACTCTATACAAAGATATACAATAAGATTTGGCCTTCATCACACATAATACAAAACTCTAAAATTAAGACTGAAGAAAGTATCTGAGGCAAAAAGCCATACATAATCAGGAAGTTAGATGCACGCACAAAACTTTGGCAGTGAGTTGTAAGTAAAAAACAGGTGGCATTTCCCAGAACACAAAAATAAAAACCAAAACCAAGACAAAATCTTTTTTGAGAGGAAAAACCTCTAAAAACCTCCACAACTCTTCCCCGTCAAAGCTTTTTACATAGCCTTAAAAGAGGATAAGTGATCCAATTGTCCCTAAATACAAAATAAAACAATACTCATCAGGTTCTTCCAACAAATCTCTTCTTTTATATTAACACACATTTTCCAACTCCGTGTAAGTGTTAGATAGAAATTCAAAATTCACTTTTCACCAATCTTTAAGTACTCCAGTCAGACTGCATCTGCACAGTCCTCAAACACAAGTTAATATAAATTCAGGTCTCCCTAGAGATCCTATTTCTTTATTCTTTTTCTTGTTTTTTTGTACTCAATCTCCAATACTAGGTTTCTTCAAAGATGATGTCTAAAACTAGACACAATAGCCGAACTTGTAGGAATTTGCTCAAATAACACAGTATCTAGGTTAATTAGATTTTAAACAGGACTACCAACGAGAACTTTAAATTCCAACCAAAGTCTTACTACAGACAGAATTTCAGTATTCCCGGAATGTTTTTCTTGTCCTGGTAACCCTTAAAGGAAAGGCTATTACTCAAGGTTTTACTGAGAACAGAAGTATGAGAGAAAAGACATGTGTTGTTTTCTTTACTGACATAACTAACTCACACATTTCACTGACACTTACCCCATCCTCTTTCTTACCTTAAATGTTACGCCCTTTGCTTGAGATCCATCTCTGTATAACTGTTCTAACAGCCACAAAGAAGTAAGGACAGCAGCTGATGATGTTTTCACATGTATCATCGGGAGAATCTCTTCTAAGGAATCTTGTTTATTGGAACCACAGAGCAGTCTTTTATCAGACCATCTGATCATCCACTCAAGAAATTTTGCAATATTGCTTAACTTACCCATCAATTCTATAGCTAGTTCTTCTCCTGGTACAATATCAACTATATCAACAGTTTTGTAAATGTATTTAGAAGTTGCCTGAGTTTGCAGGCTAGACAACGTTTGGTTAGGAAACGTCTGGCTTGCTGGTGCAACAGTGACTCCTTGATTGTCACTGTGGGCTCTGTAAATTGATTTGTGTTTTAAACCAAATAATCCTTCATTATGTCCTTTCATTAGGGTATGCACAGAAGGTCCTGTTGTCTGGACAATGGACTGTAACATGGATGGATTTTCCAAAATATTTTGGTTTTCATTATAGACAGACACTGTTTCAGGATCACAAGATGCCAGGGTGACAGTATAGCAAGACCCTGCCCTAAACACACTTTGGCTTCTAGATTTACCTTGTCGACGTTTTAGTGTTGTATGAACATCAAAAAAGAGAGAGTTTAATTCGCGCTCTCGAAGAAGTCCAGAAAAGCTAGTAAGAAATGGAATTCCAAGGTCACTGTACTTTATCAGATCTCTCTCAAGAATATAACTCAAAAAGAGTTCTAAGAAATTAATATATTCATCATCATCACGTTCAAATTCCCATGCACCAACTACAGGCAAGTTATATTGATCATGTGTGTCTTTTCTGTGTACTTTGTCTTTATGTTTTGTTTTCCAGTTAAGAGCTTTTATCTTGCATGTGGTATTTCTGCTACTTCTTTCTCCTTGTCTCTGCTGTTCATTATGCCTGTAAGACAACAAACCTAAGCATTGATAACGACAAAATCCATCTTGAGAATTATGTGAAAAAAAAAAAGTAAATGCGACATTAATTCCTTTTCTTTCTCTGTTGTTACAAACAGGAAACTAACAACCCCAAATTTACATTAATACAATGTTAAGGTGGCAAATTAATAAAATGCAAAATCTATAGCTTTTACACAGACAGCAACTCAGCAGTAACACATATGAATGTGGTCATACCTGATAATAAATTTACACTTCAATAACATATTAGTCACATAGTAACTGACACAACATTAGCATTTCTAAGATTTGGTAAATTTGTAATTCTTCATTTGATAAATTACCCAAAGTTACAATGATCCTGTTTGGTGAAAAATTACTTCAACATTACTAGACTTTTTTTTTTTTTTTTAAGTTTACACAGAAAGGTTTTTGCTGCCATTTTTTTTCCATACCTTTGGAGTGAAGGTGTTTGAGCTCTTGTTTCTTCAGTAAACAAAGCATCAGAAAGCGTATCTGCTGTGTCAGCATCACTATATACCTGAGGATTCTCAAGATCAGTAAGTGTGCTTCTGCTCAGACTAGTGCCTAACGAAAATCTATCTAAACAGTGTTCTTCATCATCTGCTGCTCCCTCCTCTGCTGGCTCCCAAATATTAATTTCTATAGGGCCTATATTCCTTATCACACGTCTCAAGGCCTTCATTCTCACTTTTTCAGTAGCCTGTATAACAACAGACATCATTTCTTCACTTTCAGGACCTATCAAAAGAAAGAAAACGAAGAGATTTTAAATGCAAACTTCTCACTTTTCAATTATTCTCTCAAACTGAGACATGAATGAACTTGGAATCATCACAATTATTGCCATTTAGTAATACAGACAGAAACTGCTGGTCAAGAAACACCATCACCTTCAAGTCATGATATTCTGATATTATTGGTGTAGACATACCAGAAAGAAAATACAGAATTTGCCACAAAACTCTCTCAAAGTTGTCTAACTAAATACTACAATAATTGTTTTACATGGGGTATGAAAAAAAGATATCGTCACATGTTAATTAATACATAGGGTAAAAAAGAAAGTTAATTTAGTATTTCCTGAAGGATGCATGTTACCTTTAACAACACTGTCTCTGAGTCGCTGCTGAAGTCCATTATACTTATCTCTTAGTGGAACTCTTATATCTTCAGGATTAGGAAATGCTTTTACAAAAATGTCTGCCACCTGCACAAAATAAAGTATTGTTTCAAGTAGCTAACACACAAGTATGGTATAATTTCCAACAGAACTTATGCCTCTAGAAAGTCTAACAAGTAGTTTTAGAAGGAGAAGAAACATTTGTGATAACCTCTACTGCTTGTGTTCTAGCTTTAGTGTCTTTTACCTTTTTCACTGGTGGCAATTCTCCAAGCAGACTCAAAATTACATCTTGAACTAATTCTTCAATATTCATGAACCTGCAGAAAGGAAGCATTCGACAAGCCCACTCCACTGCATTCAGACAATGCTCAACTATGGAGGCATCATATTTATTCTTCTTCAGATCCTGAAAAAACAACCTTGCTATAGAAACATTAATTGATACGAACAATATATTTCAGCTAAATTATTCATATATTGCAAATTGTAATGATTCTTCCCTGGCCAACAGAAAATAAAAATACCTAACTTAACTGCCAAACAGAGAAATATACAATGCTAGAAGACAAATCAAGGGCATAAAGGACGATAACTTGTATTTAAAAATAAAAAGAGAGGAAAAAAAAAAGGACCTTTTTTTTTTAAACCAGCTTAGGCAATTATTCCATTAACAGTCTGCTGAAGAGTCTGTTTGCAGTCTTTTAGACTAAAACCTGTGGATTTAACTAAAGTGGCTGTAGCTGATTAAATATACTGAATTACCAAGTGAAGTAGTAATTTTACTGTGGCTTAAGGTGATCATAAATTCTTTCCTGGGTGCAAGATATTTAAGCCAGCCAATAGGCTTTTAAGATGGAGTAGTTAATTTTGAAATAATCAGTGATGTCTACCTCAATTGCCACTATCACACAAAGCACAGAAAAACTATACTATTCTGCTGTTAGACAGAGAGGCATCCTGTTTATTTGAAGCTTGATTTTTCCACTGAAGAGAAATTTTAGACTTGTTTTAAAAAGGAAGTAACCTTTGCTAAGGACAGCTGAGTTGCTAGCCTAGATAGGAGTAAAATAATCATCGGTAGTGCCACAGAATATATGACAAATATCATGCTAGTAGTTTCTTTCTCTCTCTTCCTTGACCTCTGACACTAACTGATGAGGGTATAAGTAGAAAACACATGATTAAATTTCAATATTTTTCATTATTCTTTCTGAAAACCACCTATAATTAATGCATGAAAAAACGTTTTTTGGTGTGTTAAGCATATATTGGTCAGAAAACACCCCAAAATATCTTAATCTAATGAAAAAATCTAGTAAATACTTAGGTAGACAAGAAGTGTAGAAACTATTGCTCTTCTGACAGTATCTCTTCAACTATCTTAGTTAAATACCAAGCAAAATACTATTAGAAAGATGTAGCTCACATGGACAGCACTACCCTGTAGCATCAAAAACTTACTGCACATCATGGCACTGTGATAATTTTTCCTATTAAGCAAATAAAAGTTCTCACAGAAATACACAGTGGATCTTTAGAATTTTTATTATAGCTTTATGCAATTAAAGTATCTTTACTGTATTAGTAATACAATTACCTTATGATTGTTAATATTTTCCCTTGCAGTTTGGTAGCGCCTACAGTTGTCAGATAATCTTTCACGAACATGAAGCATCCAACACAATGCACATAGCTCTCTGAACCAACCTACAACACAAACATGCAATATGGTGAGATTTTGCTTAAGTACATGGAATAAAACATTTTGAAAATTTTAGCTAGAAGAAAGGAAGCAAAATTATCTTAACAGTAGTTAAAGAAAAAATGTATTCAACAGTGTTTTCAACAGTGCTCTGCAGTCCCACTGCAATCCCAATTAGAAGTGTTCACGTTCTTTCACATCTGTCAGATCCGTAACACAAACAACAATCCAGAACAGCAACTTTTAGATTAAGAGTTTTGATAACCAACATAAAAGCTGGAAAGGGAATGTATTTCTGCACACATTGCAGTATGCTATTTTGAGCTAATAAGAGTTTCTTTGCAGCTGTGGATTCTCACTTGCGTTCTTTTTTCCAGCTTTATATTATTCTACTTTATTGCATACAGACCTAAAATTTTACAGGTGATATCATCAAACTGATGGTCTCCAGAAGATGTACATCTATAGAAAACAGTGCGGAAATTGGAGTAACGAAGCAAAGTCTCTGGGAATGGCCTCAGCGAAGGAAGAGATCCTTTCATTCGAATCTATAGATAGTAAAAATAAATAAATAAATATTATATAAAAATGGAAATAAAATTCAGTTAAAGCTTTGTATGTATCACTACTAAATGTACAGCCTTTCAGCTATTAGCAGAATGCTGCCAAAATCAGTAAAGTTCCCTTAAGCCTGTTTCCATTTTCTTCACATCAGTATTATGAAAATTCATTTAAAGGAATATGTTTAGTGTGAGCTGTCACATAAAAAATGCTTTTGCTTGTATGGTACTATTACCATGAAATACAAATGCAACAAAGTATAAGAAGAGATAAGATTACAATTAGGAAACCAGTTTAACCCAACACAGTCCAGGCTGCTGTCTACCAAGGCAGACTCCTTTTCCCTCGTGTTTCAGTTGGTACTTCTGGTGATCTCCCCATGCCAGCATTAAGCATGTGACCATGCAATGAGCAAAATGAAGGAAATTGGCCAGTCAGACCAGTTCCTGATCTGGATCACTGCATGAATGCTGATGCAGGGGCATTGAGTGAAGGCAGTCACATGAACCTCGTTCTGTAGCAAGTCAACCTTCTTTAAGCAGCTGAGTAACAGTGACATAAGAAAAACCTGAGTTTTCACAGAATTTTTTAATCAATATATTCCAAGCTTGGTTCTGTGCAAACAAAATGTACATGAGTAAGATCTTATGAGTCCTGTGCTCTGTGCACTAAGATGATCATCTTACCTGCAGTCAGTATCATGATCTCTGTTATATATTCAACTCTAAGTGATCCGGAACACACTTCATTTAACAGCTATAACTGCCAATGCAAATCACCTTGTTTCTTTCAAATGGAGAGAGAAATGTGTTTGTACGTTAGGAAGTGAGTAGAGAAACATACATAGAAGGGAACATTTTATAAAGTAGATATCCTGTATCTTTAAGTTCTGGTTTCCTAAAAGAACTGCACATGGAGTGTAAAGCTAGGAGACATATAAAAAACATGACATAAAAGTCCAGATGAGACTGAATGCTTCTGCAATGCAATTTCAAGCTTGTCAGTAATATTTACAACTGATTACAAAAACCCCACAATTTAAATGCTTACTTTTTGCATAACTTTTCTTGTCCACTTCAGCTGTGCAATATACCACTGTGCTGCAGGGCAGGAACAACGAGCAGCCCGGAAGAGCAAGATAATTCGCTGGAGAACTCCTGACACTTTCTGACGACTTTCTCTCTCAATTTTCAAAAGAATGTCATTGCAATCTTCCTGAAAAATGCAAATTCCAAGACAAAAACAAGCCCACAAATTAGAAAGGACAAATACAATACGGAACCTGACCTAAATGTTTTTTCTGTTCCTAAGAATATTTCCCTTCTTCAGGGAATAGAACTTTTATGCAACAAACAGAGGCACACATACTTTCTTATCACTATGGCACTACTTAAGTAAATGAAGGGACGTGGGAAAAAAAAGACAGAAAAATGAGCTGAAAGAAACCAGAATGAAGATCTCATGATTAGTTCATAAATACATTCAGACAAAAACGCAAGAAACTTCTGTCATGCACACTTACCTCACTGAGAGAAGCTGGCTGAGGGCAGTATAATGGTGGTGCTGGAAGATAAAGCCCATCTGGAACTAAACCATACAGTTTTCTGCAAAGATCCTTGGCAGAATCCATCAAAAGCTGAAATGTCTCTGAGAGAATATCAGCATCTGCCATAACAGCTGCTTTCAGTAGTTCCTGTATTGAACTATAAAGAACATTTGCATCTTCCTCTTCAATGGGGTCTATAAAATATTAAGCACAGAAACTAATAAATTAATTGACTCAATACATGGCTTTCATTCTGAAATCATAACGTTATGCTCTCAGAATTTGCATTTGTTTATTACAATGTATACATTGCATCTACTTGCTTTAAGATAAGGTCTCTCACATTTGAAAATAGTACTAAATTATTAATTTCAGTTTTTGAAACATTAAGGGGAAAGCTATTGTCTTTCTAGATAGAGAATTGAACTTTTCAGCCATGCATTTGCTTGGCACAAAATTCTGGCAAATCAGTCTCACCAAGCAGACATAAACTAGGTATACTATTAATAATGACTATAACAACTCTTTTATCAGTGAGTATGCTGATCAAGAAAAGCAAAATGTGTTTGTTTGATCTCTTTTACATATTATTATATTATTTATTCATCTCCTAGAGGTAGCAGGACCTTTAACATACATCACTAGTTGGTTCCTGAAATTTGCTTATTATACTGCTTTACTTCCATTTCTACTCCTCCTGCTTGTCTTGAAATATGTGCTGCCCAATCTTTCTGCTACCTATCCTACTTACAGGCTATTACATACAGCATGTGTATGTGTGTGCATCTGAAATAAAATCCTTGGAAATGAGTACAAAGAAGAATCTACACAGTGTTTGGGATATAGCTTAATTAACATCCACCTGCTGAAGGGAACTTGAGATGTGGTTTCCAAACACACAGAAAGACAGCAAGGAATAGAGATCATGCCAGTAA
>JAOXNO010000020.1:14932419-14946320 GCA_028565335.1 Limnodromus scolopaceus
ACAAAGACAACATGATTGATAATACAGTCCTTTTCTGAAATTATTAAAGTCAAAACACAAACCCTTATAAAATTAAAGTATTTGAAAACATTATAAAATTAATGCAAACATTAGAGAAGATGAGAAAATTGTTTCTTTTTAATATGGTGTATTCAAAAACCCGAAACAGAATATGCAGTGAAAAAACATGAAAAATAAACACAATCATTTATAATTTTATGTACCTGTAAACTGCTTGTATTTAATAGATCCTGATGTTTCAGAAGTAATCGGCTGTCCTAACAAACATTGTAACTTTTCCTGAAAAGTTTGCATTGGTGATAAGCTTAATGGCAGGGGATGCTCTGTGTTTTTCAGTCTGAAAGTATAACAAGAAACTGTTCATAAAGAACAAAGTAAAACCCACAGATAATCTAATGAAGCTCTGTTAAATTAATATTTAAGACAAAATAACTAATCTTGACATGTTAGGTCCTACACCTACTAGGATTCTGGGAATATGAATTTCTGAGGCAAAGGATATGTCTTGCTACAATATACTTCATGCAAACAACATTCATAACAAAATACAATATACTAATTCCAAGCTCAAATTTACCTTGAGAATTCAGAGTTCTGACAGTACCGCTGGTAGGCCACACCAATTGAAACAGACAGTTTCCAGTCCCCAAGTCTGCGTGTTAACCACACAGCCTCTGGAATGAGTCCACCAATGAAGAACAAATCAAGAGCATATTCAACTGTCCACACAGATGAAAGGTTCTGGTCCCTGACAGCTTTGGTAACCAAACAGTGTTGCAGTGGAATAATACGAGGAGATAAGTCTGTGACACAAAAAACACATTTGAAACTTTAACTAAATGTGTATGCTATCAGATGAATAATCTAGAAATCATATGTTCACTTTGCTTTCAGATTCATTCCAGTGTACAATCGCTCTTTACTTTTTTAAAGGCACACTGCAGGGTTTATCTGCAGGAGGCAGATGCAGCTCATGCTACGATACAGTAGTGAGGTCAGTGTCCGCTATTTTTCTGCTTAATCACGCGGGATACGCAAGCATGTGCAAAACTTGTATTTTATTCTTACTTTCAAGATTTAATCACACTGATGGAACATTTGCAAGTATGCTACATATGCTTAGGATATTCCAGAGGACACACCTGAGATAAATTGAAGTTGAGAGTTTTCTTACGGTACCCATGTACTTTGTACTCACTGTGCTGCTTATTGCAGAAGAGACAAAGCTACAATGTGTTCTCAAGAAAGAATAGTACATTATTTTAAGAGAGTGTATCAAGACAAAGTGACAAGTTTAGTATCTCCTTGTTTCTTGAGGTTTAGATCTTGTTTCCAATGTTATACCTCCTAGCTTTCCTGAAGAGGTGATCAACATTAAGGAGTTACTTGCTTCTCTCACAGTTTCTGTTTACTGTTGAGGCAATGACATATTTAAGGAAACATTCACACTAATACAGCTTGTGCAACACAATTTTTCCAAGATTGTCTCACCATACATGGATCTTTGACTAATGCAAGTATTAAAATCAAGGTCTTATTTTGTAGGTTTTACCTGGAAAGTTGCCCAATTAGAGTATCCAAAATACCATGAAAAAATATATACCAGTGTATGTTGTAGTACAGAAATATATAGTCAATGTATTCAAACACACTGCAGAAAATCTAATCAGTCAAAAAGAGTTAATATTGTAGAGAAATATCTGGCATTATAATATGAACTTACTAGTAGAGTACTTACAATACTGCCAAATAACTCTTCATTCCTGTGGACATTAAATCACTTTGAAAAATTAACTCTGAAACCAAAAATTTCTTGACAAGGAAAATCTTTAAACAGAGTCTCTTGCAGAAAAATGATAAATCACTCACAGTGATAAAGACAAGCCAGCGGGAAAGAAGACCAGCCTACCTGAACAGAGAGATCTGGCTAGAACTCAGGAAAAAACCAAACAAACAAGAAACAAAACAACAAACAGTTTATGAACTTTGCAGGAAAGAGCAGACCACTCATGAGGACTACAATGAGGTTGTGAGGTTATGCAGAGAAAAACTTAGAAGGGCCAAAGCCTAACTAGAACTACTAGAACGGTTACTGCCACAAAAGACAATTAAAAATGTTCCCACAAATACACTAGCAATAAAAGGAGAGCTAAGAAGAATCTCCATCCTCTATTGGACGTGGGGGAAAACACCATGACAAAAGCTGAGGAAAAGGCTGTGTACTTAACACCTTCTTTGCCTCAGTCTTTAACAGTAAGACCAGTTATTCTCAGGGTACCCAGCACCCTGAGCTGGAAGACAGGGAACAAGGAGCAGAACCAAGACCCCATAGTCCAAGGGGAAATGGTGAGCTACTTGCTAGAGTGCTTAGAAAATCATAAGTCTATAGAGCCGGATGGGATTCACCAAAGGGTTCCACTGAGGGAGTGGGTCATCAAGCCACTTTCCATCATTTATCAGCAGTCCTGGCTCACTGGGGAGATCCCCGTTGACTGGAGGTTAGCAAATGGGATGCCTATCTACAAGAACGGCTGGAAAAAGGATCTGGGGAACTACAGTCTGACCTCAGTAGCTGGAGGGTTATGGAGCAGATAATCTTGAGTGTCATCACACAGCATGTACAACACAAGCAGGTGATCAGGCCCAGTCAGAATTGGTTTATGAAAGGCAGGTCCTGCTAGGCTAACCTGATCTTCTTCCATGATATGTTGAATTGCTCAGTGGATGAGGCTGTAGATGTAGTCTACCTGGATTTCAGTAAAGCCTCTGACACCATTTCCCACAGCATTTTGCTTCGGAAGCTAGCTGTCCCAGGCTTGGACAGGTGTACTCTGAGTAAAAATTTGGCTGGATGGTCAGGTCCTAAGAGTGGTGGTGTTAAACCCACAAGCTGTGTTTCTCAGAGCTGAGTACTGAGGCCTGTTCTCTTCTGTATCTTTATCAATGATCTGGATGGGGGGCTTGAGTGCAGCCTCACTATGTTTGCAGGTGACGCTAAGTTGGGGGGAGTGTTGATCTGCTGGAGGGTAGGATGGCTCTACAGAAGAACCTGGACAGGCTGGATCCATGGGCCAAGGCCAATGGGGTATGAGGTTCAGCAAGACCAAGTGCCAGGTTCTGCACTAGGGTCACAACATCCTCACACAGCGCTACAGGCTTGGGGAAGAGTGGCTAGAAGGTTGCCTGGTGGGAAAGGACATGAATCCCACAGACAGACACACCTGTCTCTCAACAAAAGTATCTGAAAAAAACAAGGTATTTAATCTTTACAATTAACGGTGCTACTCTATGTATCACCACGTTAGTGCATTACAGGCAGCATTGATATACATGTGAAAAGAGTTAATCACAGCAAATTAAACTGCTTTTAAAGAAAATACCTTGTTTGACGTGAAGCGGATGCAGGATGTCAACATTGTGTGGGGGAAAGATATAGAGCAGCTGATTTGTGAAATAAGCGGCCATGAATCGTGCCATGGATCGAATCACGGCCATAGCAGTTTCAGTATGAATATCTGTTACCATCCATAGTTCATGCTGAAAATACTTGGTATCTAAAAAAAACAGGTATTAAATTAAAAAAAATATGATGAAAATTTAAAATAATTTGAATTCTAAAGTTGTTTAATCACAGTTTATGTAACATTTTTAAGAAACAAGCAAACTATGATATTACTTAATTTCTTGACAAGCTTTCAGGACTTATAGAGCTTAATTTTTTTACACTAATTGCACATTATATCAATATTAAAAGACTTTTATGTTAGATTTTTAATGGCTAGAGATGTATCTCTAGTATCTAAATTTAGATGAGCACTGAGTCAAAAAAATTGTTTAAAATTGGAAATTTAGATTTACTACTTTGACTCAATAGAAAAAAGTTATTGGCATCTACAAAAAAAATCCCACTGTCAGTTTAGGACTGGTAACCAATCTAAACCCCACTAATTTATTTTGTTGTATCATAAAAAAATGTTAAATTGATATAAAATGAAATCACACCATTTCCCCCTTATTTTTCTTATCCAAAGTCTTTCCTTGAGTGATTTAAGAATCTTTTAAGAGTCTATGCTTTCACTATTAATAATAAAATGAAAGTTATCCAAACACTTACTCCAACAAGTGCATCTGAAAGAAAATCTGAGGATCAAAAAGAGATCTTATAATCACAGAATTCAGCCCAGTGTGAAGAGAAATACATGCTCTCCAGTGTGTGTATTATAGCACAGAAATTAGATACTAGGTTATTCAAACCATTATCATACCTTATCACACTTTTATGCAATATAAACATACCAGAAAATTTTTCCATCTGACTCACTGAGAGCTGCGATCGCCTTAGAATCTCTCCTACCAGATGATCACAGAGTCCCTGAGCCTCACACAAGTTATATTGATACAAGTGGCAAAATAATATTGCAAGATAATATCTAATCTGAAGAAAACGTGTTCTTTTTCCTCCTGCAATAAAAGAGGAAAAAAAGGACAGAAGTCCAGTCAGAAAAGAAACAATAAACACAAAACCAGACACAGCAGGGTTGAAAGTACTAGTTCCTCCCTCTCCAGAAACACACCTATGTAAAGATATGCTCTGAGAATGAGTAGAACTTAAGAGGATCTATTTTAGAAAATTAGATCATTTTACAGCCGTTCAGTTACTAGCAAGTTAATGCTCATCCATAACAGTTTTACTACTAAAGATCTGAAAGTTTTAAAAGCAATATAGCCTGTAAATTAAGACATGTACAAAGACAGAAGAGCTTTGGTAGCATAGTCTTCAAAGAAGGGAGGCCTAAGCCACAAAGAAACTGCTTAGACATCCACCAAGCTTCCAATATCCTGTCAATTTTTTCTGTGTGAGCTATTCCTCATCATAGTAACTAGCAAACATTTTCTCTCATAATGCCTGGGAAGAGACTCTGGAATGTCTGTTTCAAATCAACTCCTAAACAAACTCCTGCCATAAATTATTTTGTTTTGTAACTTCCCAAACACTGTATTTACATTTTACAAAAGAATCCTTTATACTAAAGGAATGGATTTTTGTTCATCTGTTTTTCATTGTGTCTTTCTTGCCCAGAAATATACCCAGAGCTTTTCTGCACCAAGTACTTCATAATCACAAGAAAACACTGATATTAAAATTGAAATCCATGCAATTTTCTCAAGGAGCAGACTTAAGTTTTGACGGGTCTCTATTCAAATCCCAGCTTAATTTCAGATATGCACCCTTTATGTGTCTTGCCCCCTTTTTTTCTGAAGGGCAGAGAGTCACAAATAACTACATAAAGTATTATACAACCTACCCTTATACACCAAAAAAGATTTTAGCCCTTACCTTTTGCCTTGATTTCACAAAGGGATCTTTTCCAAACGTCCACAGATTCTCCGTATGAGCCTAAAAGGAACTTCTCCTCACCTATCAAAGTCACATACGTAACAAATTAAAAGCTCTATATAGTTAGTTTTACATGTGCAAACACACATGCACTTACTTCAGTATTACAGATTTATCAAAAACATAATAAAATTTGCAAGTCTCCAGCAAATTTCTATTCTCAGAGCTAAATCTAAGTTTTCAGCATCTGATGACTTTGAATAACCCTCCTTGCATTTTTTTAAAATACAAAATTACTGAATGAAAAAATCAATCCAGTTTATAATTACTCCTACAAGCTTTTTAGTGATTAGATTTTATTTTAGATTACACAAGGTTATAAACGTTAACTATTAGTCAGATACTTCAGTATTCAAACCCCACAATAGTTCATTAATGGGGAAAAGCATTTTTTCTTATCTGTTTTCATATTTCCTATGATGTGGAAGACATTTTTTCATTGAAAAAAGTAGTTTTAAATTACTTAGAAAGTTGAGCATATATGTTCTTTTTCAGTGTAAAGGCATTTTCAAACAACAGGTTTATGGACTGTTATACATTTCATCTCTCTAAATGTCACCTCTCCACTCCTATTCCTATTCCAATTCTTAATCCATTGATTAATTCCTAAATACTTTGACATAAAGGTAACTGCGAAAGAGCAGAGCTCCTGGGCAAAGGACAAGGAGGGAAATAATAAACAGTGCTACCATAGAAGAAAAAACAAGGACAAATTTGCCATTCTGCCCTGCTTATCAGCAGGCAGTTCAGGTATTGCCTGGCCCATCAGCATACATATTACTCTAGCTCATCTAGCTCATCATCATAGCTCTGCCATGTCTATTCGGCAAACTGAATGTAAATAAAGAACATAAGGAACGGGTGGAAAGGAAGGGTAAGTTGTATATATTGTTAGGATGAGTGAAAGAGATATGAAGGAGCTAATGTGTTGTATGAAGTACATATAAATGGGAAGCTGGGCTTATTAGTGTGGGAGGGGAAAGGAAAATAGAGCAAAGGACAGTAATGTGTAGGAAATACTACACATATACATATATGCTACAACATATACTGTTCGCAAAATAAATGTGCTAGCTTAAGTCTATCACATTAGGTTATACTAAATTAGATGCTTAGTTGAGGCTCCCTATATTCATGACATGCTCATGTCCTCAGTGATCACATGGAATGAACAGGATTTCTACAAAGAAATAGATCAAAAGACACATTGTGATGCCCATCTACTTCAGAGGAAATAACACAGTACAAATGAGATAAGAATTCAGATCCTGCATTCAGAGAATTCATTAGAGAATTCAGATTCTCTAAGATATGATTCAAAGCAAACTGGTCAATATAGTCTTTTTATTTAGCTCAACAAGCTCTAAAGATTATAGTACAATCTACAGGTATACCGGGACATGAAGTATTTAAGAGCGAGTTCTGACCAGAACTTTAAGACAAGTCCCGCTATTAACTTTTCTTAAACTTGGTGGTCGGTTATGGGTTGTCATTAAGTTGGACCTAGCTTTTCTAGTATTCACTTAACCATGCAACTACTTAACATTCTTTCCAAAGTACTAACCAGACACAGAATTAATCTTCAAATGTTGTTCTAAGGTCACTCCTGAAGCCTGGAGGGTTGCTTGTATGTGACTTAAAAGCGATGAGACAACAGACTCTTCTTCTGCATTCTTGTTCACTTTTTTGTTCAGTTGCATCTGATACCAAACCACTTTCTTATACAATAATCGCCACAGTACCATCAACCTGTAGTTCAAGTATAACACTATGAAAATCATCAAAAGTTAACAGTTACTTACATCTATTTCTTACATCTATGCTTTGCATTACATATCGAAACTAAATTGTATTTTGTCAACTACTTCTTTCTTGACTTCAATGAGAAGAAAAAAATAAAACACTTTCTGCCTCGGTTTTTGCTTTTTGACCAACACACAGAGCTGCATTTATGCAAATTTGGAAGAATCAATCTACTTCAAGCACCCAAATGCACCCAAAATGAATCTCTTGCTATCTAAACAATGGCGAAATGAAATAACCTAACATAAAGCTCAAAACACGTATCAGTGTCTTTATAAACAAGACTGATTAAAAATACAATGAAAGCGTAACACAGAAAAGCAAAGCCATGGAAACAAAAGACTGCAGAGTATGGGTTTAGGCTTGGCAAGTCTCTGCTGCCCAGGACAGCATTATTAGACGTACCAGCTCACACATGTAATAAGTCTGTTGATACATTGCCAGGGGCCTGAAAAAGCTCACACAGAACTGCAACACATCTGCATCTTATTCCCTAGCACTACTACTGCCATTATTAATACAGTCAGTCACATGTACAGTGCTCAGAATCTGGAGCACAATTAGTCAAAAACGCAGACTATTTTCTCAGAGAAAACAGAAACTTGCCTATCAAATTCCCAATGAACACAGAATTACATTTTAAGCTTACTAAAGAAATACATTACTGTTGTAAGATTAGATTTCCGAGTTACAACACTCCTTAGGTTCTAGATCTCTGGAAAGGAACAGCTTGCTCATGTGATTAACACACTTGATTCATTTGAGTTCTGCAGTAGAGAAATACTCCAGTGCTAATATACTTTCTCAATAGTTGGATTAATAGTTTAAGCTTCTTTCAAATTTGTATTTTCAAAGAACAAAGAGCTCTGATACTTTCGTAATTTTCCACACTCTGGGGGTTTTCTTATTTCTCTACGACACCATACCCATAATCAAGTGCAAACTTTGCTGACTAAATTGACATTGTAGAAAATTTGCATATGAGCAGCCTCATGGCTCTGCAGCATTTGGAACTTCCACATGGGAAGGAGTGGACTGGACAAGAGCCACAAAAAGCTTCTTAAGTTGCAATACCTGGATTGATTTGGCACTACCAGATATAGTCCGAGCTGTTAACTCACCAATTATCTCTGAACTGACTGGCAGTAATCAGTTTAGGCACCATAACCAAAGAATATTCAACTACAGGTCTGAGCCTTAACATGCGTGCTTTAACAGATTATCATGGTTTTCGATACAGTATGACACAGAAAAGAAACAAAAGGATGTTGTAATTAGTGTAACACTGAAAAATAAAATTGTTGTTCCGAAATACAGAATTACTTAAAGACCTTTAAGATCATCAAGTCCAATGGTTAACCTAGCACTGCCAAGTCCACCACTAAACCTTGTCCCAAAGTACCACGTCTACCCGTCTTTTAAATATCTCCAGGGACGTGACTCCATCACTTCCCTGGGCAGCCTGTTCCAATGCTTGACAACCCTTTTGGTGAAGAAATTTTTTTGTAATACCCAATCTAAGTCTCCCCTGGCACAACTTGAGGCTGTTTTCTCTTGTCCTATCACTTGCCATTTGGGAGTAAAGACCAACCCCCACCCTGCTACAACCTCCTTTCAGGCAGTTGTAGAGAACAGTAAGGTCTCCCCTCAGCCTCCTTTTCTCCAGACTAAACTACCCCAGGTCCCTCAGCCGCTCCTCATCAGACTTGTGCTCTAGACCCCTCACCAGCTTTATTGCCCTTCTCTGGACAGGCTCCAAAACCTCAGTGCCTTTCTTGTAGTGAGGTGCCAAAAACTGAGCACAGTATTTGAGGTGAGGCATCAGCACTGTACCAGTACTGAGTACAGGTGTATGATCACTTCCCTTATCCTGCTAGCCACGCTATTTCTGATACAAGCCAGGATGCTGTTAGCCTTCTTGGCCACCTGGGCTTTTGACCAACACCCCCAGGTCCTTTTCCACCAGGCAACCTTCTAGCCACTCTTCCCCAAGCCTGTAGCGCTGTGTGAGGATGTTGTGACCCTAGTGCAGAACCTGGCACTTGGTCTTGCTGAACCTCATACCCCATTGGCCTTGGCCCACGGATCCAGCCTGTCCAGGTTCCTCTGCAGAGCCATCCTACCCTCCAGCAGATCAACACTCCCCCCAACTTAGTGTCACCTGCAAACATAGTGAGGCTGCACTCATGCCCCCCATCCAGATCATTTATAAAGATGTTAAAGAGAACAGGCCCCAGTGCTGAGCCCTGGGAAATACAACTTGTGACCAGCTGCCAACTGGATTTAACTCCATTCACTACCACTCCTTGGGCCTGGCCATCCAGCCAAATTTTTACTCAGAGAAGACTACACCAGTCCAAGCCCTGGGCAGCCAGCTTCTGAAAGAAAATGCTGTGGGAAATGGTATCAAAGGCTTTACTGAAATACAGGTAGACTACGTCTACAGCCTTTCCCTCATCCACTGAGCAATTCAACATGTCATAGAAGGAGATCAGGTTAGACCCGCCTTTCATATACCTATGCTGACTGGGCCTGATCACGTGGTTTTCCTGTGTATTTTTTTTCCCATGCAAAGATCATCTGTACCTTTTTTCTGTTTTTGCATCATGCTTTACTACTTGAGGAGGCTCTTGAAGCAGAGATTTCAGTGAGCTGAATTGCTGAGTAGTACTCTCATCAAGAACTAGGAAAACAGGCACCGTCAGAGAGTCAAGTTCCACAAGGCTATTACCATGAGGACATGCAAAAAAATTCTCATACTCCAGTATGCATATGTTACTTAGAACATGAGAAACCATTTTCAATAGACAGAAGCATGCCAAAAGGTTTTTAGAGAACAACTGATCTTGTTGCTCTCTAAGCATCAGTTTTAAAGTTTGTAATGTCAGCTTTGCCACATGTCCAGTCAGACTGGCTCTTGAATGCCAGTACAAGGCAGTTAAACAGTGCTGCAAGTATTTTAGGACACAATGCATCCAGTGAATATTCTTTGCAGACTTGTTTAAAGATGCATCCCAGTTTAGCAAAGAACATTTCACAAACTGAAGAACGTTGAAAAAATGGATAATGCAGTTCACTGTGTAATTCAGCAATGTATCTTTCTCTTCCATATTTTTTGAAATCCCTATCTGCCATGCAGCAAGGAGGTTTTTATGAATGGAATATAGTTCCACTGATATTTTATCTTTCTCTTCATTATTGTCTTCTGCATGGATAGTATCAGACATTGACGCAAATTCTAAGTGGCCTTGATCAGCTTTACCAACAAATGAATGGATTCTTTGGCTATAGAAGCTGGAAGGGCTATTGCAAAACTGCTTTTCGTCATCCGATTCTTCTTCATAATCCTAAACCAGACCAAAAAAAAAATAATCAATAGTTAAATTCAAGTCTATTGAGAGACAGCATAGTATGCAAGCAATCAGCATTTAATCAGTCTCACAACTGAAATCGTTATGCTTAATTAACTTGCTTAATTGCAAGTTTAATCCACAGCAATTTCATCTAGATCTCAGACTAAATGCAGATATTTGAAATAGCTGGGCAGACGGAAATGAAATTATCTAACAATAAAAAACCCACAAAACATTCTAAACACAGCAATAGTTTTTATACCAGAAAGTGAAACCTCGTCCTTTGCTAAGCACAGAGTACGAGGAAGAGCTTTTGCCAGATACCTGTAGGATATAAGAGCCATTCAACAAAAGCTCAAAAACTTCAAAAAACAAATCAAAAAACAAAAGCATGAAACAGAGTTGGGAAAGGCTGCACAGCGACTTTGAGCACAGAAAGAAATAAGATGTTTGAAGATAAAAATCAAGTATCAGTTGAGAAAAATAACAATATGCTGTGCACCTATAAAGAAAATGAGAATTTAACCAATATTGACTTACTTTAAATATACGTAGTAAGAACAAATATACCTATATTGTTTGAGGAAAGTTATTGTTTATATTTAGAATACCTTAAAGTTAAATCATTTGCATAATTATAAGTGGGAAAAAAAAGCTATTAAGTACCAGTAAATCCATGGTTTTCTCACTCATTTCTGTTGTGTCCTCTTCCAGAAATTTTGGAATGGTGGAAAAGACGGAACTTTGCTTTTGAGCATGTTTTAAAAGACTAGCTTTTAAAGACAACAGTGATCGTAGACGCAGAGGTCTCACTCTAGACTAAAAGAAATAACAGTGACACAAAACATAATATCTGTCTTTAGCAAGATCAAACCAAAAACTTTCTAAACAAAACAAGGAAATTGGTCCCTTCTGTAAAAGCTTCAGTTTAAAAGTCCCAGACAGAAAAGGAGAACAGGTCATATTTTGCACAGAAACAAATTATCACTTGACCATGCTTCAGGAATGCAGTATTTCCTCAGCACTGGAAAATTTAATTGCTTCTTACTAAAAGAATCTGTTTTCTTGATCCCTGAAGTGATCCTACAAGTTTGGCAGTTTGTAGGGCTTTCTTGCACTCTTACTAGTTACGTATCTGTTTAAATCCTCAAATCCTTGCCCACTCTTCTAGCTTATGCATGAACACCATCATAGCTCACTTCTCAAAAAACCCAAAATACAAACTGAATTGGAAGAGAAGTTGTGTATCACCATCAAATGCTGAAATTCTAAACTTAGCATCTCTTATCTCTTACACAGTTGGCAACAGTTGCAGGAGCTCTTCCTTCAAAGGCTTCCCTTCTCCCAGACTTAGCTCAATTTAGAATTGAGCTAAGAATTTAGAATTGTCAGAAAAACAAAGAAAAATGCTTTAAGCAAGCTTTAATTGACAAACTCGATTGAGAACCTAGCGGACACACGCACACAGCACCACTGGGATCGTTGCTGACTGCTCTAAAACAGCAGTAAACTAAGATGGAGAGGTTTACAGAATTCTTTTTGCATCATTCTGAAAGGAAGAGTTGGTCAGAGTAGCACAATACCTGTCAATGCTCTGAACAAACTCAGTAAATACAGAAATCCCATTACTTTTACAGTTCAAGAGAGAATATATAGTGACAGTTAAGATTGTTGTCTTTACTACACTTTACTGAAACGTCACCCAGACTTCAAAGAAATAAAATCTTAGAGAAAACTGTGTATTCATTGTTTTCCAGATTAACACTATTTCAAAACAACTTTAAAATTGAAAGGGATTTATAGAAATATCACAGTAAACACAACTGAGGTACTCGGTTTAAAAATTACACATTTTTACACACAAAGTTTTTCACTTAAAGCCTACAAAATAATTCATAACCCTACCTTGGAGTTCAGCAAATTCTGACAGATATTTTCAAGTCGTTGGGTTGAATCAAGCAAAAGCGATCTTATAAATCCTGATGGTGACAGGTTGCTAGGACATCTAAGCACTGTTATCATGTACCCATCAGAGACAATGAGGTAGGGCAATCTTGAATGTGAAGCAACAGAGAATCTCTGTCTCATAACATCACTTTCAGAAGCTGAAGAGCCAAGAGACTGACTAGAGTCTTGACAGAAAGAGTACTGCTGTCTAAAATAAAGATACATATGATAGTTGCTTCTTATTTTTTGATGTAATAAGCACAAAAAAATAAAGAAGAAATAACTTTTTTAACACCACTGACATTACTGTCCCAATGTCAATTCAGAATTATAAGGAAGTGTCCCTCTCGATAGCATTATTTATACTTGCAAGATGCCAGTATTTTGCTGCGGTTGCAACTTTTCTAATTTAAAGAAAAATAAAAAAGCTTTCAGTATTCTCTTATTTCATTAATAAGTACTATATGCATTTTTTCACAATTTCATGCTTTACTGTGAAATTTTAAATTATTTAATATAACTATATATTTATAGTAATATTTTTCTATAAATATATATTTCATTTTAAATATAACACTTTCTTATCTAGCTCTTATGGTTTATGATGAGTGTTTGAAGATGAAATTCTAAGTAGCTTCTAATGAATTCATGTACAAAAAAAACCAAAAAAATCTCTCAAGATCTGAATCTTACTACTTCAGAATCATTCATTGAACAGAAAATTTTATGTGAACACACAAGTCTTCTCTTACAAATGAGGCCTGAGAAACTCTTGTCAAATCACACTGAGTTCCAGAAAGCTGTGTTGCACATGTATTCTAATACTTTGAAATAATGTGTAAAATTACTCGGTTTTTTATTCCTTAATAGTCCAAAAAGTTAGTACATTATCTGAAAACAAAGTAGCTCCATACATTCAATAAATAACCATGATTAAGGTATTTTAATATATTTTGGTATCTGGTTTTTCAACCAGCGTAAGAAGGCATTACAAAGTGCCGAATGTTTTCATGAAGTGTCACATTTATGCATTATCTGACTTCAATTTTTTTTTTTAAATTGCATTAATTCTGAGTAATCAAATTTTAAATTCTGTTTCCTCTAGTTACTCACACTGTTACTTTTTGCAACTTTAAATTTATGCTAAAAAGTGTTATCAGACATCCTTCTATTCCCTCATGCACCCAGCAACATAATTTTGAAATTTCAATCTGGAGTACCAGCAAAAAACATTTAAAAAGCTAACTAGTTTTTGTCCACACAAATATGTTATTTACAAGATTTGATACAGAAACGTGATGGTGGTTCTCTGTGCCAACCAGTTTACTTCACTCTATGACAAACGCTATTTCTACGGCTTGCACTGTGTTGTTTGAAAA
>JAOXNO010000020.1:14960383-14971946 GCA_028565335.1 Limnodromus scolopaceus
CCCCCCCCCCCCCCACCACATAGCTTTTCCCTCAAATGACTTTCCATGTTTTTTCCACAATGACAACCTTGAGCACAAAATCCAAGAAAAATAAAACAAGAGTGAGTGAATAAATAACTCATGGGAAAGGGTGAGGCAGATTATAACAGCTGAGTGCATTACACAGGCTTGCAGAGCTGTGCCCACTGCTCTGCTTCTCTGTGAATAGATAAAACCCTTACACTTCCACCCCATCAACACGATAAACCCACTGAACTCCCTGAAGATTCTTTAATCTTTGTCATGACAAATTTAACATTTTTATTATGATTTCCTAATAGTGAAACCTTCAGACAAAATTTCACAGGTATTCTGAAGTCCATATATAATGGCATCTAAGAAAAAGAAGGAATGAAATGACTTTGGTGTTATCTGGAATGTGATTATTGAAGTAATACATGCAATATGCTCCAAAGTATACTTAAAAATATTACTTTTCTGTCCTTTAGTTACACAAGCTAAAGGTAATAACATTAATGAATTACTCGTTAACTATGCTTACCAATTACAGAATAGTCCAGAGAACATGCATCTCATGTGGACAGCATATCAGTAGCAGCACACAGTAGTCTTAAAAGCTTTAATTGTACCATTTTCCTATAGTTCTAGTTTGTTCCACTCCTACTGCATTAAGACCTACCTTTCTCAATGATTTCTTGCCAGAGAGTTTGCACCAAGATAGGATCAGAATGACCCGCACAATGTATAATTGCAAGCTTACACTCTGAGAGCTTAAAAGGGTCAGCAAATTCTCCATACAGCTGAAAGAAAAATTACCAGGCTTTATATTTAAGTAGGATAAAAAGGAAGATTTTTAATTCAGCTTTTTGTTATTTTGTATGGTAGACATCAGACTAGTAAACATGCAACTTAAGGAACTATTACCAAACACTAAATGATTCTTTTTTTTTTTTTACTACATTTAGTTTCACTTCTTAAATACAATCCCTGATTTTATATGAAGTTGTAATTAATGCCATTAATTTTCTAATAATTTTCCCAATAAATTAAAAAGTCTAAGAGACAGGGAAGAAATTAAAGCACTCAAGATTGAAGGAATATCAAAGTACAGAAAAAAGACAGTCAAGAGTAACAGACATTCTGAGACCAGGAACGCAAAACTGTCCTTCTATTACTTTTCATAGTCAGCTTTTTCCCCCCCTAAATGTGATAAATTGACTTTTAATACAGAGAAATTTTAATCACCTTAGTTATATCCATCAGCTCAGCATCAAGTTGGGAGATTGCATCTTGCACTGACGAATGATGGGAATACTGCCTTTGTAATGTTTCTTGTATTTGAAGCTGGATCCTTGCAACCTTGATTAAAAAGAAAAATAAATTCTTTCAAGATTGGCTTAATTTAATTTAAGTTTAAAAATACACCCAGAATCAACAAACTTATTTAAATGTAGAAATGTTACTATCTTACACCTCAGAATCTTCTACCAACTGCATAACTGCCATGTCAGGAAGAAAACACAGAAAACTGTTTTCTACACAATTGGTAATTAAAATATCATGTGCCAATGAGGCAAGTGAAATAATGCATTTACAGTAGCTTAGATTAATATTCTTACTTCCATTTTCTCTTCAAGTTCATGTAGGAATTCACCATCTGCAGCTATAGAGGATATGGCAGTAGAACTTTTGGCACTCAAAATGGCACGAGCAATGTACTCAAGACGCTGCTGAAGAGAAATTTCTGTGCTGCAAAACAAATATTGAAAAGAAAATGGGTACCTAATATAATTATTTTAGTGTTAGTTATATTCTAATGAGTCTCTAGGAATTAGTATGTGACTTCTGATTTTACTAAATCACACAGGACATTATCCAACCATGTAACCCCATCTTTGTTGCATGCTCCATTCTAGTGTACTTCTTGATCCACTGCTTCACAGTTACACTATCACATTATAAAATTCTGTATAAGAAATAACCACTTAATACTTGCAACAGGAAACAGATTGCAAGCTAATGTATAATACATAAAATAAACATATTATTTCTTTCCAATAATGACCTAGATTAAAAGCTAATATATTCCATTCTTTTAAAATTTTTTAATAGCATGTCCTTGGGCACTGGCCTTTTCTTGTCCTTGGTCTTTTCTTAAAATACCTAGAACATAAGGTTTTGATTTTAATTTGTTTGACTTTTCCCCAATTACCTCAAGATATGCAATAGATCACACATACTCCATACCTATGCAGGTCAGCCAACTTAGCCAAGACTCTGGCTGCATTACTAAAATTTCTGTTCTTTTCAAAGTATCTCCACAGTAAATCCATATAACGGACTTTGTTTTGGTCAATCTTGGTCATCCGCACGAGGTAGGGTTCCAAAAAGGGGGCAGTAACCTGCAAAGGCATAAAGATAACAGTTACACTCTTGCCCTTTCCTCTTTTTAACGCATCAGCATTATTATTATTAATGCTTCCAGTTCAGTGGATCCCTCCAACAAATCATTTCGTTGCGTAGACATGAGCTCACCTGTAACAGTTTGTCCGCCAAGTCAACTTGTATCAACCAGTTGTAAAGTGCAATACTGAAGAGTTCATCTGTTGAACGCTGAGCCAGCTTTAGCATTTGTTCAAACTAAGGGAAGAAAAGGCCAAAGCTGTCATTCCAGAAGTGGCTACATTACATCAAGCATTGAATACGTATGCGATAACACTTAGCTTCACGTTATTTGCATGTCATCATTTCTACGAACACTCTGTACATAATGAAGCCAACTGATGACAAATGCGGACTTTTATCTAAAATATTCCATAATTTAAAAAAAATAATAAATTCTACACCCCTTCAAATCACACTATTTTCTGGTGTGCAGTCATGATTTTTTTGTAAGCTTCTTACATGATGCCCTGCTTCTTCATTGCTTAGCATGTTGGGGTCAGATGACAGCACCGGAGGACCTGGCTTTTTGGGTACACTGGGAGACTGAGGAGCAGCTTTACTTTGATTCACTAACTCCTGAAGGGTGTCAGTGATACACTTGTAGCTGTTCAATCTGTAAATACAGCAAAAGAAAATAAAAGCCTCACAATTTTCATTGCAACTATCTATGAAACACTCTTCTCAAATGTTGTTATTGTCTGCCTTTGTAAACACCATTATTAAAATCTAAAAAAGGACACAGTTTATTCTCAGGTGGTTGCCACAATCTACTTTGTTCTCAATCATCTTTCCAAGGAGTATTTCTGTAATGTTCTCACAATGTTTTCTGCATCTATCAGTTTACTCTCTGTTCCAGATTAATTTGGTGCCATATTAATGATAATCAAGGACACCATGCATGGCAAAACCACTTATATTAGGTCCCTTATTATAACATGCTTGTTTGCCATTACCCTGTATTCCCGTAAACCCCAAAAGAGTTATTTCGAGTGACTGGAAAAATAAAGTACCTCATAAAAAGGTTATAAGGTACCCTGAAAACTTGCCTCTCTTGAAAAGCTTGGAGTCCAACAACATCCTCTTCTGGTTCTCCATTTTTATAGAAATGAAGGCCAAGGCCTTGGGGATCTTTCTTCTCAGCAGCTGTAAGAGAGAGTTCTACTACTCCCTCATAGAAACGCACTAGAAAAAATAACACAGCAAATATCACCGTTCATTATTGTATTAAATGTATGACAAAATGTAAATGACATCAAACACTTCCCGTTTTAGCAAGCAAGAGAAAAAAACCTTATTCACTCTAGTCTGTATCACATAAAGGTTTATGCCTCTACCTAACCTGTGGGATTTTATGCAAGTTTGAAATCACATATTTGTACAGAGGCTGAAATCTTGACTGTTATAACAGTTACATCTACATATAAATTATGTACTAGCTTCTACAGCACAAAACAGGATTCAGAAACATCTTTCAAACAGCTTATTTTTACTTTACCTGCAAAAGTACATTTACCCTCTGCTTACATACAGCCCAACAATTTTCCTAAAAACATTTTTACCACATGTATGAAAAAATAAATACTACAACGTGAAAAAAGTGGATGGGAACATTTTTATACAGAATCGAGGTTTTTGATTGTTTGGTGAAATCTAGAAAGGCTTTAAAAAAGAACAGGTTGCTATATATTAGTTGTAAGAGTTATTAAGAAACTACTTAGGGTAAACACTATAAAATGAGTCGAAAGTTAGTAAACAAAACAAAGAAAAAAGATGATGGCAAAAAAGGATACTACAGGAACTATTTCCCAGAACATGATCAGTGGTCACGTCTTACCTTGCCTATATTGAGCACAAACGTTAGCAAGGTCTACTTGATTGCTGATCTTCTGGTACTCTTTCAGTGACTCTCTTAGCATCTTCTCTTTTTCCAGTTTGCTTTGAGCCTGTCGAGACCGCTGAAGCAGTTCATTTGCCTAAAGACAAATGATGTGAAATTATTCATGTGAACACATCATGAACAGATCGTGGACATTGTTGTAAGTTAACAAGCTACTATTCCAAACTTCAAAGGTGAAATAGTAAAACCAACATCCTTTCAAAAGCACTCTCATCACTTGACAACACCGGTTTTCAGCAGAAAGACTGTACAATGGCAATAGAGAGAAGCGCTTAAGACTTCAACAACCAACTGGGTCCCTATTCTCCCCTCACCAGTCACTTTTCTCAAATTTATTTGAAGAGCTTCAAAGAGTGAAGTTCTCAAACAAAATTATCTTTTCACAAATTCCATGAAATCAGGCAACAGACAGAAAACAAGAGACTATGCTGAGGAATGACTGGAGTAAGGACACGTTAACATCAAGAAGAAAGTTTTATTAGACACTGGAGGTAGAGACCCTATAAACACTATAAATAACTGCAAATGCTTCAAACCAGAGCTCATGTAATTTTCAGCAACAATCACCTTCAATACATAAATATGCGCATGATCTGCCTTCGTTAGTTCTTGTGCTCCTGAAACTACTTGAACACAATGATTTACCTGTTACCCAATTTACCTCATTTGAACATGTTCTAAAACTGTGTTTTGGTGCTGTAAAATTTGGAAGTGCACTCACCTTGGAGCACACAGCATCATCAGTGCTATAAAGAAGAGGACATATATCTTGCAAATGGGCAATGATGCCATCCACAGCAGCGTTATCTCTGATATAACAGTTTATGAGAGAAGCAATGAGTGCTCCGGTCAACTCTCTGTCTCTAATCACCAGATCTTTGAAAGCAGTAACCTTTAGATGTTCTTGAAGTTCCTGAAGTTAGAAAGAATTTAATTAGTTTACCAAAGTTTTTAGTTTATTCTCTCTAGGAACAGCACAACATTATAGCAGCAAAATTAACTGTTTGTAGTAAATAAAAACACGCAAAACTCCAAGGACTGAAGTGCACAGCATAGAAATATGTTATTTAGAACACATACTAAATAGCAAAATGGAAATAATAAAGAAACCCCTATCAATGAAGGCACTAGACCCTTGGATGTCAAAGGACAGTGCAAACTCTTAGCAGACTTCCTCTGCCATCTTCACTATCCGTCACTTTTGTTTCAAATCTCCGTAAGAACAGAATTCGCAGTTCCCCTTACTTCACAGGGCACTGTCAGAATGCACACCCTATAAACTGAGTATGTCACAGTTCTTAATAATGGGAACCATCTGAGTACTGTCGTAGATGAAAAAAAAAGATGCATAAAAAGGGGAATTTTAAAAGTTTGAGGTCTGTACTCTTTATGTTTTTTATATTAAATTACATTGAAGGTTATTAACTTTTTTTAACTATTAGGAATATTTTCTCACATATAGTTGCCAGTACTGTCTATGTGTCGTCTATGGATGATCACTAACAGCATGAAAATACTATTATAAAAATTCTAAAACTATTGAAGACAGAGGAAAAGGTTCTATTTTTTAAACAGTTAAGTCCTTTACCAACACAAGAGAAAAGCTGCCTGTGTTAGAAATTGTGCTAACTCCCCAAAACAACAGTGGGAAAAGCTCCATTTGGAGGGTTTAAAAAATTGGTTTTTTTAGTGTCAAAGAATATAACTCCTCAAATAATCTATTTTCCTATCAAGTGCTAGGACAGAATGCCTAGTATTCAAATTAATTGCTTCTTTAACAGCTGGATGCAAATTCAACATCAGCAAAGGATACACAGCAGTAGCACCCATAGTTATGTAACTTTCCTTCTTTACAAACAAGGAGAGGCTGAAAGAACTGGAACTGTTCAGCCTGGAGAAGAGAAGGCTCAGGTGACAGTGTGTGAGATCTTAATAATATTTATGAGACACTGTAAAGAAGGCAGAGCCGGACTTTTCTCAGTGGTGCCCAGTGACAGACAACACAATGACCAAAAGCTGAAGGAAATTACACATGAACATAAGAAAAATCTTTTTTATTCTAAAGGTGGTTGAACACTGGCATGGGTTGCCCAGAGAGGCTGTGGAGCCTCCATCTTTGGCGATGTTAAAAATCTTACTGGACACGGTCCTGGGAAATCTGCTCTAGTTGACCTTGTTTTGAGCAGAGGGGGCAGACAATCTCCACAGATCTCTTCCAACCTCAGCTGTTCTGAGGTCCTCCACTGTTAAAACTTAACCAACACTAAGGCAAAGAGTGAAGTCCTCTCAGCTGGACACCACTGGTCTATTCTTTTCAGCATGTTTTGCAGAATGTGCTTAAGATGAAAACACAGTAATTCATAAAACCAGACTCATTATTAACTGTCAAAAGTAAAATAAAATCTATTGTTAGTAAAACTTCCAATTTGCTAACATTGGATGATGAGGTGAATACTACATGTGAGTCTCTTAAATATAAACCCTTGCAACCTGAATAAAAATCTGTATGTGGTTTAAAATTCATGATGTTTCTCAATTAATTAAAGTAATACTTCCTTGGGAATATTTAGATAGCCGAAGAAATTCAGCTGTTAAGTACAAACAAATTAAAATTATATGATTCAGATCGTACCTTCTGAAGCTCGCCTACAACAACACTGAATTGATGCTCACACAGCAACTTCCATAAAGCCAGTGCCTGGCAGGTTTTGCGTACAAGCTGCTGGATGCCTTGAAGTGAGGTCTTCTCAGTTAGCTGTGCCTCAGCTGAAAAACCAAAGAGATTACCAATAAGTAACTGTTCTACTTTTCAAATTAGCATGTAAATTTTTGAGGTTTTCAACAACAATCTCCTTAAATTTTTAAGTTTTGTTTTTCTTCCATTCTTGACTAATGCTTTCTAGCTTTCTTTAAAAGAAAGTGCCATGTTAACATTTCCCCAAAACAAATACCATCTGTTAACATTTATTTCAAAACTGTGCAATACAGGAGGAGTACTTTCTGAAAAAGAAGTATGGCTTCATGTGAGTGCACTGGTTTTACATATCAGTCTTCAATTTCTGCTTATACATATTCCATTTATATTCCTTTTTTGTTTGATTAGATGTATTTGCTTTTAGAAAGAACAATTACAATTACAACTTGGGTCAACAGTGTCTACACTATCTTTAAAGGAACAACAACAACTACTCCAAAATCTAGTAACATTTGAATTTGGTAAGATGTATAATATTCACTGAAAGAATAATATGGACATACTTATTACCTAGGTGGAACACAATTGCAAGAATTTATGTCTTTACTTTTGAGTGCTTATAGTTCAGATACGAGGCAGCAGTAATCACATTGTGTCATTTAGCCATCTAGAAGAGCTTATGGGCTTTGGAATGCATAACAATGAAAAAAGTATTGAATATCTACCAGTTCTACCTAATGACTTCAAAAAAAATCTGCATTCACGCTCTTGAAAGTGAGCAGCACAGAAAAAGAAGTAGAAATTAAAACCTGGGATTGTACCCACATGGACCACTACCATCTTCAATTCTGTGTACACATCAGCAACACCTCCCAACTTGCCTTGCAAGTGCTGGGCAAAAGTTATACTACAGGAGGAAATGAGTTCAAGTGGGCCATGTCACAGGCCTCTTACTTCTAAACAAAGTTTTGTAGACATTTCAATGACTGTAACTTCGGCAACTTGCACTGCAGGATTTCTTTTTAATAGGACAACATACACACTTGTCTCACAAATGAATTGCTTAACAATTGCTATCCTACTACTAAGTAATGTAATGAGAAGATGGAACAATCTTATGAAATATGGAGAACATGAGGAGGAAAAAAGAGACAGGTAAGTGTACAAGTTTTGTATTTCAATACTGTCTCAATGGTGAAAACAATATAAAGAGAGCACATATCTACACAAAATTGAAATTTAGTTCTTTGTATGAGAGAGAAGTTTAAAAGGGCTTTCAAGTTCAAGCACTTTTATTTTAGTTTAATAAACTGAGAGATACAACACGTGTTTTGCAGTGGCTCAAGACCACTAGATGTTACTGTGCTGAAACCCAGATTCTCTTCATAGACAGATACTCTCCTTTGTGGACTGCTTACAATATTAAACCTTTCAGTACCAAACTGAAAGGTAACATCTGTAGCGTGTAACAAAGTCCCTTGCCACAGTCAACCTAAAGGCTAGAATGTTTCTCTATCTAGATTTGAGTTTTCATTCTGGGTATATACTTAATCTCTACTACAGTCACACATAAATGATTTTTTCACATCATTGTCACTGCAGAAGGACTGCTTGTGATGGAATGGTATGATATGGTATGGAAGCAAAAGAAAATTGCTAGCAAAGTTAGTTTCCAAACTACGGTGTTTTTTCTGAAAAACTTATTACTGAGTATGGCATATTGATTAGTGCCAAATTTATATGGAAAAATGGCATTCAGAGGTTTTAACAAGAAAAGTCAGAAAGGCAACATCCAACTGCACCATTCTCTGATACCTCCTGTTCAAAAGTAATTACATACCGTGGTATTTCCTCTGAAGTTCTTGCTGGACTTGCTGAGAACTTCCACCATCGGGCCGCATGAAACCCAGAAGCCTCTGTTGCAGATTAGCCGGTGTGCTGAAACTGCAATTCCAAAATAAAAAGAGATACTAGTATGATTTACTGAATCTTTTAAAGATGAATTAACAACTCATTTACCATGTGAACAGCTGAAGCTGGAGACCACGCATACATTTCAACCCAACACAGATACACACGGTACAGGATTTCAAGAGCTGGACATGAAATACCACTAGTAAATTTAAAACACAATGAATAATACCTTGGGTTTCCAAGGGCTCCTACTGTAGCAAACTGTGAATTTCTATCCAGAAATTCTTGTAAACCTTTTAGTTCTTGTAGTACACATTCCAGTACATGGGATGGAACACTGCTTTCTACCTGCAAATGAAAACAGATTTCTTTACAGAAAGCTTAGTTTCCAAACTTTTATCCAAAAATTTAGTTTTAAGCTAAAGCCACTAAAAAGACCAACACAAATAAATACATAATAGTAATACTATCGCTAGAACACAACACAGTCCTTAAGGAGGGGACACACACGTGAAGAGTCAGTAGTCCTCTGAAGATAAACAGTATTCAAGATGCTACTTTATTTGCTCTTCTGATAACCAAATCAGCTGTGTTTTACTATTTCCAACTCTGAACTAAAACAACGATTCAGCATTGCTAAGACAGAGAGTCTTAGCCAGTCTTCCAGAATCTCCCAGTCACCTTTTAACTGGAGGAGGAAAGCTCATGTAGCAGCTAATTTGCACTGTTGAAACTACTCAGTTCAGGATTCTATTAACATCCACAGTCAGAAAAGATGTGGCTATTTTGATCATGGACAAAAAGTGAAACAGCGAGATGTTAGTGAGGAAGATGCTGGAATTTCTTTTCATGTTCTTACATAACTGCAATGTTTATCCTAACCCACTAAAGTATTTTATTTTTAGCTTTGTCTGGAAGGGGTACGCAGAAATTAAGGAAGTGCTATCTAGCCATTGCCAATTAATAACACAGATCTCTGTTAAAAACAGAGTTAGGTTTCTTAAAAAGTAACATTCAAAATAATAGCTTAAGGAGATTTAAAACCTAGAATTACTCCTCAGTTAAGAGAAAACATTTAAGAAAACATTCAAATGATAATGACGATTTTTTTCTCTTATCAGTTTATAATTGGGAACAGAAGTATAACAAGGCTTAAGACATGTTACTATAAGGAACTTTTGAAAGTACAAAATGATCTTTTACATACTGCAACAACTTCTCGATTGCCACTTTTGAAAACTCTCTCCACAACTATACTGCCATCCCAAATATTTCTGCAACACAAAACAGTACTGTGTTAAAAGCCAAGTAAATTAAGCAAGTATTTTTGCAAGTCTTCCATTTATAATTTTGTAAGAAAGAAAAGGTAATGCTTTTTACTTCAAGGTCTAAAATAAGGATTTAATTTGAATGAAAATTAAACATTCAAAAAAAAAGTTACCATTATACATTTCTGAATGCTACAGATGTAGATAATTCACAAAATATCAAACTCCAAACTTTAATCAAATGACATTCGATGGTCTCAAATACTTTAAATATAGGCCAATGTTACTCTCTGGAAATATAGTGCAGGCAAACAGACATCATAACAAAAATTTCTTTCCCAACCAGCATGCAGAGAGATTACCAAGATATGAAGAGCTCTGTTCTTGCTTGGAGTGTTTAGTAATACAGGACTCAACTTCCAAGTAACAGAATCCTCTTTAGTCTTGCTTCATTTCTCTGATTTGAGCATTCTGTTTAAAGCTTCTAAACAGAAAGGACTTCAAGCTGGGACTTTGATCCCATAAAATCCTTCTGCATTTCTGTTTCATCCTTTAGTAGGAGTTTGAAGCATACAGCTCATAGGTTTGACAAACAAAAACACGGTTTTCAGAGTTGTGCAAATATATATATATATATACATATATATACATATTTATATATATATACTTGATTGCAGGATCAATGTCCAAGCAACTTCCTTGTCCTAGCTGTTCATTGAATGTATTATTATTAATAGAGCTCTAAAGAGAATGAATTATATCAATGATTACTTCATAAGCACAACATAAAAAAGCACTTTACTAATTTCAAATTGAAATGCTTTAAAGATAGAATTCACCACCTAGAAGCACTAGGGGAAAGAAAAACTATGAAACAAATTGAGTGACAGGATCTTTTTTAACACAAACACCTCACCCAATAATCCGAGCAAAGTATATGCAGATGCCGTTGTGTCTTCCAGAAAATACTATCTCGGGACCCATCATTCCACTGATGGAAGTGCCAGGGTGAGACATGGAATTCCCAGAAGGAAACATGGGAGTTGACATACTAGGAGGCTGTATACCTAGTGTAAAAGTAGGTAAATATTATGCACTTGAATGTAAATAAAAAAGCCTAGTTGGAAAAAAAAAAACTTCTCCAGCAAAGGAAAAGGGTGCATTACCTGGAGCAGGTGTTGTCAAAAAGCTAACAGGATACGGACTATCAACAGTCAAGGGAGGACCTAAAAGGCAAAATAAATAAAGGTAAGTTTGTTAAAAAAAAACAAATTAAAAAACCGCAACCCAAAATACAACCCACAAAACCCCTGTGCAAAAGCAGCAAAGTTGTTATATCAGGTA
>JAOXNO010000020.1:14972046-14984748 GCA_028565335.1 Limnodromus scolopaceus
AGTTGTTATATCAGGTACTTTAAAGTTAGAACCATTCCAACAGCTTTTATTTACAGTTAAATACCGAATTGCACTCATTTCTTAACAGCTTTAAGTTCACTCCTTAAGTGAACCAAACAGATATGCTTTTTTCAAGAGCAGTTATTAAGCATTTCTTAATCCAGCATTCATGTGGTTTTTACTGCACACCATCTGCTCCCTGCCTTGAGTATAATACTGTCCATGTACTTTTTCTTGTTCTTCACCTTCTGACTGCTCCCACTCCTGATATGAGCACCTGTTCTCAAAGCACTCATTTTCAGTCATTTAGATCTTTTTAAGAAATACCAGTTTTACCTTCAAAGCACTTGACTGGAAGAAACCGGTATTATTACTCTCAATTTTTACATAGGGCAGTTGGACAAACACCCCAGCAACACTGTTAACTTGGAACATTCAGTTTGAGACTGTCCACGGCCTCAGATTCAACTGTGAATACTCAACCCTTGCAAATTAAGTTTGAATAGCTGACTTAAGACCCCAAAATATAAGGAACACGTCTGGTCATCTACAAAAATGTCCATGTACCATCACCATATATGATGATGTATCACAGAAAGAGCAAGAAAACTGGAACTCTGGAAATCTGGCTTTTATCAAAGAATCAGTCCTTCTTGCCTTATTTACTACAGTTCTCTCAACTTGGAAACACACAACAGTGCAAAGGATAACAAAGTCCTTCACAACACAGTGCCAATCCATTCCCAGAGCACATTCTCCTGCATGCCAAGCAAAGCACAAGCTTGCAGAAAAGCAGCACAGAAATGCACGACTAGACCTTCAACAGAAAAAGAGGGAGCTAAGTTAAAGGTGCTGTCCTAGCTTCAGCTGGGATAAAGTTAATTTTCTTCCTAGTAGCTGTTGTGTTTTGGATTTCGTAAGAGGTTAATGCTGGTAACATACTCCTTTAGTTGTTGCTAAGTAATGTTTATATTTAGTCAAGAACTTTTTCAGCTTCCCATAGAAGCTCAAAGGGAGCACAGACAGGACAAGGTGGCTGAAGGAATATTCCATACCATACATGTCGTGCTCAGTGTACATATAAGTGGGGGTTGGACAGGGTGCAGGAATCCACAATTGCTGCTCGGGATGGGATGGGCAATTGATCGTCGAGGTGGTCAGGGCAACTGTATTGCATGGCTTATTTTGTATATTATTTTACCATTATTATTATTATTTTCTCTTCCATTACTGTTTTGTAAACTGTCTTTATCTCAACCCATGAGGTTATTGGATTATTTTCTCCCTACCCTACTGGGCGCAGAGGGGAGTGAGCGAATGGCTGTGTGGTCCTAGTTGCCAGCTGGGGTTAGACGACGACAGGTGCCTGGCCTTTTAGTGCTAACATTATTGCAATGTAGCTTTGCATGCAAAATTTCAAGGTGTTTTAATCAATTTCTTTCAGCACTGCCTGACCCACCACATGGGACATCCACAATATCAGAATCTTAATTTTCATAAGAATGGCAGTTCTCTACCCTTTGAGCAAACGGAGTAAGGAGTAGCAGAAGAATGGTGCCATCTTCTACCTGGACCTGTCACTGGGGCAAAATGGAAACACATGCTTTGATAATAGGTTTCAAAGAGGCAGATGTGAGAGCAAATGATAAAAATGTTCAAACATTTAGAGTTGGGAAAATTACATTTACTTCTACAAGGAGTCACCTTATTGATTACAGAACTTCCTGTCGTTTCCTCCACACCTTACTTTCATTTTCAGTCTGCTCCTAGCACCTCTTCTCCCCATAGCTGCTGTCCTCTCTAACTCGGATTTAATTTTACATCCTCACTCCTTGCCTCAGCTCCTGCCCACGTTGCTATTGTTCCACATCATCAGGCCTGGAAAGCGATGCCCTTGATGCATTAAAAATAGCCATCCTTCTTAGTATTTTAATACTAGTTAAGAACTCCGAAAAAGAGGGACAAAACTTCCTCCCAGTTCAGTACACCTTTCTCCAATACTTGTGCATTTGGATATATGTCAAAGACGGTAATGAAATAGAATTTCTTTGCATTCCAGACAATCAAGTTTTTTCCCCAAGTCTGATGTGTAAAATTGAACGCCACATGTCAGATAAGGGTAAAGGATGTTGGAAATTAATGAGTTCCTGATTAAAAAAATATAATTAATTTAATTCAGTGAGTTCCAAATTCATAGAATCATTTAGATTGGAGAAGACCCATCGAGTCCAACTGTTAGCCTAGCACTGCCAAGTCCACCACTAAACCATGTCCCTAGCCACCACATCTACAAATCTTCTAAACATCTCCAGTGATGGTGACTCCACCACTTCCCTGGGCAGCCTGTTCCAATGCTTGACAACCCTTCTGGTGAAGAATTTTTTCCTAATATCCAATCTAAACCTTCCCTGGCACAACTTGAGCCCATTTTCCTCTTGTCCTATTATTTGTTACATCAAAGAGAACACCACCAACCTTGCTACAACCTCCTACATCATTATGAATTTCTTTTTTAAAAACCCTTAAGACCTAGAACTGAGTAACACATGTTAAGGGACAAATTCCTGAAGCACCTGGAGAAATTCAAGTGGATCCAAACAACACAGAAAGGCTCCAATAAGCACCAAATTCTGAGGAGAAAGAACAGGCACTATTCTCATTTGTAGGTGGCACTGACAACCTAAACACAAACCAAGTGCTGAAGCTAGAGTTTTTACAGGGAGAAATCACTCCAAACGACTAATCCATTTCTTTATCAAAAGTTTTCTTCTCATAAGCAATATCTGATGAAATGTGACAACACCACCATAAGAAGATAATCTGCTATGGGCACACAACAACCAACTAATCTTTGTAAAGTCTGAACTATAGTATTCATAAATTGTTCTCTGGCTGCTGAAGTGCCTTTGGCAGTAAGAAACGTATACCTTCTTCACGTAATCTTGACGGATTATATGCAACATCCAGACATAGTTAGAGTTCACATCAACCTCCCACTAAATCCAATAATCACTCAAGAGAAACGGAAAAAAACTCCTGTAATTAATTAGCCAGTGAGTGGAAATGAAGAACTCTTTCAGGCAAAAAGAACACAGCTACTTGGGAGAATCAAAACACACCATATTTAAGGAAAAAAACCCAAACCTGTTCAAAACAATTAAATGCTTGCTACTTACTGGCAGGAACAGGAGAACCCAAGATAGGTCCAACATTGCTTGGAGGAGGCAGAGCTGATGGAAATCTCATTTGTGCTTCTCCACCATACCTAAAGTTTACATGCAAAGAAAAAAATTCCTCAGGCTCCACACACAGTCCATTTAACTTTCATGCCTTCGAGAATTAACAGCAATTTTGGGGTTCTTTTAAAATGGGGAGTAAAAAACTAGCATAACTTTTCAGAAATATCTTTGACTTTTGGCAGAAGAAAAGAAAACTAAATGAATAAAATTTATATGAAAAGCATTAACATATGCAATCACAAAGATAAGTTAGATGAACAACTAAGTATTTTTTTGTGGCTGTTTTAAGTTCTGTCATGATATGGTACGATCAGGCTTTAGAGAGAAATTTACCAATTCTCAAAATCAGGCTTTTTAAGGAAGGAAGGACACAGTTGAGATGACCTGTGCTTATCCTTCTGTCATACACAAGCAATTTATATCCATCTCTCTCTAGAGAGCTACATGAGCACTTTGTTATGTCTTCCCTTGCTTAACACCCATCTCTCCAGACTCACCCACATTTTCTCTTAGATCTCGTAATGTAATTGGATTTACAAAGAGCAACCTATTTACAGCTACAGAGAGTAGCTGACTTATCTAACACGTACACAAGTTTTGGAAAAGAACAAGCAAGCTTTAGGGAACACAATACTTGAACGATAGCACAAACACACAGTGAAAGCTGCACACCTTATTATCACTTTTAACAGCTGTATCTTACCAAACCCCTCCAGGCTACATGCCCTGTGAGGACAGCCAAGAGACCCATAATATACCAATTTGTGTAAGGCAGCTAATTGAAATATACAAACCTTGCCAAAACCCCATTTTTCCTTCATTCTACGTGCCTTGAAAGGACAGCCAAGAGTCCCACAACATACCAACTTGGATAAGGCAGCTAATTAAAATATACATATCTGCACAACACCAAGGATATACAGTATTTAAGATATGTAGATGACAAATTAATCCTCCAGAGTGGAAGCCCATACTTCCTCACTCAATTTGGAGTGGAAAAAAACAAACCAAACAACAACAAATAAAAAATGAATAAAAAAAATAAAAAATCAACATCTTTGACCAAGAGCCATCAGGCGCTAAACAGGATAAGTCCACTTGAATATAAATTTCCTTGGAGCAATGGTGAACAGCATAACAAACAATGATATAAGAAAAAAAATAGCCAAACAAAAAAAACGCCAAAAACCAAACATACCCCGAAAGATTTTTTTAAAAAAACATCTGTCCTTTCTTCCAGCTGCCTGAATTGGTCTCATTAAAGATAATACTACACATTGCACTTCAATGAACTGGGGTACTGTGAAGTACAGACGTGCATTTCAAGCAGATTAAACAGCATTTTCAGTACGCCCCTCTACATGTGGAATACAAGAATCCCAAGAGGGGAAATAACCAGAAATCACCATTACAGGAAGTTTCCTTTGTTGGAGAGCCCTGAACTAGCGCAGAAGCATATTCTACCAGGTTTAATAGTCTATGCTCATCTTGAAACAATGCTCACTCCGGCAGCAGGGTAAAGAGCCTGCACAATTATTTAGTCACTATAGTGATCCTGCACAATATTCAGAACAACCTGTAGAATTGAAACTTACCTGAAGAATGCTCGAGTAGCCCAGGCCGATACTTCTCTATCACATGCAGCATTAGAACAGGCCAAGATAAGGCAAGTGGCACAGGCCTGATCCTCCTAGACCATATTATACTGTTAGTGTGGCAGCTTTTATCAAGGCGGTAAGAAATGTATAAAAGTTATATTGCCCAATAACTTAACAGTAAATATTTTTGCACCATTTTATTTAGAAGGCAAGGAAATGAGTTCTTCCCAATTATAGACAGGAAGTGAATCATAGGGAGGCATCCCACTATAGCAGGTAAGTTTTTCCTATCCAGTTTTTGCAAACTCAGTACAATTATGGGTAGGAAACAATCTCCATGTCTGTCGTCTAATTATGACTAAGAATCATGCATTTTCTACAGAAACATAAATTAAGATTGTGTTTGAAGAAAAAAAAAAATCTATACAAATAATGGTTTGCATATTCTAATGACATGTTAAAATATCACTTAGTATGTCCTATCAAAGCACAAGTGCATACATTACAGTGAACATTCATTACAGATACCAATCAATGCTAGTTAAAATTGTAATCCATGATAGTTTTCTTTCTGCTTGTTTGTTATTTACCTTAAACAAAAACACAGACCAATTACACACATTCCTACTAGCCTTCAAAATGTAAAAACCTCTTGTAGTGGTAGGAATTTAACATTTTTAGAAATTCTTTTTCCCCTGCTAAGAGCTGCACTATACTTCTGTGTACAAGAATCTAAGAATTTCAGAGAAAGTGAATTACACTTCTATTTTGAAGTATCATAAAATGAGAAGTTATTCCTCATTATACAATTTTGGTTTATGTAGACAATACAGGACGAAAAACTAATACTTTAATCAATAAATGAAAAGTTAACTAGAAGTTTATAGCAACAACAAAAAGGTGATAAAGGAAGTGATTAGATTTACATAAATATTATAAATCTTTCATTTTTCACAACAGGTCAAAAGCTCTTACCTGGTGCAACTTGAAAAACCTCTCAATCTCTTCTCCATCTCCACCTATATTGCTAACAAGCAGATGCCGCAGCTGATCAACAGGTCTGAGTTTATGAAACATAAAGCTCCCCTAGAAGTAACCCAAAACAAGTTAGAATAAAGATGTCTTTACTCTGGTCGTCCCAACACACCCTCCCCACAATGCTTATCTTTAGCATTCTGAATTTTCCTTTGTTGCATTATTGGATCCAATTATAATGTGAACGGTGCCAAAAGCTCAGTCCTCATTCACATGTAGAAAATTCTCTATCGAGTTTAGGAAAGGCATAAAAAAAATACTGCAATGGCTATAAACTCTCCATAAACTGAGTTAATTTTGCTGTTCTTAGCCTTACATGAAGCATATAATACAAATGTATAGCCTTTCTTTTCTGTATATACTTGCTTTCTCAAAGCTTCAAAACTGCCTAGAAAAAAAAGCATGAAGAATTCAAGATCAAGGCCATAGTAAGACTCATCGCTCAACCACCTTGCCTGCATCCATACTAACTACTGGAGAGGGTCCAATTAGTGTCTTTAATAAAATAATTGCAATTAAACAAAAGCAGATTGAGTTTAGAAGTTGCAACACATTAATGATTAAACTTTTTTTTAAAATTGCCTATTGGCTAAGATATCAAGTGCCCTAAAATATTGCTAAATGCAATCAAAAAAGACAAGTAGGGAATTTCTTTTTTCCTTTTGTGGATTTTGCTTTTTAAAAGCCCTTCAAAAAAAAAAAACCCTTTGAGACTTCTTCTATGACAAAGAAGAAACTATATATTCAAATTTCAATTGCCAAGAATATTTACTCAAACTGTATTTTCTGGGCAGCCAGTGTCTGTTTCAATTTCATATAATCATGAGTACAATCAAGGTTAAAAGAGCTTCTCAGATCATCTGTATCTGCAAGGGTCTCTGGAGACCAACAAAAACTATTAATGCACTGTACAAGAGAAGCCGGCCCAATAGCTTTGAGTAAATTTAAAATAGGTACAGATGGTTTCAGCAATCTTCTTCCTTATTTCTTTTTTTATGTTCAAAATATAGTCCTTAAAACATATCAAAAAGAAACATTTACAGGTTTAAATCAATCTTCCAACTTTATACTTACTCTTCTGATTTCCTATATTAAGAAAAATAATACTCACCTGGGCTGAAAGCAGAACAAACTTCTTAGGTGGCAACATGTGTTGCTGCACAACAACAGGTGAATCAGTTATTGGAATAATGTCTTTATTTAGCGGTGTTACAATCTTCTGAACTTTAAATTCATCAATAGCAGAAAGAGCCCAGGAATGTCCATCAACACGGGTGGTCATCTGAACAAAAGACAGATATTATCCAAAGTCTGGTAACAGACATGGATTTTGAATATCCACAGTGATATTCTACTATTTACCATTTAAAATTACACAGAACAGAATCTACTCTTGACATAAGAAAAGCCAAAGAAAATAAGCAAGTTCTTGTATTGTCTAACAGAAGGTTACCATCAAATTTACAGCTATATATACACTGCTGCTTTTGGGAGACAGAGAAAAATATATTGCTTCTTTTTGGGGGACAGGGATAGAGTTTTGTATTTTAACAACTTGCAAAATGGAATTTTTTAATGCTGCTAAAATATGAACAGCAACAATTTGCTAACTCTATCAGAACTAAGTATGAAAGGTATCATGAATTTATTTCTTAAAGAATCAGAAAATGCTGCAACCGAATCATAAATGTTTACAAGACTTTCATGGTTGGCAGCAGTACTTCAAATATAACTCAAGAAGACATATGGTAGTAGAGACATTTCAGAGGACCATATATGCTCACAAGGGAAAACTGCTGCTCAAGAACAGGGTGCCATTTTGGTTGGGAAAACTATCTGTCTATTACTGTCAAATGCCTTGGGTAAAAAAAGGAGGTCAGCACTCAGGATATTTATGTGTAAGTTTTTGCAGGGAATGGATCCTGAGTAATTATAAAGCTCCCCTGTAAGTTAATGAAGCAGCAGATAAATCAAAACCTGACTTCAAAACTTTTATACAGTCTCTTCATTTACTCCAACTCTACTGCTGTTCCTCCAATAATTCTATTTTTGACATGTCACTCCTCTACTTCAGACTTCCTTCTGAGCTAGAGTACATGAAATGTTGTGTAAGGCAAGTAACTCCCTCCAAACCCCTCTCACAAACCCACTCATGCAACAATTAGGAAAATCAGAAAAACACAGGTGAAACAACAAAGAGATTAATCATGTCTGAGATTTAATGAAGATGTGGCATACCAGTTTAAATAAAGAAATGCAAAGACTCTAGCACCTACATTTTAAACAATCTTTGCCAAATTTTATCCTCATCAACAAACACCACTATGTACTGTGGGCCACATCTTCCTGTGCTTGTGCACAATATGCAGCATGCTATGCACAACTGTGTTTTCAAATACGTTAATTAGAAGTCAAGTCTTAGAAGTCAAGGCAATTGCTTTTGATTACATAGCTTGCATCAACGTAGAAAGTATGGCTGAATTAGGACTTCCAGTAAGAGAACAGTTCCCATTCACTTACAAAACTGACTAATGATATTTATTTTCTTTGAAGCATATTGATTAGTAGCTTTGTAAGCGTTTCCAAACTCCTCATGAAGAAAGTATTATTCAAGTATCTGTTATCAGACAGGAAAAAATAATACGTAAATTCCATCAAAATTGTCTAAAAGTTTGCTTTAGTACCTGTGTTTCCATCATCGGCTTTTGAAAAGGGAAAGAATCGTGATTGATACACCACAGGATGTCATTATCCTCATTTTCTGAAGCTGTCATCAGCAAGACCCCTAGCAAGAACACCGTTATTAAGTTTGTATTAGAAGCCATAATCAAGCATTAGATGCAAATTTATTAATTCGTTCCTTATTTAGTCAAAATCAATCTTTAAGTCCTAATCAATTGAACAATTTGAACAGCAAATAGTTAGCTCCTGAGTTCGTATGCCATGGGCGTCTTCAAGAGGTCACTTTTAACATCACTTGCCATCTACTCTAAAAGGTACAAACAAAAATAAGCCTAAAATAGGTAGAACGTGCCTCCAAAGTGAGATGTTTAAACAGATTATGCATGAAAAAAAAATCCAGAAATGACTTCAAGGATAAAAATCATTATGTATGACCAGAATGGTCAGCAACAGAGGCATTTCCCCACTTGACCCCAGCCCTGCATTTCTGCAGCACTTTTAAGAACTCAGCCTACAATCAGAAGTGACATAATGCTGGAAGCACGTCGTGACTGTGTGGTATCTTATACGGTATCAGCAGCTAAATGAGTTAGAAAATAAACAACAGTAAGCATACATTAAACTCAGCATGAGAAGCACTAAGTAGCTAAAAAGCCTATTCTATACCCTGCTTTCAATAACTAATCACACATGGCTAGAGATATGTAGGCAACTATAAACACATTAAATCTTTTTATGGGGAGCTTAGAAGAAAAAAATTTTGATCAACGCATGAACAGCCCCTTGTATAAGAACTAAATTCTGAAAAATATGACAACCTTCCACTTCCAAAAGAAGTTTTGGAAGTGGAAGGTTGTCATATTTTTTACTTCTCCCATTAACACACAGAAGCCATGCTTAGTTGGCAGTTATTCCTACTGCTTCTAAATCCCCAATGTGTGACAGTGACCGCCACAAAAAAAAAAAAAAAAACCACCACACACAATCTCACCTGAGCTGTTTTCCACTGCTTACCTTTGCTATAAAGAGCTCTGTGAACCTTTGAGGGCTTCTCCACATTAGAAGAAGCTGAAAATCCAGGTGGCAAACGGACATGAACCAAGGTTAACATAGAGGGACGAGCTGCGGGATGCTTAAATGGTGAAGTACTAAAATACAGTCTGACACCTGAACAAAAGACCAAAAAAAAGTCACAATTTTGCTAAACTGTGCAGATTCCATTTATCAGTTTACAAGGGGTGGGAGCAGCCTTGCTTTCTTACCTGCATGTGTGATTGCTAGTAGTTGACAGTCTATGGATTCAGAATTTTCAATCACTGCTATTTGAACAATAGGCTTAAATACAGAACGATCTATTGTTCTAAAAAACAAAATAAGAAAACCTCATACACTCTCAATCCAGAGAAATAAGCAAACAACACTTTTCCAAAAATACAACATGAAATTATTGGACTTAAAGGGAGTCTCTTATATTTATGACAATTATAATGTACCTGGCAATGCTCCCAGCAGCAGAAACTATAGCATTTTGTGAAAGAGAAGTAACCCTGGTCATTCCTTGACCATCTTGTCCCAAATCGTAAACCTGCAATTCAATAACACAGCTTAGTGATTTGCGGTTCAATTAACACAGCCTCACCTATCAAGCAGCAACTCAAACTCTATTTTTATTACATCCTCATGTTTCCACATAATTAAGGGGAAGATCAAAAGGCTACTCCTTCCTCAGAAGGAAGTTTCTTAGATCTTCAGCATACACTTTTGTTACAAAAAGATGTATGGAATAACATCCTGACGTATCTACAGAGAATTCCCAGGAATTAAGAAAAACTCAAGTTATATACGCATTAGTAACAGCCAACAGTTATTAGAAGAAGTCACATACTTGCAGCACTCCTTTTTCTGAGCGGGTGTGTAAGATATTTCGTGAGTTGTCAATGGCGATTTGTACTACAGGATCTGGGGAGGGGAACAAAAAAGGGAGAACCAGCCAATCAACACTGGATTTGGTGAAAACAAGTTTAAGACAGAATATCTATAAAACAAGTAATTGTAAGTTAACAAAAATTGCAGGAGTCCCACACAGAACTCCTACCAGAAGCCATTTAGAACAGCAATCAATTTCACACAATTAGTAGTAAACAAAAAAAAGAAAAAAAAGGGGGTGGAGTGGGGAAGGGAATTGTATAATAATTTCAAATTAATTCTTCACTGAACAGTGAAACAAAGTAAAATTATTTATTTAAAGATTTTACTATTTGCAGTAATTCCACTAATCACATACTAATTTTGTACTACAGAACATTAACTTTAGTCATAAATATCAAACTTTCCAGGTGTTGGTATATATATCCTGAGCAAGACACACAAACAAGTGACCTGATTTTTATAATTATCAACCACTGCAAGTTTCATTGACAATAACTAAATGTTCTGAATGAGAAAACTATTCAGGAAACTGACTTCTTGGCAGTATTATTTAAAAGGTTACGTTAAATTATTGGTTGAGTGTTTAGCATCAGTACTTACCATCCTCTGAGAATGTGAACTGCAGCAATGAGGGAATAAGGAAAGATAGCGTGCTCTTCGAATGATTAATTTTTCTACAGCGCTGGCTAAACCAGCCTGCTTCAGCCTACAATTGAAAACAAATAAAATACCGCATTGAAAGTAAAAAAAAAACCAAAACAAAAACCAAACTAGGAGTTATATTAAAAAATTAGTTAATAGGACAAGTATGAAAACAAGTGAAAATCTAACTGCACACCATTGATTTAATCGAAAAGTATGTATTATTCAATTGAAAGAAACAGATGACCATTAAAAGGAAAACTTTTCATAAAAAAGGGTGCAGGATGTCACAACCTTATTTTTGAAGTTGACAAAAGCTGTGTTGCTATTCCTCATAAAATTACTACTTCTTCAAAGAAAATGTATTTACACTAATACATCAGAGTTGCATGCAACATAATTACAGAAGACAGCAACCCTGACATGTTTTAGAACTATTAGTGCTTAGATCCCACAACCGTAAAACAACAAATATTGCCTGTGTGTAAAACCTATAGTCACCTGGTATGCTACTTCATATAAGCAGCCATCTTTTCCAGCCAAAAAGATACGCCCGTTATCAGTGGATGTAATTGCCAGAATGTAAGTGTTGTCAGTAGGGAGAGAATAGAGAGGGTCTGGTAGCAGCTGCATTCCGCCAGACATACTGTCATTGAGTGATCCAGTACCTTAAATAAATAAATAAATCTATCACTTTCAGTTTTTAATTTGGTCTAACAAATATTACAGGTCTGTGACAAGAAGCATTTTGGAAAACAGGAAAAACTACAGCAGGTTTCATAATTACTAAATGCTCTCAGTTACTAAGCTACTCTCCAAAGTGAACTGCAAAGTAACAAATCTTCTGTTCTTTAAAAAATTCCAATAAATTATCTGTAAAAGTTTCCAAGAAAGGAAATGCAATGTTTTTCATTTCTATAAATTGTCATCTCCTCTAAATTGTGAAAAGTCTAAAACACAGATTTCCACTTTTTTTTTTCCTCTTTCACATCAATATTGCATAGAAATAGATCAAAAGATTGCAATCCCCTCACTTTCTCCAAAAATTTTGTATTTTCTCTATTAATATATACTGCAATAAAAAAACGGTACCAGGTTCTCAATTTCTGTGGTTGGAATACGTAACCCAAACAGGTTAATGTATTCACCAGTTCCAAGATCACAGAATCACCTAGGTTGGAAGGGACCTTTAAGATCACCTAGTCCAACCATCAACCTAACTCTGACAAAAAAAACCAACCAACCAAAAAAAAAAAAAACAAACATAAAAAAAAACCCAACACTAAACCACATTCCCGAGCACCATGTCAACTTGTCTATTGAATATCTCCAGGGATGGTGCCTCAACCACTTCACTGGGCAGCCCATTCCAATGCTTGATAACCCTTTCAGTAAAGAAATTTTTCCTAATATGCAACCTGAACTTCCCCTGGCGCAACTTGAGGCCGTTTCCTCTTGTCCTATCTCCCGTAACCTGGGAGAAGAGACCAACCCCTGCCCCTCTACAGCCTCCTTTCAGGTAGTTGTAGAGAGCGATAAGGTCTCCCCTCAGCCTCCTCTTCCCCAGACTGAACAAC
>JAOXNO010000020.1:14991460-15002453 GCA_028565335.1 Limnodromus scolopaceus
CCTTGCAGACGCTGAGATGATGGGGGCACCCGACCCGGAGCTGGCGGCCACCATGGGCTTCTCCGGCTTCGGTGCGTTGCGGTGTGGTGCGGGCCGGGGGGCGGCAGGCGGGAGGCTGAGGCGCGGCGGCGGCAGCACTCGCTGCGGGGAGGTGGGGGAGGCTGGCGGTGGGAAAGAAGCGGTCGTGGCTGTCATTCCCCCCCCGCCCCCTCGTCCACCATCCTTATCCCCGGCCTGGAACCGCCGGAGTGCCTGTGGCCAGGATGGGGCTGTGTTCCAGCCTCCTTTGTCTTCATTTTCAGGGAAGAAAGCTCGGACTTTCGACCTCGAAGCCATGTTCGAGCAGACGAGAAGAACTGCCGTGGAGAGGAGCAGGAAGGTCTTGGGTAAGATATGGGAGCGTAGTCAGTTAATGTGTCTTACACCGTGTTTTGGTTTTCTGACGTGGGGTGACGTTCGAAGCGTCTCAGACTGGCTCTCTACAGGACAAAAACCAATTACAGTTCTGTTTAAGGAAGGCAGTCCTAAACAGTTTTGGGCTTCGTAAACAGTAAAGTTGTTAATTTATGTATGTTGTCTGAGTATGTAAGAGTAGTGTGCTTGTGCAAGGTTCCTGTTGTGAGGCACAGCTTACAGACACAGGAAGAAGGTTAATTTGAACACAAAACTTTATCCTTCCTTCTTTTACTTAGCTGTGTATTTATTTTGGAAGGGAAGTTGGTGCAGACAGCTCTAATCTAGAGAGAACAGAATAACAAAGAAGAAATGTTTGTCTTATACTGAACGGCAGGTTAGATAGCAGCCCACAGATTTGGTTCTGTTTCCTGCTGTGCTGGGAGTGGGTAAGTTTTCAAGGTAGTGGTTTGAGAGTGGGAGAGGGAGAAAATTCTCTCTCATGCGGCCTGTATCCAAGCAAATACCATTCCAAAGAAGGTCCTTGGGAGACACTTGCTTTCTTTAGAAACTCCTTTGCCAATAAAAATGCCCATGCTTTCTCCCTCTGCTTTGTGTTGAATGTGTGTGTTTTATTTTTGTTTTTTTTTTTTTTATGTGATGCTATCATGGTTGAGTATTTTTTATCCTACGAGATTACACTTAACCTGCTCTCTAAAGCATTGCAGTTTATGAAGTTAGTAGACTCGAAGCACCTTACCATGAAGAAAGCAATTCTGTATGAAAGGATAAGATAATTACAATGTTTGTTGTTTTTATTGTGTTGATTCTACACAGAACCTTAAGAACAGAGCTCTCTTCATTTACTTTCTGGATTTTAAGGCACCGTGAAATTCAAATATGCGAGGGATTCCAAAATTTGATTTGTACCATTTTTTGTGTTGGCTGAATCTAAACACAATAACGTGTTTCCACGTGGGAAACCTTTTCATATGTGATACTGGTTCCCGTTGGGCTATTGTTGCTTATGAGAGATCATTTGCTTACACCTTGCTTTAGTTTAGGAGGGAAATCCAGTAAGTGATTACAAATACATAATGGTTTTAAGTTAATACATTTTGAACTGTATCTTGAATGTGTTCTCTCCCTCCCACTGGCTTCCCTCTGTACTATTCCACAGGGTTTCTTTTTCAGGAAGTGAAGTGGGAATAAACGCTTAATACAAACAACTCTTTGCATTTATTTTCCATAAATCATATTTAGAGTTCACTTATTTATACAAATGTGTATTCATGTACTAATTTAGTTCCCTGTGCTATGAAAACATCAATAACTCTCTGAAGCAATCCTACTGTTTTAATGTAGTGTTAAAAATCTTGAAATATCAGCATCCTTGTATGATCAACTTATGTTTGATAGTGTTTACAAGCTAACAAATGGAAGGGCTTTGCCTTTTCCTTGTGACATTTTCTTTCCCTCAGTGACCATTGCAGGAGCAATGGAAATTTAATTTATATGGAGAAGTCAGCAGTTTGTTGTTATAGAATCATAGAATGGTTAGAGTTGGAAGGTACCTTACAGATCATCGAGTTCCAACCCCCTTGCTGTGGGCAGGGACACCTCCCACTAGAGCAAGTTGCTCAAAGCCCCATCCAGCCTGGTTCTGAACACTTCCAGGGATGGGGCATCCACAACTTCCCTGGGCAACCTGTTCCAGTGTCTTACCACCCTCACAGTCAAGTAAAGAATTTCTTTCTAGTATCTAATCTAAATCTCCCCTCTTCCAATTTAAAACCGTTACCCCTTGTCCTGTCGCTACACTTCCTGATAAAGAGTTCCTCTCTGGCTCTTCTGTAGGCCCCCTTCAGATATTGGTAGGCTGCTATAAGGTCTCCCGGGAGCCTTCTCTTTTCCAGGCTGAACAGCCACAGCTCTCTCAGTCTGGCTTCGTAGGAGAGGTGCTCCATCCCTCTGATCATCTTTGTGGCCCTCTGCTGGACCCATTCCAACAGGTCCATGTCCTTCCTGTGTTAAGGACTCCAAAGCTGGACACAGTACTACTCCAGGTGGGGTCTCAGAAGTGCAGAGTAGAGGGGTAGAATCACCTCCCATGACATGCTGGCCACATTTCTCTTGATGCAGCCCAGGATGTGGTTGGCTTTCTGAGCTGCCAGCATGCACGTTGCTGGCTCATGTTGAGCTTCTCATCCGTGAGCATCCCCAAGTCCTTCTCAGGGCTGTTTTCCAGCCATTTTAGCTGTTAGCTATTCGAATATCTTATGTAGGTCTGAAAATGAGAAAATTTACTGCCCTCAGCAAGCCTCTAATTTTATTGTTTTCTAAAAGTTGTGCTTTTTTGTCATTTATGTGCTCTCTGTTCAGAGGCTCGTGAAAGAGAGAAGGAAGAGCAAGCTGAAAAAGAGTTTAGAAGTCGAGGCACCGGTCCATCAGCTTCAGCATCCAGTGCAACAGGAGCTGGGTCCTCATTAACCCAAAGGTACTTGGATGTGGTGGGAGGTTCCATGTAACAGTTTTCTTATCTGAAGTGGGTTTTTGTGATGGTGTAGTTTTTTTTTTTTTGAGAGCAAGCATGAGTGTCATTTAACTTGTGTGAACATGTCTATGTTATCTGAAGTATTTCAGTGAAATGCTAATTTTTGATTTTTTTTTAACCTATGATTTCTTGAAGATCTGTCAATATTTGTAAATATTGACATTATGTGTATTTAATAGCTAATTTTGCAGTCTCCTCCATAATCCGGTTTGGCATACTTTTTGTAAAAGTCCCAACAATGTTGTTATCAGTGGGTATTTTTAAAGTATTAGGGCAGATATCATGACTATATAAGCTGACTTAGTGAGCAGTTATTGCTCCCACCTGTAGGTAGAATATACTTAAGAGAGCAAAGTGGGTGAAAAGCCTCTGTATGCATGTTGTATAGGGTCGTAATGGGGTTGAGTAAGTAGTTTGTTTGTACTTCAGTCTGAAATTTACTCTTAAACTTGACAACGTTTGTTTGTTATTGACAAACAATAAATACTACTGCTTTGATGGTTTGAATTTTGAAGTGCTGGGAAATCAAAAGTAACTGGAGGTACTGGGGGCCACACAGCTCCATTGCGTGGCAGGGAGATCAGTGCACTGTAAATTTTTAGGGTTCTGTGTCTATGGAAGTCTAATGACACATACAAAACACTAATAGACGCATGTATTTCATGAGCTTATAGAGTATATATGTGGTAGGTTATTACAAACAAACCTCTAGTATTTCATACTGTGAACAAATTTCTGTCAGAAAATTTAGTTTTTTCCTGTTGCGCTATGGAAGAATCAAATGAGCTGTGCACTCTTACTGAAATAACTGATCACACAATATACAGCCTTATAGATCCTGTGTTATGTCTGGTGCATGAGGGGAAAATATTCTGTGCTCCCATTTGCTTTTGATGATCTTAGATACCTATCTGATGAAATATGAGGGAGCACAAGAATTCAAATATACTGTGATTGTGTACTATATATGGGTGACTTCAATATAAAGAATCAATTAAAACAAATGGTAAGGTGGAAAGCAGTCAGGTGGTATAAAGCCTTTCCTTAATCATCTCATTTCCCTAATGGATTTCACAAAAGAGAACGTCAGGGACTTTGTATAAAGGAAGATAACAAATAAATACCTTTCAGTATTCTGAGTTATTAGCTAGGCTGCTGGTATTAAGTTTTCTTTGTTTTTTTTTTTTTTTTTTTAACAAGCATTGATAAGGGGGGCATGACATGAAAATCTCTCCTGGAAGTTTTATATTTTGTTGTAAAATCTGATATGCAGCTTAGTACTTAGTGCTAAAAACAGGAAGCTGGTAAAGGAGATGTGCCATTGTGACTCAGTTGTAATTCAGAGGAACAATCCTACACCTGATAATTGAGTCTGAATATAGGACTCTCAGTAGTTCTTTGTATAATGTGGATTGTAGGTACTATAAATTGATCATATATATATAGCTTTTTCTATTATCTGAAAATGGCAACACTTTCCTCTTTTAAATATTTCAAGTACTTTCAGTTATCATAGCAGCCCTCATACCGATTTTTTAATTGTTAAGAAGTGGTTGGTCTTTCCAGGGAGATGTGAAGGACAGCTGCTGATTCTTTTTGCTTTTGAACTGCTTTGTTGCAGAGAAATGTTTGCAATAGTTTTGGTACTTACATATTTATGCATAATAAATAATAAGTATAATAATTATGCTTTGTGAAATTAAAGTATCTGCTAATATATAAAAACTAAAAAACTGTGAAGATAGAGTAGATTACGTGAGGAGAGTGAACACATGGGGGGGATATGCCCACATAGCTGCACAACTCAGAATGTTTTTTGTTATTTCCCCTGTCCGTGTGGCATCCATGCTCTAATGTAGGTTTCCTTTTTAAATCTCGCAGCTTGTTTCACTTACTGAGGAGGTAATAAGGGAAAGCAAAAAAAAAAAAACCCAAAACCCAGTTCCTTACACTGCTGTGATTCCTGGGAAAGGGGCTGGCAAACTGCTTATTTTTCTCTACAGCATCTGGCAAGGCTGAAAGTTGAAGGAAGCACCACTTCTTTTGTTCTTTCTGTCAGCACCACTCTTGGTCACTTTCAGGAGGGTTTTGATCTGGCTATATTAGGATGTTTTTAAGTTTGACTTTCTTCCAGTCAGGACAGAGGAGACTAGTAGCTATAGGTGGAGTACTTGGCTGTTCCCCACTGAGCTTGGAGCATATTGAAAAATAGCACTGCAGTTTTGGCCATTTCACATGCAGAGTGATTAGACTGACTCTCAAAATACGGAAATGTTTGATTTTCTCAATTTATCCTTCCTAGCAAATAAGGGAATGGTAAGGATAGGTAAATAGAAAGAAGCTAAACATTGTTCTTGGGTGTCCATCAAAAGATCTGAAAATCTGGGACTCCAGGATTGCAAAGGGCTCCTTGGATAATTACGTTGTATACATTCTTCTCAGTGGCATCTACAATGTATATTTGTTTCCATTCCAAAACTAATTAAATAGTTTGGCTTTTGGGGGAAAAGATATGTGGTTTGGTAGTCTGGGAATGCATATTGACTCTTGAAACACAAATATTTTGCACATAGTATTGTAAAGTTGATAGTTTTGGGGATACCTAATCTGAAGAACTGTGAAGTTCCCAACTTGTTTTGCACATGCTGAAAATGCTTCTTTTTGATAAAAGGATATTGATAGTCCCATTGTTGTAGAGTAACAGAATATCTTTTTCTTTGAGTTAGATTTATTAAATAATCATGTCTCCATCTAGGTCTTTAATGTCTCTCGTCATTATGCAAACCAAAGTTTCTAAGTAGAGGTAATATCTTTTATTAGGCTAGTAAATATAGTTGGAAAAATTAGACAAACATTCAGGCATGCAAACCCTTCTCATCACTAACATCTGATGTTGATCTAATTCATGTTGGTTTTAGTTTGTTTTGATTTCTTCCTAAAATAGAATTTCAGTTGCTTATCCAACACAAATATTTGCTGTGTAACCTACTACATGCTTGGTGTACAGATGGTTTGGGGGGCTGAATTGGGCTGCATTCTCTGTCACAATTACATAGTGTAGAACGTATTTTTTTAATCCTTTATTATCCTCTTCAACTTCTGTGTTTTTATTATGGTTTCTAAGTGATAACCTAAGCTTAAAAAAACCCCCAATACCTCTGTAGTCTTCTTTTTGGCTTTGTTAAATTATCTTTTGCAGTCTGCTCACTTAAAAACTCACAAACATGCTCTTAAAATATAAGCTCCCAAATGAGGTCTTGCAATTTGAGTTTATCTCACTGAATCTAAAAGGAACATCTGATTTCCACTGCAAGGTATCACTGTAATGATACCCTGTATCTAGTCAAAAGGCGAAGTTTTCTGCTTACCACTTTCACACCTTCTGCCTGTTAGAATACTGCCTACTTGATAACTACCAGCAGAGGGAGCACGTTTATTTTGAATAAACCGAGTGAAAGTGGGCTAAATAGCTCTACTTTTCAGAAATTTTCCAATGCCAAAAATCATGTGTTCACACAACTGATTTGGAAAACAGCAAAATGATAATTCAATGTAATTTTTATAATCTAGATTTGTGACGGTATCAAATATTTGGTCAAAAGTTCCTGATTCCCTGTTATTCTTTACCAGCATTATGAGGCAAGTGCCTTGGTTTGTGTTCTTACTCTGGTTGTGAGCCTGGGCGATTACAGGTTTGAGTTCTACCCAGCCAGCAGAGGTGCAGAGCATCTGCACAAGCTGCACCATGAAGCAGAATCTTGAAAGTGCTCTGTAACAATATATTCTGTTGGCTTCTAAGCAATATTGAAATTCATACTAGTGACGTTGTACTGTTGATTTTACAACTTGTCTTAACTTTTTCTTTGCTTTATTTTGTCCAGTTTTGTGAACTGTCTGTCACTATGGTATTCCTTTTTTAAAGCTTTATTTATGCTTTCAAGATGATGGTGGACCTTCACTCTGTTAATGAAAATTAGTTTACATTTTGCTGCTAATTTCACTGTTTACAAATTTACAACAGGGCTCAACATCTTTTATCTCAAATTCCTATGGAAGTGCTGATGTTCTTGAAATAGTAATTTTTTTAATTTTTCCATGCAGAGAGAAAACCTGTAGTGAAAGTGAAGATAGCTCAGATGAAGAGCTAACTGGTCCTTCTGTGAAACCCCAGACTTCCACTCAAGGTCCAGCTGAGGATACTGGTGATGGTGATGAAGACGATGAATTCATTGGGCCACCGCTTCCACCTGGGTTCAAGGATAGTGATGACGATAATGACAATGATGACACAGAGGAGGAAGATAACGTAAGTATTTTGTTCCTCTTTAGTGTTTTAATCCTTTGAGTAGACTCTAATTATGAAGTGTGCTCTTTATGATTCAATTTGCTGGTGAAGTATGGCTGTTGTTTGAAATGCAGGGGTTTTGTGTTTTTTCTAATCATTATTCAACAAATGCAAATAATTGTTTTCATTTAAAAGTACCAGTTTTTTTAAAAAAAGTATGGTTGTGAATCTCAAAGGAAATTCATCATCAATTAGTGTACATTGTTTGTTCTTTTTTGTTTTCACATTATTTAAGGACTATATAAATAAATATAAGATGTGTTTCCTAATGCGTGTGTAGAAGAGAAGATAGAGGTGGGTTCGAGTGGGAGAGCTGCTCTGAGAAAATGAACTGTGGTAATTGAGGGCTTCCTTTTTCTTTTTTTTTTCAATTGGTTTGTTTTTATTCTAAACCTAATTAAGTGCCAGACTGGTTTGTTAGAGTGAATATTGTCTTTTCTATCTATGTTAAATGCAAGAGAACCCTTGACAGCCGAACTTGGGTATCACAGTTCCTCAGTTGACAAATGTCTCTTTCTGTTTAGTTGAAAGTTTAATGGTTTGATGTTCATTCTCCAAAACTTACTGGATTGAATATTTTATAGCAGTGGATTTAGTATAATGGTTTTTAACAACAATGATAAAAGTCCTTTAAAAAAAGCCTTATGCTGTTGTGAACCATTTGGTAGCAGATTAAAAACTTGTATGTCCTGTTACACAAATGTAAACCTAATACTAAAAGCCAAATTCCCAGGTGTCTCAAGGGTTTCTTGTCAATTCCTCTTCAGTTTTGACTAGGCGTTCAATTTGGTTTTTCTTTTCCTATAAAATATCTTCTCTTGCATCTTGTGAACTTTAAAACATAAATTTAGACTACTCAAAATGAGCGAGAGGAGCTTCTTAAGCAATGGCATAACTGATTTTTAGAGTTAGCCTAACCTTTTGTGATCATGATTTTTTTTTTCTGTTAGTTGATTTCTAAACTGAGTATCTCCAAATTGTTCTTCCTAATAATTAAGGGAATTTTGCATGTGTCAGAACATCATAGAGAATTTTGCTTAAAACCCACACTTATCAGATTAGCTAAATAATGGTAGTTCATCTTATATACCTAATTTTTTCCTGTAATTCATGCCAGAAGTTATTTGAGTTTTGTTTTCCAAATGAGAATTGAAACAAGTAGCTTGTGGTTTGACCATAATTTTGTTGTAAGGCTGGATTAAAATTTGGGAAAAATTTTCCCCTGGTTCCATGCTCTGTTAGAGATGTCACTTTCTGTAAAATATGTATATACCTTTCCATTGGGTGTGTTTCCTATAGTCTCACCTACTTGTGAACTAGTGAATTAGCAAAGTTATTCAGTTGCATCAAAGGAAGTTTCACAACATTCGTCAAGTAAGCTATAGTGGAAGTACACTAAATATTCAATGTCTGGTTTATTGCATGATTAGTGGAAGGCTGGCATCCTTTGACATCTCTTTTGTTGAGTAATTTTAGTTGAGTAATTTTATTAGGTTCACGTGAATCAGGAGTCCTATACATACTACTGTTCCAGTTTCTGGTATAATCATCTCTTTTGTCTCAGTAGTGAGTGCTATATGGATTCCTGAATGTAATCATGTTGAAACTATAGATTAGTGCCAAGTTCTAGCAGACTCCTTCATTTATTCATATTTGTGGAATAAATGAGGTCTTGTAGGAGAAAGTAACTAAATGCCAAGCATGTTTATATAGCATAACAGTGTGGGAGAATAGTGGTATTTAGTAATTGAGAAATTTCAGGAAGATGCATAACATCTCTTAAGTCATAAAACTGTGTATTTTTGGAAGCATTCTATATGTTCCACAGGACAGGGTAAGGATTTTAGTAGTAGAGGTAGTTTGTGAAGAGAAGAGGGGGCTATCATCCACCTAATAGAAAATACCTATTTCTTTTTAATCCCTCTGTGCTATAGTATTCTGTGTACCTGTTTTCTGTTGTTGTCCATCAAAGATGGCCACACCTTAGTAGGGATTTTTGCATTGAAAGCTTTAAAATGCAGTCTATTATGCATGTAAATAATTTTGGAAAAAACAACTGGAGTGTTACTTTAACTTGATGTTGGTCATACAGCAATGAGATATGAATTTTTTTTTTAATTCTATATAATTTTTTGTATGCCTGTTATTTTTGGATTCTGAGCACTGAATATAATTACTTTCATTATCTCTCTCCAAAGAGCAGTGGGCATCTTGTATAGTGAAATTCTTGCTTTACTTGTATAACCTTCTCTAGAATGCCAAACAGAAAACAATGTGTGAAAACAGCTGATTTTGCTTCAACCTGTCTTTCTCAGAAGTTGCTTTGTTTGCTGTTTTAATTTCTAGCAAGATTGTGTTATTAATTTTTTATTTATATGTATTTGAATAATGCTACAACTGTCTCAACAAAGTGGAGTTGCTGGAAACCAGAGTTAAAGAACCCCAAAGAAAAGTTTCAGACAGAAAGGTAACTTGCAGACTGGTGTGATTTAAGTTCGTCTGAACTTAAGACAATAGTTACAAAACAGTCTAGAATAGATTTGGTTGAGAATAAGCAGAGCAGCAGAAATATGAGACTTGTGGGTTTTCAGTCTAAACAGTTAATTTATAACTGGGAAGATTTTGTGTCAGTGTGGATGCCAGAGGCCTTTGGGGTCTAGAGCCTCCCCTTACTGCTGCTTGTGAACTCAGTTAGTTTCTTTCCTGTGAAGGGAATCAGGAAGCAGCTGTGCTTTCCTGATTTCCTGTTGATCGATTGGTGATCACAGTATGATCCTGTGAGCCCCAAGGAAGGCAGGTGTTGCTGTTATGAGAACTCTGTGATTCCTTTTTCTTGCTTGTACATCAGGCCGTGGTTGGTATGCACGGGGGCAGAACTGGGAGAGGAGAAATGGAAAGCTCCATTGAATAATTCTTTTGTTTTGTTTCCAGATGTACGGTGAGACTGTCTCTCTTTTGTTATCATATTTTGCTGCTGAAGTAACTTCTTTAAAACACAAGTGTCTTTCTTTTTGACCCTGAAGGAAACAAGTTTTTCTTTAATACTTCTATGAGTTGCAGTTCAGTAATCTGAAATCCTGTGAACTTTGTATAACATAAAATACACAAAAATACTGGCTTTACCCTGGTAGCTTGCCACTGCCTCTCAAGCCTGATTTTAGATGTGGTTTGTTTTTCCATCTTTGCTTGCTCCATTGTTTTTTAATGTCTTGAGAGAGACTGTCGATAGAGACACTTGTCAAAATTGCTTGCGATGAGGTTAGCATCTTTTGAGTCTAGGGTTGGCCCAGGACTGCCCAGCTCACATTGGGTATTTTAGTGAATAATCATCAGGTGGAAGGAGTAGATGGTGGTTATCTTTGCTGGAAATTTTTCATACTTCATTGGTATTTTTATAAGAAAATGAATAACAGCAGTTAATTGCTGAATATTTTTAATCAGCACTGTTAGTTTTTGAGTATTACACTTTTCTGTAATTTACACGTGATACGAAGTGCATATAATTTTTTTGAGGAGAGCCGTAGATATTGCATATATGTGAGTTCTGGCTTGAGTTACTTTTCTTCTCTGAATTTATGTAACTTCATCTTATACTCCTCTGTGGTAGCTGTTTCAAAGCATTCTTATGTATTTGATTAAATTCTGTGTTAATACTGATGGTAGTTATTTTTAACAAATAAATATTTAGATTTATTGGCATA
>JAOXNO010000020.1:15002553-15015938 GCA_028565335.1 Limnodromus scolopaceus
GATCTTGGGAGAGGACAGAGCCAGGACAGCTGACCCAAACTGACCAAAGGGATATTCCATACCATATGACATCTGCTATGCACACTGAAGCCCTGCTTCCTGGGAAGTGGCTAGACATTGCCTGCTGATTAGAAGCAGAGAATAAATCTTTTGTTGTCCTTTGCTTCCATGGGCAGCCTTTGCTTTTGCTTTATTAAACTGCCATTATCTTGACCCGTGAGGTTTTTTCAATCTTCTCCCCCCACCATCCTGCTGAGGAGGGGAGTGATTGAGTGGCTTGGTGGGCACCTGGTGTCCAGCCTAGGTCAACTCACCACAGTATTCCGTACTTCATTATTAACTTACATCCAGTTTATTTAGGTGTATTTATGGCTGTATGTGGGTGGCTATGTATACATACAAGTGCCTACACACACATTTGTGTTAGTGTCAGGAAGTTTTTTGCATAGTGTTAATAGCTTTCTTTTCTTGTTTTTCTTATGTTACTAGTGCATACTGTGCACCTATGAATGCCCTAAATATCTTTCTCTTCTTTATTATGCATATTTGTATGTTTTATTTGTTTTCTGTTCCCCTGCAATTGAATAATGATCCTGAGTACATGTATAGTCCATTCCTTTTCCTCTGTGAGATACATGTATGTGTGAGTTTAAATGTATATGTCCTCTGCAGGTATAACTTGTGTAACTTGCTAAAATTATGCCTTACATTTGAAATGGTACAACTGCCTTTGTTAAACAATGCCCTTTTGATATTAACTTAGTAATGATGTCCTCCTTGCCCTACTAAGCAGCATCACTCTTCACTCAGTTTGTCAGTAGTATGGTAATTCCTTTCTGGTAATACAAAAAAATTAAAGAGAACATAAGATTCCAAGTGTAGAAGTTTGCATTGGATTTGTGTGGCAAGATTTTGGTAGCAAGTGGCTTCTGTGAGAAGATGCCAGAATCTTCCCCTCTGTCCAATAGAGTCAGTGCCAGCTGGCTCCAAGATGGACCCACTGCTGGCCAAAGCAGAGCCAATCAGTGATGGTAGTAGCACCTCTGTGATAACATATTTAAGAAGGGGGGGGGAAATTTGCTGTGCATCAGCAGCCACAAGAGAGGAGAATATGTGAGAGAAAGAACTCTGCAGACAGCAAGGTCAGTGAAGAAGGAGGGGGAGGAGGTGCTCCAGGTGCTGGAGCAGAGATTCCTCTGCAGCCTGTGGTGAAGACCATGGTGAGACAGGCTGTCCCCCTGCAGCCCACGGAGGTTAACAATGGAACAGATATCCATTTGCAGCCCATGCAGGTCCCCACCCTGGAGCAGGTGCATGTGCCTAAAGAAGGCTGTGACCCCATGGAGAGCCCAGGCTGGAGCAGGCTCCTGGCAGGACCTATGACCCTATGGAGAGAAGCTCACGCTGGAGCAGGTTTGCTGGCAGGGCTTGTGACTCCATGGAAAGGACCTGCACTGGAGCAGTCTGTTCCTGAAGAACTGCACCCCAAGGGTGGGACACCACGCTAGTGCAGGGGAATAGTGTGAGGAGGAAGGAGCGGCAGAGATGTGTGATGAACTGACCACATCCCCCATGCCCCATCCCCCTGTGCCACTTGGGGGAGGAGGTAGAGAAATTGGGAGCAAAGTTGAGCCCAGGAAGAAGGGAGGGGTGGAGGGAACAGGTTTTAAGAATTTGGTTTTATTTCTCATCATTGTACCCTGACTTTTGATTGGTAATAAATGAAATTATTTTCCCCAAGTCGTGTCTGGTTTGCCTGTAATGGTAATTGCTGAGTGATCTCCCTGTCCTTATCTTGATCCATGAGCCTTTCATCGTATTTTTCTCTTCCCTGGTCCAGTTCAGGAGGGGGAGTGATGGAGTGGCTTGCTGGCCACCTGGCAGCCAGCCAAGGTCAACCCACCACAAAGTGCATATATATACTGTTTTACTTGCAGCCTGGAATTGAAACTGTATTTTCCGAGCTATGTTACTCATAATTTTTATGCTAGCTATTCCCCAATTTCATTATTTACTATTATTTATTTTAATGCTATTTTTGGGGTTTTTTTGTCTGTTAGGTGGCATGCTTCCAAATGGGATCTCTCTTGTGTTTTCTGTCATGTTTTGAATCTTTTTAGAGTCTTAAAACCATAGAATGGTTTGGATTGGAAGGGACATCTAAAGATCATCTAGTCCAACTCCCCTGCCATGGGCAGGGACGTCTTCCACTTTCATGATCAGGTTGCCTGAAGCCCCATCCAACCTGAACTTTAACACTTCCAATGACGGTGTATCTACAACTTCTTTGTTTAAAGCAGCATATCACTGATTTTCATTTTTGAATTCTGAGTATTCCTGTGTTGGATGACATTACACTGAGGAAACTGTTCCTAGCTAGAATGCAAGTGCCTTAATTATATGGCATGTGTCTATATTTATTTGCATGTTCTATACATATAGCCCAAATTCCTGTCCCGTAAAAATAATTCTTGTCATTCAGACATCCTTTTTAAACTCATGTAAAACCAACATTTTTTTCATTTGTAAAAATCAAATTTTCTTCAAAAACCTTATTTTTTTTTAACTGTACATGTTTTATGTGTCTTTGTCTTGCATGGGTGGTTTGGTTTTTTTTTTTATTATATATGAATCATCCCATTTAGCATATCTGAGTAACCTCTTGGTTTTGTTGTCTTTTTTGGTATTCGGTTCTTTGCTATACCAGATCCACTGGGTGCAGCAGACTCGTTCTCTTGTTAATTTGGTTCCTCAGTGTGTTTCTGTAAAGTCAGGAGAAGCTTTGCTATGTGCATTTGCAAGAGATGGACTTTTACTTGCATTAGCTGTTAATCAAAATGATCCAAAGGTATGAATGATAGACAGTACATCACTTAAGCTAATAGTTCTAATAGTTTGGTTTGAATGAAGTCTGGTAACAAGGATGTAATAACACGTTTTTAGGAGTGATTTTTCAGCATTCATATTGATATATGTGATTATAGTCACGTTGATATCCATAGCTAAGAAATTATGCCACAACTTGAATGCTACTGTTCAGTTAAGAAATCAATGTCAGCTTATTTCTAATCTTAAAGAAATACAGTAATTAAGAAAATCAATTCAGTTATTGTACTTGTCCTGCTTTGAGCAACACAGGACTAATTTCTCTTCTAATGCCTGGGAAAACTGCACTTTTGGAAGACTAGTGTTTGAATTCATGAAAATAGTTACTTTATAGCCAGTTACGCTATGTGAGATTCAAGGTCTCAGTGTTTTCATGCCTTGCCAGGTGCAAGGGATGAGAAAGAGCAAGGCTGGGCACTTGACCCAAGCTGGCCAATAGGATTTCATACCATGAACATCACATTCAATGTAAATTAGAAAAGTTTGCTGTGCAGTGCTCTCTCTCCCTTGAAGGCGGTGGTCCAGAGAACTCCTTCCCCCGGTGCCAGACTCCTAAGGCCTTTCCTTCCTCCTGAAGCTGCAGCGCTTGTGGTGTCCAACATTTGCTGCCCACTGCTGGGAATACACAGCTTCCTACTGATAGAATTGGCTGATTATAATCCTTGTATATCTTTTATTGGTATTGCGATCAATACTGGTTCTTTACTATTATTGCTGTTAATTATTTAGTCTTATCCTATTAAATCTATTTATATTTCAACCCTCGTGTTTCCTTGCTTTCCCCGATTCCCCTTTCTGGGCGAAGAGGGGTCATTGGGTAATGGAATTATCGTCTAAAAGACAATAAATTGTTGCGGGTTTCTCAAACCATTACAAACTTGGTGCCCAACATGGTATGTAGCACTTAATTCAAATAGTGCTGGGAGAATCATAGGCTTCAATTTGAGAGTTCTGAAGGGTTGAAGTTTTAAACAGATTTGATCGAATTTGTAGAACAGTCATTATGGATCTGTTGGAGTGGTTGTAGACAAAGTTTTCTGCTATCTCTGTATAGGCTTATGTTGGCAGCTATGGGAGCGGTGCAGGAGTTTATTGCCGTTTCTCACTGATTTAGGGCAGCTTATCATTTCTAAATGTGGAGTTAAAACCACCGCCTTGTTATCTTGTGTGGCAGTATTGGGTCTTTTGTAATCTTTCCGGTTTTTTGTCACTTAGGTAATGGCATCTTGCAGATGGCCGTGCTCTGACTCACCTCGGGATGGCAGGAGCCCCCTCTTGGGCATTGCACATAATTACACCTTGGGTTATATTATGGGCCATTTAGCAAGGGAGGAGATAGCTTTTGAGGATTTGTATGTTCCAGTGGCATCAATAGTAACAGTTTTTGAGAGTTTGGAATACCCTTGGAATATTTTGATCATCGTGCTTATGTTGTTAAGTTTTGTTCTTTTTATTGGCTGGATATGTTGTACAGGGAAAGGTGTGGTAATGACCCTGCCAGCTCTAATGATGCCCGCACAGGCCCCACCGGCCCCTGCGGCAGACATTGTGCTTGCGCAGACCCTGCCGGCCCTGGCAACAGAACCCGCAGCTGCAACGAGTACTAAACCTACTTAGACCTTGGTGATGGATGACATAGCTGACCTACAGACTCAATCGGTGCCAATATCAGTCAACCCTGTACATAAGAGAAAATGTGCAGTAGCACCAGATAGTGATGGTCAACCAGGGACATCACGCAATGAAGTAACAGAGGAGACTGTTCAATCATTATCCCTAAGTGAGCTGCGAGACATATGTAAGGATTACAACCATCAGGAAGGTGAGCAAGTGGTTACTCGGCTGCTCCAATGCTGGGATACTGGAGCTGATAGTTTGGACTTAGATGGTAGAGAAGCCAAGCAGCTGGGACCATTGGCTAGAGAATCGGGTATTGACATGTCTTTTGGAAGACCATCACAATCCATCACCCTCTGGAAGCGACTCCTGTTAAACGTGAGGAACAGGTATCCCTATAGGGATGATATATGTACCAGTCATCCAAGTGGACAACTATTGAGAGAGGTGTTAAGAATCTGAGGGAAATAGCTGTGCAGGAGATGATTTTTACCAATTTGGACAAACTGCAGGCATCATTAGATCCAGATGCACTCAAAATTACTGGACCCATTTGGTGCAAGTGGGTACTGAGTGCACCAGCGGCATATGCTAATGTATTGGCATTATTTTGCTGGAGAGATGATGAAGCACCGACGGTGGGTGATATGGATGGTTGAATGCAGCAAATAATCTTCTTTCTGCCCCACAGCCAGTGTTTTAGTGCTGGAGAAACCATTTGGCAAGGCCGGTGCCTCAGTTGGGAATAAACGCTTCCCTACTAAACCCGTTTGAGAGAAACAAAGCACACCACAACACATCCTGTGGGCTACCCTGCATGATCAGGGAGAAATCATGAGGAACTGGGATGGAAAACCTACTTTGGCTTTACAGACATGCACACATGTGTTGCGGAGTAAAACATTCCCAAGGGGGGATTCTTCCAGGAGAAATGCTGCTCTGCTTTATCTCTCCTCCTCCTTTCCTGGGAGCGAGAAGTGGGGGGAGAGCATCTGTCATCTCGCCATTGGCCAGTATGTCCAAAAGCACGACACTGAAATAACTGATTGCACGATATACTACCCTATAGATATTGTTCTCGGGTATCTATAGAAAGATCTGAAAATCTGGGACTCTAGGATTGGAAGGGCCTCCTTGAATCATTTTGTTGTATATACTCTTCTTGCTGGCAGCTACAGTGTATGTTTGGTTCCATTCCAAAACTAATTGAACTATTTGGCTTTTAGGGAAAAGATATGTGGATTGCTAGTCTGGGAATATGTATCAACTCTTGAAACACAATTCTCTTGCATATAGTATTGTAGAGTTGTTAGTTTTGGGGATACCTAACATGAAGAACTTTGAAGGTCCCAACCCATCCCTCACATGCTGGAAAACCTAACTTTTGGTAAACAGATATTGATTGCCCCATTGTTGTAGAGTAAGAGAAGCAGTTTTTATTTGAGTTAGATTTATTAGATAATCATATCCTGATCTAGGTCTTTAAATGTCTCATCACTATGCAAAACAAAGTTTGTACGTAGAGATGATATCTTTTATTAGGCTAGTAAATATAGTTGGAAAAATTAGACAAGTTTTCAGGCATGCAAGTCCTTCTCATCACTGTAACATCTGAGGACCCAATTCATGTTGGGTTTAGGGGTTTTTTTGATTATTTTCTGAAAATAGAATTCCACTTGCTCATCCAAAACAAATATTTGCTGTGTAACCTATTACCTGCTTGGTGTACAGCTGGTTTGGGGAAGGCTGCATTCTCTGTCACAATTACATAGTTTAGAACCTCTTTTCTTAATGCTTTATTATGCTCTTGAACTTTTGTGGTTTTATTATCGTTTTTAAGTGATAACCCGAACTTTTAAAAAACCCCGATACTTCTGTAGTTATCTTTTTTTTTCTTTTGCAGTCTGCTCACTCGTAAACTCACTTACATGCTCTTAAAATGCTCCAAAAGCAAGTCTTGCAACTTGAGCTTATCTCACTGAATCTGAAAGGAACAGCAGATTTCTACTACAAGGTATCACTAATGATACTATGTAACCTTGTCAAAAGGCAAAGTTTTCTGCTTATCACTTCTAGACCTTTTGCCAGTTAGAATGCCACCTACTTGATAACTACCAGCACAGAGAGCACATTATTTTGAATAAACTGAATGAGAGTGGATTAAATAGTTCTACTTACTTTCCAGAAATTTTCCATTGCCAAAAATAATGTGTTCACACAACTGATTTGGACAACAGTGAAATGATAATTTAATGTAACTTGTAGAATCTAGATGAGTGATAGTTTACTGAATATTAAAGATTTTATCAAAAGTGCCTGATTCCCTGTACTTTACTGGCATTACAAGGCAAGTGCCTTGCTTTGTGTTCACACTCTGGTTGTGAGCCTGGACCATTACTCTTTTGAGTTCCACCCAGCCGACAGAGGTGCAGAGAGTCTGTACAAGCTGCAGCCTGAAGCAGCATCTTGAAAATGCTCTGTAACAACGTTTTCTGTTGGCTTTTAAGCAGTATTGAAACCCTTATTAGTGATGTGGTACTGTTATTTTTACAGTTCATCTAACTTTTTCTTTGTTTTATTCTGTCCACTTTTTTGAACTGTCTGTAGCTATGATATTCCTTTTTTTAAAGCTTTGTTTATGCTTTCAAGATGATGGTGGGCCTATACTCTGTTAATAAAAATTAGTTTATGTTTTGCTGCTAATTTCAGTGTTTACAAATTTACATCAGTGCTCAATATCTTTTATCTGAAAATTCCTGTGGAAGTGCTGATGTTCTTGAAAAAGTAATTTTTAAAATTTTTCCATGCATAGAGACAGCCTGTAGTGAAAGTAAAGATAGCTCAGACAAAGAGTTAATTGGTTCTTCAATGCAATCCCAGACTTCTGCTTAAGGTCCAGCTGAGGATATTGATGATGATTTCATTGGGCCACTACTTCCACCTGGGTTCAAGGATAGCGATGACAATAATGACAGTGATGATACAGAGGAGGAAGATAATTAAGTATTTTGTTCCTCTAATGTTTTAAAACTTTGAGTAGACTAATTTGTAAGTATGCATTTTCCTTTATGATTGAATTTGCAGGTGAAGTATGACTATTGTTTGAAATACAGGGGGTTTGTGGGTTTTTTTTAGTGATTATTATTCAACAGATGCAAATAATTTTCATTTTAAAATACCCAGATTTAAAAAAAACATATGCATGTGTATCTCAAGGGAAATTCATCATGTCTCTCTATTTAGTTAAAAGTTTATTAGTTTGATGTTCTTTCTCCAAACTTCCTGGATTAAATATTTTGTGGCAGTAGATTTTTGTATGATGGTTTCCATGTTGTTTTGTAGCAATAATGGTAAAAGTCCTGTAAGAACAGCCTTATTTATGCAGGTTTGAACTATTTGGTAGCAGACAAAACCTGTATGTCCTGTTACACAAATATAAACCTAATTCTAAAAACCAAATTCTAAGGTGTCTCAGGGGTTTCTTGTCAATTCCTCTTCGGTTTTGACTAGCTGTTTAGTTTGTTCTTTTCCTGTAAAATCTCTTACCTTGCATCTTGTGAACTACAGAACATAAGTTTAGACTACTTGCTTAAAATGAGTGAGAGCAACTTCTTGAGCAATGATATAATTGATTTTTAGAGTAAGCCAAACCTTGTATGATCACGAATGGTTGGGGATTTTTTTGGGGGGGATAAGTGACAGGAAATTCTGATGCTTTAAGGTTGTTTTATTACTTTGATCGGCTTGATTTACTGTTGCCTACTGATTTCTTTAATTATCAGACTGTATGTTTTTAGAGCCATATCTCCTGTGATCTCATCTCTACCCCAGACATGACTTGTTTTTTCTTAGGGAACCAACTGCTGATAAATCCCAGACTTTCTTTGAGAATATTGTAAGTCGTAAGTGCCTTAAGTTAACTTATGAATTAATATTGATCTTCCTCAGGAATTCCCTTAACTTTGAGCTGTAATGGCACTGTGGAGTCCATATTCCTGAGAATGATGTAGACTCAGCAGATTTCAGTTGCCGTGGATCATGTCATATTGAAGTCACTACTTCTTTTTCTGCCAATTTTCATATTTTCTTCTATCTCAGGTTTGCTTGTTTATACATTTTCAGCTCGTAGTAAAATCTGAAAATACAGTGCTTTATCCAGAAATTTAATCAAACATGAATTTCTCCAACAGATAATCAGAATAATAGTTCCTGTCTTGAAAAGTACTTACATTTATTGATGCTGAAGGAAATGTTTGGTCTTGTTAATTTTGGGCTCTAAATAGTTTTCAACCTTTTTCATTATCCAGTGTTAGGATGTACATAGATTGTGGTGAACCCAGATGCTTGTCATTCTGGAAAAACCCCACAATATATTGGATTTACACAAAAAGAACAACTTCTGAAAGTATATATTAATAGCTGCTAACTTTGTGCACATATTTACTAGGAAGTGGTAAATTTCAAAAAATGTATGCTTGTTCTGCACAGGTGTTTTGTTCTTTCTTTGGGGTCTCACCAGAATACCCTTCTAAATCACAGCTCTCCCTAGCTGTCCCCATATCTCTTCCCAGAAAAAAAAACAGTCTTTTGCTCTGCTCTCAGCACTTCTGAAGTTTGTAACTGCCTTATAGCACTGAATAATTAAAGCCACACAAAAAGAAACAATTAGGCTTTGGAATCAATTCCTGCCAGGTATCTTTAATCTTTGGGAGAGTAAAAGTTCTCCAAGATGCTCAAAGGATTTCAGTGCAAATGACATTAAAATAAGACAGTATAAACTTGAAATCATGTTATATGCTGGCAACTAAACCCAAGGTTAAGCCTCATGTCTGCTAATATTTCATTGAAGTATTGCACAAAACTTTGCATCAGAAATCTCTTGTAGCTATTCATCCTGATCTTTTCTACACAGACTTCATTGTTCATTGCTTCGTTTCCATGTTACGTCCTTATTTTCTTAAACAACAACAGAGATTTGAAAACGCCAGAACTATGAGCAGTAGTTGTCTTGTAGGGGGGAGGTGTATTTCTGTGGAATGCCTTCTTGTCCCTGAAACAAGTGCAGCCTTGGGCCTATCCAAGGTTGTGCTCTGATTTGGGTATATTTCCAAAATGAAAGCATAGTCCTATTCCAAGTTTTAGAATTGATTTGAGACACTTTTAAATTTTTACAGTGGTTTAACAGGACTTACCAGTAATAGTCACTTGTTCGGAATGAAAGAAAGCCATTTCCTGCTGACTTAGATGGAGAATTTAAGCAGACTGTAATAGCTCAAATAGAATTTGACTATGATACCAGGCTAAAAATTGTGGTCTTGTAAAAATAAATAAATAAATGTTATGGGAATTTTTAGTCATCCTAAGGAGTTAAAACATTTAGGTTGAGGATTGTCTGTCCTGGTAACTGCTGAATCTTATATACCCAGTCATGTTTCATCTTGTCTAAAGAAGAAAAAGTGAAGTAAGCTTAGCAAAGCAATTTTAGCATGTGCAATAGAGACAGAAAAGTGCAGTTTTGAGGATGAGAGGCATTCTTTTTGAACTACCTCTAGTCATTGATATGTTGGTAAAAATATGTAGCAATTACCATGGCTTTTGATTTTCTTTTTTGTCAAATCTGTGCATACTATGTTCTTAGGTCTTGACAATATTTCCACTGTAAAAATTGGGAAAATGTATTTTCTTTATATTACTATAAACTTGGATCAAGTCATGGAATTTTTGTTAAGGATCATTGGTGTGGCTACTAGTGTTGCAAAGACTGAGAGATTATTTCAAGAGTGAAAGGATTTGCAAGCTTCAGAAAAAAAAATTACAAAAGCAAAATCAACCCCCTAAATTTTGTATAATGATGCTCAGTGTAAATATGTGAGAGAATCAGTCAGAAGCTGAAAGGGAAGAAATAGTTCCAATAAGAAACTGAAAGCATCGTAGGGACAATGTGCAAGAGGAAGCCAACAGGGTAATTCCCTTAGGGAATGTTTGTCCTTCATGAAAAGGCATGGGTATTTGTTTCTTTCTCTCCTCTCCAACCTAGTGCCCCAGAGTAAGTGATTACCAGTTGCCCCCAGAGAAAACAAATGTACTTACAAGATCTCTATTTATCAATTCTGCAGACCATAGTAAGGCCAAGACTTCTCTGCTGTATGCCAGGCCATCCCTTTCTGGCAGCGTTATGTTGGTTTTAATTAATTAGTAATATGACTGAACATGAGAAGTTTTAGAATACTTTCTCTACAGATAGATACTTAGTCCTATGATTTTGCTTCTAGAAATATTTTGTGAGAAAATTAATAGGCATATAGTTATTGGCTTCAAGGTACTTAAAAATTAGAGAGATGACTTTAGTATTATTAAATAAAATGTGATGTAAAACATAATCATTGTTACTACTGTCCTTTTTAACAGTTTAGAGATCATCTTATGTCCTGTTTTTACCCTTTGCCACCTTTTTTAGAGACCTTTCATTAGGTCAGCCTGATCTGATGGAGCCCGTAGAAAGCTCCTTTGAGAGCTGCTGGTACCACTTCTATATTTGGAAAGGGAACTGCTAAGAATGATACAAAGCGTTCTTCATACCTGCTCTAGGTGAACCTGCTCTGGCAGGGGGGTTGGACTAGATGATCTCCAGAGGTCCCTTCCAACCCCTATAATTCTGTGATTTATCTCCAGGCCAGATACACTGTGGCTGCAGAGCTCCCGCACTTGAAAAAATGGGATCCTCATGCTCATCTCTCTTAAGACCCTTAGTTTCTTTATAGCCAGAAGATTTTGTGGAAACTAATGTCCTCTGATGTCCTTAGAGGGAGAGTAAAAATGTTGTTTTCTGATGGGTGTATTTTGAGGCATGGGTAACTATGAGGCTATACAATTCTGTGACCTACCTCTTAAGAAAAGAAAAAAAATCTAAGACTTTCTAAGCACCTATTCTACATGTGTATCTCAGTTACAAGACTGAACTTTTGATATAGTATTATTTAACAAGAACATGTAGTTGTAAATGTAAATGGCACTTTGTTTAGCTGTATGTCGTCAGGTTTAATTGCAGTCATTGGGAATTTTCAGACTACATTATGTATATAGAAAACAGTATTTTTTGATACGTTATGCTGGAGGTCTTTCACCATTTATAGATGCTATAGTAAGGCATATCATATAAATGCATAGAAGATAGCACGTTTTATAATTCTTGGGCACATCTTTTAAAAATGATTTGATTAATGATTAAAAATAAAAGCAAGATATTCACACTGGCTGTGACTTTTAACCTAGTGCTTAGTATTTGCACTGAACATACTGCAAATAATTTTCAAGATCAATGGGTATTACAGCGGTTTTAACAATATGAGATAGACCAACTTGTCATAATGCACTACCACCTTCTGACATAATGGCTTTAGTTAAAGGAATATACCCGAGTGAAACATGGAGAGAGGTGTGTTCCTTCCAAGCATGGACCTCATGTGTGTATAATATAAATGTATCTTTTCCTATTTCCAGATGCATAGTTAAAGTTATTTAGCAATTTATTGACATGTCATATTGCATAAAATTGTACTTCTGTAACACAGCTTAAATGTTAAGGTTTTGAAGGTAATTTATGGGTGACATAGGAGAATTAGTAATCAAAACATTAATAGAGTTTGAACCAGCTATGGGAGCTAGATAGGAAATTGTCCTTCCTTCCTGCAGTAATTTAGACATGCTGTAATTTTTAACCCCTACCCTCACCCTGTGGTTGTAGATCTACTTTGCATGACTATCTGATGACCCCAACCCCCATTTTAATTCCTTATCCTAATTGATTAGTAAGTTTGTATACAACTGGAATATTTGTCATTGAGTGGGATGGTATGCATATATTTGTGTCTCTCTTAAGATCTTGGAGTAAATATTTGAGTGAACATCTTTTTACACTCAGAATTGGAGAACTGTTGAAAAGTATAGTCTGTGGACAAATCTCTGTAGATGCGATTGTTTAGTTTTGCTGACTGTAGTGTGTTTGCTAAGAATAACAGGATTCCTGAGGAATTTGAAGAATTTTACCAACATTGCTGAATAAAACCTTGTACTGTAGCAGATTCCTTATGATAGATATTATTTATTCAAATTTTTCAGATGAGGAAACTAGGATATGCAGGAATTAAATAAATTACACAAAGTCAAAGGTCAAGGATTGCGTTACAGCTAAATGGTGTATTGTTTTAATTTTGGTCATTAAAATATGTATAGTTTAAAAGAGATGGCTCATTAATGCAGTTGCTATTATACTGGTATTGAGGTCCTTATTCATATTGCCTTATGTTGGCATAGAATTTCATAAACATTGATCACCAGAAGTCTTAAAGTGAACATCAGGCTCATTTGACGAGAGGAATAATACATTTTTCTATTCTGTTTTATTTCCATTGTAATAATCTCCATGTGTGTTTTAGACATAAGTGCTGTATATTGAACATCTATAGGTTGTGTTGGCTTTTTAAGTTTTAATGAGTCCAAAATGAAAGTTTGGAGGGTAGTGCTGCAGATGGACTTAACTCTACTACTTATGAAACTTGCAAAAGAATCCAGTACTTATTCTACTGCATATATTATTTTAATGTACTTCCATAGAAGTGCACATAACTAAAATTACCTTTTGCTGCATTGTGACGAAACGGGAAAAAGGACTTCACCGAGAAGTTCAAATCAACAATTTATTTGGACTTCACTCACAGGTCCAATACGTAACTATTGCAAGTTCTATGGGTACAATGGTAATTACACTATTGCAAATTAGAAGCAATTTGTGGAATACACTATTGTAACCTACAAGTGATCCCGAAAAGTAACAACACAAACCACAAGCGCGCTAGATATTAATACCTTAAAAGAGTGCACCA